>OY986056.1:6376488-6976488 GCA_963920205.1 Stenodema calcarata
CAGAACCCAGAATTTCGATCCCGTCTGCGCAATCGCCTCAGCAATCAGTTCCCAAAACTCCGCCAAACAATCATGTTTCCACGAGATCTGGAAGAATTGAAAGAGCTCCAGAGAGGCTAAAGCCGGGAATACACTTGAGCAGAGGCAGGCCGCGCACCGCACGCGCAGCCTATGCGCGGCGCGATGCTCAAGTGTGTACGGGTCCCCAACACCGCGGCAAACAGGCTCGTGCGGTGCGCGGCCTGAGCCATCGACTGTCGGTCCATCAAAGTGAGCACGGACCGCGGCAGGCTCGTGCGGTGCGCAGTGTGGACGGAATTCAGTCGATTCAGAGCTGCGAACAGAGCCGCGGCACACGTAAGTGATAATGTGTGATAACGTGTGATAACCTACCTACCCACTTTGAAATTACCTACTAGGTACTCGTTTGGTTATAACCGTTTTGTTAATTATAGGCTCGTTTTGTATAATTGTAAAAAAAAAAGTACGAAGATAATATGGACCGTGTTTTGTAAAAACCAGCCAAGTCGACTTGGCTGGTTGTTGCAAAACACGGTCCATATTTGAGGTAAGTAGTGTACAGCACCTATTTAATTAAACATTTCCTTCCACGCTTTTGCTCCACGCAGCAAGGATCGAATTTTTGAAGAAAAACAAAAGTAAAGTTGTTACGATATGAATAATGACTTCGAGTCTAAATAAACACTTTATCTTAACTGAAAAACTAATTTAAAAACAACACATCAGCCTTTTAAAATGCTATACTTAGGGCCGGTTTATCAATTGCATTTGATCGCCGATTAAACTCCAACTATCGCTGAATGACACCGTCGATGTCAAGTTTTCCTTCTTGGCCATTCGTTTGATCTTATAACTAACTTTTAGATGTAGAAATGCCCTGTTAACCTTGTTGAAAGTAAATAAATAACGTAAGGGTTTAATAGTGTTTTTTCTATCTGTTATTTCCATTTTATTAAAATTTAATTCACTGTGTGAAAAAGTGCTCATATGATTCGATAGTCTTCAGTATCGAACATTTTTATTCGATATCTGAGTAGTATCGAATATTTGTTTAGATACTAGTATCGAGTAATGGTATCGAATATTTTGTGGTATCGCCCATCACTGGACGTAGATGTTGTGTTTCTGCCACTTTTCTGTCTTGATCCGTCGTAGTGGACACCAGTTGCACCGCGCAATGTTGGATCAGGGCTGAGCATGTGCGCCTCGCTGTAATTTGAAAATTTGTATCGCGGCACATCACATCGCGGCACATGGCATCGCGCCGCGCATAGGCTGCGCGTGCGGTGCGCGGCCTGCCTCTGCTCAAGTGTATTCCCGGCTTTAAGGATTACAAGCGCACACGCATTGACCGAGAAAGGATGTGGTAACTGTGATCTAGACAGAAAATAATAAACTGTTGAATTAACATAATTTCGTATTCTATTTGATATCCAACCTGCATTGTTCCTTGCTGAAGTATTAAAACCAATTTTAACGTTGTTTATTGTTTACTCGAGACAGAGGAGAAAGTTTCTTTCGGCGGTGAGGCTTTGTTACCAGTAAACCTGAAACCCACGTAAGGACGTACTAAACTGTCGCCCACCGCCCTCACAAGTGACCCGCTGGCATGTAATTGACGGATTTCGTCATTGTATAATCTTCGTTCACAATCAATTATACTTTCAATCGTCGGCTTCATCCATTGGTGAGGATAGCGAACATGACGACATACCAACATCAGAAAAAGCCACTCTTCGTGAGCTGTGTTTTTATTAAAAATTACCTAGTTCAAAGGGAAACCGATTCATGTCAAGTTATAAAAGTCTACGTGGTAACTAGAGGACGTGTTCACTCAACGATGTCGTGATTAAGGGTGTAATATCTAAGAAAGTGAGATCTACCAGAACCCACCTAGGAGACCGCCAGGACCTGCTTAGGAGAAAGAGGTTCCGCCAGTACGTCATTGCGAATTATTAATAATACAAGGTTCCATGCATATTAATCGTAATGTAATGACGTTTTATCATTCGTGACGAACCCCTTCTTACTCCCATGTACTTCGTTACTGTTCAGATGACTGGAAAAAACACCAAAGAACCCTTAGTTAGGTTCACTTAATATTGAATAATGGGGGGGGGGGGGGGAGAGAGAGAGACTTCCTCTCTACCATGGATACTTAACTGTTGTACATGGCCAAATCAAGGTTTTGCTGTTTGCACGACAAAACTCAGCCTTTGAGCAACCTCTCGAAATTTTGGAGATGTCACTCTCTTGAAACTCGAGACTAATTTCATTTATTTAGGCAAGCAGAAGTTTTTGCCAGAGAAAATTATTTTGCTTTCAAAATCAATCTACTGTTATTTTGCCTATGAAAATGGAATAATGTAGATAAAATTGAACAAAGACTCCTCCCCTCACCAAAGGTTATACCTAAAAAGGTGAGTCGGATTGTATACATGCACATTATTGTCACTATTATTTTTCTTTTGTTCTTATTCTTATCCCTTTCTTACAATTTATAAATAAATAAATAATAATAATAACATCTGGGACTTCTTTGCCTATAATGATGTGTGTCTGTCTTGTGCACTGTACAGCAAGGTTTCACCAGTTGATCGCTCAATCCACTGTATAAAACGCCCTAGACATTTTCGGTTTACGGGAACCCCTGAATTACTCATCCACCTACCGCAATAAGGCATCGAACTAGGTGGGACCGATTCTGACTCACGAGACACTTTTCAAGCCTTGAAAAAAGGAACGTAGTTGATTCGTGTGGTAGCCTTGGCATAATGATAAGCTTGAAGTATAATACCGTATCATGATTACTTCCAGGTGGAAGTTCAAACTACGGCTTCTAACTCGTGTGTCATCGAAAAACCGTATAACGCGTTACATGACATTCAATATTATTAAAAAAACTATACAGTAAGTAGTCAAGTTATTAATTCAATCGTGTTTTAAGTTACGTTTAAATGTGTGTTAAATACTTTGAAACCTTTTAGGGATTATTAATTACTAAATAACTCAATAAAAGCTTTATTGTACAAGGTAGTTTAATGTAAAATACCGTTGTACCCTCTAAAAAGTTAAAATAAGGAACACAATGAAGAAGGGCATCTTTTCTTGCAGGGTTCGTTGTTCACTACAGGACTGAACTAATAGAAATATAATTAGGTGCAACAGAGGCTATATCTTAACATGGTTGATTTACATCCTGTCAACCCTTGTTAAATGTTTATTCTTCGAAAGGAAATGAAATGAAAACTTCTTTATTCATGGTAAACATACACAATAACAATAGTGGCTTCTAATTACTTAGAACAGTTCTAATTACTTAGAACAGTAATTATAGTTCTATTAGTTCAGTCCTGTAGTTACTATTCCTTTGAAGGACTAAGCCCGCGGTAGGGTGATGGGTCCTTTCTTGTAGCCACAGATCCTTACAATACAAGTACAATGTGAGATGTATAGGTACATAACACAGCCACAAAAATAAAAGAAAAAAAATCAAATTCCGGAGACCAGAATATTGTATTCGTATGTATGTTTCTACGCTTAATCCGAATCTGATCAAGTTCAAAAAACTCGTAGGTATATCCCAAAATTTAATCACTAGGGGAGTTTCAGGGGTGGGGGAGTTTCACTTGTCAGACTGTTTCATTTATGCGTAATTCCCCCCCCCCCCCCTAAAACTGCCCTAGCGAATGAACTTGGGGGTGTACAACTTTTTTGGACCTCAGATTCGGATTCAACGTCGAAAAATATATAGAAGTACACTGTTCTGGTCTCCGAAATTTAATTTTTTTTAAATGGCTGTGTAATATGTATTATAATATAATACAATATTATGTAATTTGTATATTATGCGTACAAATTACATGATAACATCGTTGTTGCGACATAATAATAATATTTTCAATTTACCACCGAATGCACAAGATGTGTTTACCTCTTGGTCTTTAACAATTTTACAAAACTTCAGGTAATCCATTAGGTAATCTATTAAAAAGCTTAATACCATCCGAGAGATAATGTTGTTTTGCCAATGTAGTTCGATAAGAAGGAACTATCATACAACCATTGAAATCGCGTAGCAAAACTGTGAGATGGGCATGCAAAATTTAATGACTTTTCTCTAATTACCTGTTTTATTTTGTGCATGTGAATTAAGGTACCCAATCTGTGAATACTGTATTTTTAAAAAGGGGGTCAGTGTGTTGATTATAGTGGCTGTTGTTCATTATTCTAATCAATATTTTTTGAGTGACTCGTACCGGTTTTAATGTTGTTGAATAGGCTCCTCCCCATTCCAGAAGGCCATACAGTAGACGGGAATGCATTAACCAGTGAAAAATAAACCATCCTCATCACCTGAGGAGAAAAAAATTTATATCAATTTCCCAAGTCTTCTGTTTGGCGAGTTCAGTGTAGCTCTGTCTCTCCCACTTGAGATATCGGTCTAAAATTACCTGCAAATGTTCTAAATGATGTAACATGAATAATTAGTTTTGAGATAGATAGCAAGTAGGAGTGTTATTTTATAGGGAGGAAGCGTTACCTACATAAACTGATCTCAGTTATACACTTCGCAGCATTTCCCACTAACATCACCTTATCGCCCTTACATAAAGTCAATATTTACTATAAAAGCGGTGGTATATCTCAAAAACGGTTTACGAGTACATAATGTCTTATCAAGAAGGCCAATATGCAACTGTCTTGCCTTATGTAAGTCATAAGAAGAATAACAACTGCAGAATTCTGTTCGGGATGGTTAGAGACTTGTGGTTATTTACACTCCGATCCAGATAAATTGGAGTAGAAAGCAGGCGGGATATACACAATAATAATACCCGCTGGTCGATTGCGTCATTTACCCCTTTTTCATACAATGGAAGTGCTGCAGATGAAGATAAATCTTGGAGCGTCCCGCAGTGTTGAGAATCCCATTGCCAGCCGCCAGCGCGTTTACAGATTTTCACGGTTCGATTTCCGCACGGGAGTGAATTCATGTGTTCCATCCAACCCCTCGAAAGACTCTTTGGTGAATTAGTAACACTTGTTGATCTCTCGCCCTGCTCCAAATTACGATCGAGGAAACGTATTATGGAGTTGGTGAAAGCCAAGTTTTGTTGTAAATGTAGTCACTGCGTACGACGGTTGTCAGCGAATATTTACAGCTTTCCAGCGTTCTCCTGTATCAGATGTACAGAACCAAAATTAAGGCTAATAGTACGTTTCACTACAGATATCAAAGTGCAAATGAAAATAGATGTGTAATAACCACATCTTAGACTATTAGGTATGTGCTGTCAATTGACATTTACATTACTTATACCTAATAGGTACGTACGAGTACTTGGATTTTGGGCAATGTGTATGTTTAAATATTTTACTTCCAATGTTTTTGTGTCAACAGTAAAAATTTGTTGATATTATTAGGTACAAAAACCTCTACATTGCCCTAGTTGTTTTGAATATTTGTTAAAATTGTATTTAAAGTGGGCACTTGAGTTATGTTCTAGTTACTCCTCCAAAGATCATTGCCCCGTCTTACGTAATCCAAGTATTGAACAGCGGTACGTGAAATGTTAACTTTGCGATAAAACTTACTAAACGGAGCTCTTTTTCTATCAGCCCATTAGTGGGAGAAGAAAGAGAGGCCTTAGAGTGTCGGGCTTTACAGGATTTCCTGGCGGAGCCGCTCTGATGTTTTCTTGACTCTGGCATACGATCACTGTACGATGTCAGGAGAATCCTGACAGACTCTGTAGTGTGTCTGCGGAAACACATTTCAACGAAAATATTAAGTATAGGAAAAAACAATGGTCGAAAATTGAAAAGCTTGGAAGTGTTGAATTGCTTTCACAACCAGAGAAGATATTATAGCTTATATATACTATAGTATGTTCAAGTCTACAAGGTGTCTCAAATCAAGTCCGAAGGACTTCAGGGAAGGATTCTACAACTAATTTGCAACAAAAAGTGTCTCATGGTTTTTTTTTTTTCAAAGTCTAGAGTGATAGGTACTTTCAATGCTACTTTTTTCATTTTTAAGATTTTTTCGTGGATTCGACCTAAGGTCATTAAAAATGGCAATAACTTGATCCGTCAAATAAATTCAAATATTATTATGCCGTTGGAAAGAACGTAAAATTTCCCATCTCACTGATGTGCAATCATAATGCTATGAGTCGGTTTGATGCGTACAAAACAAGACCAAAGTGCAAATTTTGAGGTTTTCCGAAAATTTGACGTTTTTCTGTCGGTTGTATCTTTTAGTAATTTTTCTGTCGGTGAGTAATCTATGGAATAAACTTGCTTAAAATCTCACCTTTCCAACGATTTTTTAAAATTATTATTATTATTAAGAAACATTTTTGGGCAAAGCACTGTATATTGGAACAATGGATTCATACATATGTATATAACAATAACATGAATAATGAACGTACTAGGATAGGTCCAATAACCTCCTAATAGGGAACATGCATGATTACAAAAGCACTGTACGGGATACTGATTGATTAGAGGCCAACAAAAAATGGAAGGGAATCTCTTTCTAACACCATTATCAAGGGGAGAGTGTGCATCTTTGCGCAGAGGCAATATCGAACCAATGAATTCACCTTAAGGTCTATCCAACAGTGTACTCAAAATAAATTAGCGACTAAGTTTAATGGAGAAAATGACGTTTTAATGCAAATAGTGGGAAATTTTCTCAGCAAAATCGATGTTTGCCATTCAGATAGCAAAATTGCGAATAATTATTTTTCAACCACGAGAAATCCTCCGAGTCAATAAGCTGGCTGTGAGGAGGGTAGGACTATGCGTTCATTTCCACAATGATGGTGAAACAGCCTACGGTGTAGTAATTATTTTTTGTGGAAATAGACTTTGAACCTCGTCTTTTAAATGTGAAGATGGATCTTTATTATTTCACCGCACCCACCTTACGTTTGTGTGTTTATCAGCTTCTCACGAGTTAATTACGATTAACATTAGTAGGTGCATGATTATCAGGTTAGGAAGTGAATCGCGGTGTACACTTGTCTCTCTGGAAGAGTGCGCACACCATCTTTGGAAAGAAGAAGGACGTTTTTCTATTTCCCCCTTCAAGGACTCATTTTATCGGATTGCGGATTTCGACGCATCTCCGCCCAGGTGATGATGTCCTCTTACGTAAAGTTTCAATTAAGAAAACTGTAATCCTCCGCGACCGAGCTCGTCCGGACAAAGGAGTTGCGGGGCAGACAAGGCAAGTAGGCAGGTGGTTTTGTGATTGTGCCATTGGAGCCACCTTAGGGCCTGACCTCGTTCCAAATACCGTCCGATGGGAGATCCAGTAGATCCGGGGCGGTGGTGGATGCTTCGATTAATATTTCCAATATGAAGTACGAGGCCTTTCGAGTACTGGCAAGCCTGTCAGTTACGATTGGCGACAGGATACGGACATAATACACGAAAAAAACTCAGCATTTCTAAATTCATGTAATGTCAACTACACGGAGAAAAATAAATAGCTGCTGTTGCTAAGTTTTCGCTACTGCTGCTTAAAAAAAAATTGCAGGATAATATTATGTTTCAGCAAGGCAGCTACAGAACTTAGCAACAACGTGAAGGTTGTTAGCTGTAGAATGCTGGCCTGCGATGAATACATTTCTGCACACCCAATTCTATTAGCCAATATTAGCTTATGATATTACTTGTGTAGCTACAACAGGTCTTTATTCGGGGGCCCCAGCCCTGCCGGCCCTAGAACGGCTCCTCCCTAGGGATGTGCAGAAAAGTCAAATAAAAATGAAGATATCAAATACAGAGGAAAAATTTTTATTTATCACATTAAATGTGATAAATTTCCCTCACATCCCTAAAGGTAAAATTTTTACATTTACCGCACAAAATTCCAAAAAGAACAAAAGTTCCAAATGACACAGTACATCACTTCTTAAAATCTTAGAGTACATAGAATTACTATAACCAATCATGTAACCAGAAAATTCGAACCGATACCCACACAACTAGAATTGTAAAAATACTATAGTATCCGGTATTATGCACATGTAGGTTTCCAAACTACTGCACCCAATCTAACAATAATAATGCTATTTAATTAACTGATTGTAACTTATTCATATGTGTTAAGTGTTTCGTTGTTCATTTGTATAAGTATTTGAATGCCAGTTTATATATTAATTAATTAATATAAGGCGATTGTAAAACGGACGAATAGGAACAAATGGCAACCCTTAGTAATAACCTGAGAGAAGAGCTGTGGAGGAAGCCTAACCCCCCACCAGTAAACTGAGCGTGAACGACAAGTAGTGACGAAATAACACAATTTTGGTTTAGTGCCTATGGTACCAACATGGAAAATCTCAATGACTGGTCAGTTATTTCTTTGAAAATTCGCTCTTATAGCCATGCTGCGTGACTGGAGTTTACTTATTTTATATTTACATACCAATGCACGATAGAATCCTCTCATTCAATTTGTAAAATTCATTCCTCGGGCTCATTCAAGTAGTGGAGTGTGCCCAGTATGTGAGCGTAGTAAATTTTACTTGACTGTAGAAGAAAGTGCAAAAAAACTCGCTGAACAAAGAAAACGTAATTTTGAAAGAGTTTACTCATTCAATTTTGAATTGATCTTTAAAAACCAACAGCCTAATGGTTGTTGAGTGTTTGCGGAAGCTCAATTTCGGAAGACCACAACACGGACTTGTCATAATCAGTCGAAAATCCGGGGTGGCTCGCCTTGACCTTCTCGCCACCGGAACCGCACGACTGTTCGACTCGTGGAACTTGAAATTATTGGCTTCCGTGAAGTACGTAATACGAACGATAATGAGGTGGAGCCACATTTGCATTTTCAGATTAGACATACCAACCATTAATAGTTTGTTCCCAAGAATTGTGTCAATGACGGATTCAGATAAAATCGTTATATTTATATGAATAAGATAACTATGATACATTCCTGAAATCGCAATTTGGCAATTGGGTATTTGGATGGCTGTATGTTCATAAAACGATTGTTTACTACTCGAATATTTAAAACCATATTAAATATGGTTAAATTTTGCAAAATCTCGACTGGCTGATGGTATTATATAAATATTGTTTATGTTTGTTTGAATATATTAGGATAATTTTTTTTTTTTTTTTTTTTTTTTTAAATACATTTTTTATTTGTTCATAATTAGAATACACTTTTCTAAGACACAAATGCTACGACCCCCTTTAAGATAACTTGAGCTGGGGGTCGGAGTGCTTACATATTATTAACTTAATTATTAACATATTATTAACTTATTGTTATTATAATTATTATTAAGAAGCGAGAAAAGGTAGTTGAACCACAATTACAATGGCAATATAGTGAAGACAACCCATAAACTTAAATTAGCAAAGCAGTGCAAGGAAATATTTCTTCAATTTGCTTTTAAAGACCTGGGGAGACTCTTTTTTACCTGTCAAAGAGGTCGGAAGAGAGTTGAAGCGCGACACCCCCCAGAAAGAATACAATCTCTGCCCTACAACAGTGTTCCTTTTCGGAGTCAGCAAAGTAATCTTATCTGCAGCCCTTGTAAAGTTCATATTCCTTTGAATCTTACCACTGCAATACTGAATGTAAGTAAAGATCAAAGTAGTTTTTGCAGCAATTTTATAGAGATCCAAAACAGTGAACTCTCTGAATATCTCCGCAGAAGGAAATCTGACCGGTTTTTTCAGTAAAATCTTAATCAAACATTTCTGTGTTGATGCTAAGAGATTCAATTTAGATTCATACGTCGAACCCCAAGCAACCACACCGTACACCAACAGGGAATGCACCATCGCGTTGTAAAATAACCTTTTTAATTTCAAGTTCATAAAATTGCGTACTTCAAAGCAAATAGGTATCAGTTTTCTTAACTTTGAATTTATCATTTTGATGTGCTCTTCCCACGTCAGAGTTTGGTCCACGACCACTCCCAAATATTTAACAGACGGAACCTGGAAAATCGAGGGGCAGGTCGAGGGGCAGGTCGAGGGGCTGGATAATGAATGCAAGGAGGACATAGGATAGGATTGATTGGTTTTGAAATTGAAAAGTTGGACAAATTCAAGTTTTGACAAAGTCGGGCATACCTGCACAAAACCGCCATTCCCAACCATTTTTTTCCAGATCCAAATTTGTGAAATCCCTCATTTCTATCCAAATCTTGATATAAAAATAACATACTCGACGAAAATGTGCCAACGAATTTTAGAAGGCGTATTTTGCAACCCGACATTGTGATTTTTGACCTATAAACCTCACAAACTCCGTTGAAATGGATGTTTTTTTTCGAAATTTCTTTCGGCGCGCTCAACATTTGATCTTCAGGGTCTCTCCCGTTCGTAGATTACGGAAATTACTGGAGGTGACGAATCCGAAAAGTCCGATTTCATCATAGAAAGTTGGGGCTCTCCGCCAGAGGCCAATTTAAGTGAAGGTAGTTATCGGAGTTGTAGAGGAAACTGATTTTTCGATCGTTCCCAAGTATTTAATGAGTATTTGGTCAAGTGGATGCGATGCTAGTTGATAAGAAATTACATATAATTTTGGTGGATTGGTACCTATGTAACAAACTATCCTATTACCAAGAGGATATCTCATTTGTGGGCAAGTGAAATGTTGTAGACAAAAATGAAACGGTTTGTGCTAAAAGAGTATTTTCGATTTTTCTGATAATATTTTGACATTTTATGTCTTTACTCTGGCACATAACTCGAAAAACGTTACACAAAAGCGTTACACGAAATCGTCACGTAAATTTTTGATGATTTTCGCTCACAACCGATTCGTTGCTACGGAACTTTATCTTCGCCAGTTATCATCGTACAAAAATCGTTCACCACTCGTTGGATAGCTCTCGATTTACCTAACCATATTACGTTAACCACTGCGGAGTGCGTGGCCGACAAGCTGCGGTATGAGCGTGATTGTTTAAATAATTGTTTACACACAGGTGATCATTCTCAATAATTTATATTGTCTATACGAATGCAAGCTTCATAATTTATGATGAACCCTACAATTAAGTACAATAATTGTACAGTACAATTATTGTACTTAATTATTAAGTATAACAACTACGCTACTGGGGTAGGTGATGTAGCATTGTTCGAAGGTTCTTGAATCACTTCTTTAAAGACATAAAATGTCCCAATGTGTTGCAGACTCGTATGCAAGCATTTAATTCTCGACTGTATCAACAACAGGATGGAGTTGACATTTTCATGTCTTTGCATTGGCACATAAACTGAAACGGGAAAAATTTGTTTCCTTGATTCACCCTTTCCCTCAGATCACGTCAGAACACAAGCGACAGGCGGGCCACTACGTCAGAGCCTATGACGCACGAGCGTATGACGTCAGACGGCTGGCCGGAGGCTAACTAGTACGTCAGAGCCTATGAAGCACGAGCGTATGACGTCAGACGGCTGGTAGGAGGGCAAGTAGTGCGTCAGAGCCTATGACGCACGAGCGTATGACGTCAGACGGCAGGCAGGTGGGCAACTAGTACGTCACAGTCTATGCCGTAAGATCCTATGACGTCAGAGGGCTGGCTGGCTCGGTGATCGGGTTTTAATAAGCCTCTGGAATTCCGCGCCTTCATTTTGCATTCATTTACATCTTCACGTTGAAAAATCCTTCATCTTGTCGCTAATTTTATTTTAACACGCCACGCTATTTCTCATATTATGTCATATTATTGCCCATTATTGTCGCCCTGGAATGAATGTACAGGTATCTGGGCAAACGTATAAATATCGTGAGGAAAGTGTGGGCCGCCTAGACACAACGTCATGAGTCAATCAACGCAAGATATTGAGCCAATCATGTTCATACAACTGAGGCGATCGACTCTCCCACGTACTGTTCCCACTCACCACATATCCAGTAGTTTCAATAACACTTTATAAGATCGGTCAGTATTTATTCGAAAAATTAATCTAATTTTTGGTTTTTACTTTCAATAATGACTATTAATCAATGTATTGCTGACACCAACATTTAACTCCAGTTAAGGAAAATAATCTTACTATACTTTTTTAAGCTTCCAAAAATTACTCGAGATCTGGAAATCGCTTTCATCCCTCTTGGGTGTCCTGAATAACGGGTGTATGAGTTTGCGACGGTTTCTTGGTTGTGTTTCAAATTTGAGAGCCTAAAAGTCGCGAAATGCTCGCACTGTTTTCAGTTTTTCGCGTATAACTCGAAAAGTACGCATCCTACAGGAAATGTTACTTCATTTTGTTTTTAAAGAAAATGAAATTCCGCGTCGAATGGGATTTCAAACATTGAAATCGGTCCAGTCGTTCAGCCGCAATTGTCCGACAATGATAGGCGGTTTTTACCAACTTCGGTAAGAAGCTTGACAACCCTCCACTTCTAACGCCTGTAGATCGGAAATTACTGTTCCGATTGAAAAATGTCATGGGATCTAAGTTGTAGGACATTTAATTCTACAAAACTTGCGAACGTGAGCAGTTTGTTTGAATCACTAGGCACTTGCTCTCAACTCGCACAACTGAGTGATGTCCCATAAACCAGTATAATTTCCTGGATTTGAGACGTAATTCCTCGCTAATTTTTCTCGACATGTGCCTTCCATCGTAATTTGGCATCTAGCGTCATTCGCAAGTATGTGATGATTTTACCATTGGGAAAGGTCGGTACTGAAGAATTGTATTTTGGAGACAGAGAGGTTTGGTTTAGTAACGGATTCATTGTTGTCTTCAACAACGGCCAGGATTGTGGTGCCATCCACAAGTGTACTACTAATAATAATAATTTTTATTGCCCTTCCGTGATATTAACACACTACAATCAAATATAATATAGGTACTTAGGACCGTGAGCTCCAGCACGGAGTTGTTTTATTTCAAATTATACTATTGATTATTTGCTAACGGCTAACATAATTGATACTTCTGTAGGATACGCACTTTTCGACTTACACGCGAAAAATTGAAAAAAGTGTGAACATTTGGCTTCAGATTTGTGTTTATTTATGATGATTTTAAAATCACCTTAAACAAGTGTATAATTTGTAAAAACATTAAAAACATCACAATCTTTTCAGATTAAGAAGAATCGCGGTTGTTTCGGTTCAAGTGATTTTCCTCAACGGCCTCCGATTACTGAAAGAGAAGTCCTACAAGTTGTACCCAGTTTCTACGCACGACCCAACGAAGAGATGAGCGTCGACGCAAATTATTCCATTTGGAACACAGAAAGAACAGAATTGAGGAAGAACCTCATTTGGAAACGGTGGTGACCCTTAACGTAATTTTCTCGCTCTGCTTGAACCGGTAAATTCTCGTCAGTTTGCCTGACGGAAAACAGGAAAAAAAAAGAAAATACGCGATTCACATAAATACGCGATTTGCCAAACTTTCAGTCAAATTACAAAAAGCTAGAGTTAGATCTATGTCATAGAGAACGGCGAAAAAACAGTTTTCAACACGATTATCCAATAAAATGATCTTTTGAATGAAAATGATGAATTTTGAGTTGAGGCGTTTTACCTCAACAGGGCAGATTTCATATGACAATCGAAAACAACCCCCAAATATGTTACTTCTGAGGCTCTCGTTATTGTTAGCTGTTAATACAACGAGTTATGATACATTCCGCAGAGTGTAACAGAATTTGTCAATGCAATGAGCCTGTAGGCTATGTAGAGATGTACTGTACAATTATTGTACTTAATTATTAAGTATAACAACTACGCTACTGGGGTAGGTGATGTAGCATTGTTCGAAGGTTCTTGAATCACTTCTTTAAAGACATAAAATGTCCCAATGTGTTGCAGACTCGTATGCAAGCATTTAATTCTCGACTGTATCAACAACAGGATGGAGTTGACATTTTCATGTCTTTGCATTGGCACATAAACTGAAACGGGAAAAATTTGTTTCCTTGATTCACCCTTTCCCTCAGATCACGTCAGAACACAAGCGACAGGCGGGCCACTACGTCAGAGCCTATGACGCACGAGCGTATGACGTCAGACGGCTGGCCGGAGGCTAACTAGTACGTCAGAGCCTATGAAGCACGAGCGTATGACGTCAGACGGCTGGTAGGAGGGCAAGTAGTGCGTCAGAGCCTATGACGCACGAGCGTATGACGTCAGACGGCAGGCAGGTGGGCAACTAGTACGTCACAGTCTATGCCGTAAGATCCTATGACGTCAGAGGGCTGGCTGGCTCGGTGATCGGGTTTTAATAAGCCTCTGGAATTCCGCGCCTTCATTTTGCATTCATTTACATCTTCACGTTGAAAAATCCTTCATCTTGTCGCTAATTTTATTTTAACACGCCACGCTATTTCTCATATTATGTCCCTATTAGGCCACATCCATTGCTCCATCGGTTACTTTCAATTTTGGTAATTTGTGGGCTTGGTTGTTGAGTAGAAATGATTATTCAGACATCCAAATCGAGATTAATTAATTTTTTTTAGCTTTTGATAATGAAAACGTTGTACGTAGTATGGAAAAACACATTGCATCTAATCCAGGTCCGTACCTACGTGAGGTCAAAATAGAACAAGGAGGACCCCAGAAACACTCGCCTCTCAATCATTCTGAGCGATAATCTTTAGGATTAGTACGTTCAGGAAGGGAAGAGGTGTGTAACTACAGCTTGTCATCCTCCTCCTACATATTGTGAAATCACCTAAGGATTGAGGGGATATGTTAACAACGATTTTTGAGAATTAGCAACACCTATAAGGAGCCAACTACCTCAAACACCGCAACCTTGCTCTCAACGGATTGTCTTGAGATAACCCGTGACGGTCCGGGGGATCGATTCCCTCTTCTCGAGGGCTCTTGAACTCTCATCAAAAGAAGGCCTCAGAGCAAGAGGGGAAATAGGCCTACAGACGTGAGAAAGTGAGAGGGAAACAAGGCCCTACCGCCTTCCGACAATAACGCCACTCAGCGGCTTCCCGTCCGACAACCTTGACAAAAGCCCCAGATGAAAAATCGAAGGCGGTCGATATTGGTAGCGAAACCAATCGGTGGTATTTCAATGGCATCAAGTATCCCTCGGCGGATAATCGAGCGATGACTCCCCGCCGCTTCGTCCGAACCGTGCAGATATTCAAATATGCAGTGATGATCCTAATCAGAGGTCGACCTTCCATTTGTGGGGATTTGATTTCTCAAACCAGATCTGCCTCCTCGCTATCTTAATAACTACTTTATTTAACCAAATACCGCAGGAAATCATGACTATGGTGTGATCGCAATACAAGTCGTCCATAACCATCAATATCTACATAGCCTACAGGCTCATTGCATTGACAAATTCTGTTACACTCTGCGGAATGTATCATAACTCGTTGTATTAACAGCTAACAATAACGAGAGCCTCAGAAGTAACATATTAAATATTGCGGGTTGTTTTCGATTGTCATATGAAATCTGCCCTGTTGAGGTAAAACGCCTCAACTCAAAATTCATCATTTTCATTCAAAAGATCATTTTATTGGATAATCGTGTTGAAAACTGTTTTTTCGCCGTTCTCTATGACATAGATCTAACTCTAGCTTTTTGTAATTTGATTCAAAGTTTGGCAAATCGCGTATTTATGTGAATCGCGTATTTTCTTTTTTTTCCTGTTTTCGTTAAGAAATTTTGATTGATATAATATCAATCAATCTCATGGTACTATAGTCGGTACTATTAGTATACTAAAATAATATACTGTAATACCGTGCATTCTGGCTTTCTGGTCAGAGTGTCGTTCATTAATCAAAAAGAGCGAATTACAAGAAGGGTCGATAGATGTGAATTAGTCGAAGAAAAAATAGCCCGCACCGCCTCTGCCATCATGTAGTGAGCGCCAATAAACGAGGGGCTCCCCATGAATAGAATTAGGGGTTTGATAAGTCAATTAATCGAACGATTTTCGATTTGACTAAAATTATCGTCAATCAGTACGATTATCGGTCGTATAACTCATTCGTTATAATTTCTGTGTGTCCACCGACCTAACCGACTCAATGTTGAACTTTTGATGACAAACTAGACTCCACTTTTAAATTTTAAGTACTTTTGATCTGCCAGTTCTATGAAACTCAACTATAAGCGCATAGCATAGAGCTTGTTATATCTTATATAACATTGCCTATTAGGAAATAATTTTTCAACATGAGATTTTTAAAAAATTAATACAAGGTGTATTTAGTGAAAGGATTACTAGTGCGCTATTAGGTGTTTTGGCTCTCGTAGTGAATTTGCTTGAGAATAATCTTGGTCGTGCGTAACCCTAAAATATTACCCGGGCGTTATTTCATAGTGCCTTCCTTGGCCGTGAATACGTTTTGTGACCGTCAGGCAAACTAGTGAGAATTTACCGGTTCAAGCAGAGCGAGAAAATTACGTTAAGGGTCACCACTGTTTCCAAATGAGGTTCTTCCTCAATTCTGTTCTTTCTGTGTTCCAAATGGAATAATTTGCGTCGACGCTCATCTCTTCGTTGGGCCGTGCGTAGAAACTGGGTACAACTTGTACGTCTCTTTCAGAAATCGGAGGCCGTGGAGGAAAATCACTTGAACCAAAACAACCGCGATTCTTCTTAATCTGAAAAGATTGTGATGTTTTTAATGTTTTTACAAATTATACATTTGTTTAAGGTGATTTTAAAATCATCATAAATAAACACAAATCTGAAGCCAAATGTTCACACTTTTTTCAATTTTTCGCGTGTAAGTCGAAAAGTGCGTATCCTACAGAAGTATCAATTATGTTAGCCGTTAGCAAATAATCAATAGTATAATTTGAAATAAAACAACTCCGTGCTGGAGCTCACGGTCCTAAGTACCTATATTATATTTGATTGTACTGTGTTAATATCACGGAAGGGCAATAAAAATTATTATTATTATTAATACACTAGTGGATGCACCACAATCCTGGCCGTTGTTGAAGGCAACAATGAATCCGTTACTAAACCAAACCTTTCTGTCTCCAAAATACAAAGATGGACTGCGCAATGGAGGATCAAAATGAATGGGACCAAGTCGGTACCTGTGGACTTCACAAATCGGAAGCTTCAGTACCGACTTCAAGCTAGCTTCAATGGTAAAATCATCACATACGCCAATGAGGCAAAGTACTTGCGAATGACGCTAGATGCCAAATTACGATGGAAGGCACATGTCGAGAAAAATTAGCGAGGAATTACGTCTCAAATCCAGGAAATTATACTGGTTTATGGGACATCACTCAGTTGTGCGAGTTGAGAGCAAGTGCCTAGTGATTCAAACAAACTGCTCACGTTCGCAAGTTTTGTAGAATTAAATGTCCTACAACTTAGATCCCATGACATTTTTCAATCGGAACAGTAATTTCCGATCTACAGGCGTTAGAAGTGGAGGGTTGTCAAGCTTCTTACCGAAGTTGGTAAAAACCGCCTATCATTGTCGGACAATTGCGGCTGAACGACTGGACCGATTTCAATGTTTGAAATCCCATTCGACGCGAAATTTCATTTTCTTTAAAAACAAAATGAAGTAACATTTCCTGTAGGATGCGTACTTTTCGAGTTATACGCGAAAAACTGAAAACAGTGCGAGCATTTCGCGACTTTTAGGCTCTCAAATTTGAAACACAACCAAGAAACCGTCGCAAACTCATACACCCGTTATTCAGGACACCCAAGAGGGATGAAAGCGATTTCCAGATCTCGAGTAATTTTTGGAAGCTTAAAAAAGTATAGTAAGATTATTTTCCTTAACTGGAGTTAAATGTTGGTGTCAGCAATACATTGATTAATAGTCATTATTGAAAGTAAAAACCAAAAATTAGATTAATTTTTCGAATAAATACTGACCGATCTTATAAAGTGTTATTGAAACTACTGGATATGTGGTGAGTGGGAACAGTACGTGGGAGAGTCGATCGCCTCAGTTGTATGAACATGATTGGCTCAATATCTTGCGTTGATTGACTCATGACGTTGTGTCTAGGCGGCCCACACTTTCCTCACGATATTTATACGTTTGCCCAGATACCTGTACATTCATTCCAGGGCGACAAAAATGGGCAATAATGGCAAAATTGGGCAATAATATAGTATAATAATGGCCAATGGCCACAAACATGTCGGCTGGATATCTCGATTACATATAATTACCTATTTTTACTAATACCTATAGTTTGACTATTAGTAATTTAAATTGAGATTCATTCTTAAACTGTTTTTTTTTTTCCTAGTCCTAACAATTGAGAATGACCTATTAAATAATTACGTATTCATGAAATATTGGAAGGTATCATTTAATGTTATTAACATCATTATAAACACACTCTTTTCTTGTACATGAAGCCAAATAAGAAGTTTGTGGTCGTGAACTACGATCAAGTAATATGTAATTTTAACATCCTTCCAAATTGAACCTAATAAGTGAGTAGGAGTCAATTTCACCAGGTGAGGTCAGGTTAGGTTAGATTAGGTCACGTATCTAACTTTTGCCAACTTTTCAGGAGGATGAAAAAACATGTTCTTGTCTAACATATTGGCACTTCTGTCATTTCAATCAAATGGAAAGAGCTACTAACGAGTTAGTTGAGAACGAAACGAGTGTGAGCATTTCAAGTGTGACTACACCCACAAGTCCCAGCTCTAAATAATCGGTTATGATTTTCATACTCCACGCGATGTGTTTTATTGGATTTGACGCGACCACCTTAAAAAAAACTATAATCGGCTGAAAAGGCGCATCACGAAACTTCGGTGCCGTAAGGATGCACTGGCACGCAAAAAATTCGGCGCCTGTTGTCCTCTACGAGCCTCCAAATGGGATTTGTCAGTGACGAATCTTGAAAACCGTGGAAGCAGAAAACTATAATCCCACTGATTCATTCTAAGAGGGTTGTAGTGTAATTTGATAAATCCTGTCAGTAAATTACCGCGATAACTGCATTGCGTGTATTTGTTGTAGGAAATCGTAGAGATATTCTGATATCACTATAATTAGCACATATTATGTAGTAAGTTCCGTTATCAGTAGTACAGTTCACGGTCAATTCGACTCGACTGAAATGAGGTAGGTACCTTTAACTTCCTTGAATTCGGGAAAATGACGGTTTCGATCGACCCCAGTATCAGATCAATTTGAAATATATTTGTGGTAGCCTCATGAACCACTGCCCTAACGGGATGTATGTACCTACATAAACTTACTGCTCGTGAAAATATCAAGCTCACTTCACTACTGCTACTAGCGTTCGTACAACAGTTGATGACGTTATGTTTTTGTGGTGTTTGGTCATTGGTTAATGTACATTTTAGAATTCGTGGTAGAACGGAACAAATACACAAAAGACACAGCTGTCTAAAACCACTAGTTCACCCAAATTCACTATCCTAATATTTATAACTATATTTTCAACTGACTATAGATACCCATAACGATGAATAGTAGGAACTCATTACTACTATTATCGATCATGTTAATATAGTGGTTCATTCACCTGTTACAGCTATGGAGAGAAGCTTGCACGACCGAGACCGTGTTGGGGTACAAGACTCCGTCCTCCTCGACAACTACCGGAGTGACGAAGCCTTCCTGGAAAACCTGAGGAAGAGATTCAAGGAAAATATCATTTATGTGAGCCACATTTACGTCTAATTAATTAAAACGCTCAATGTCAGTTACACATGAATTTTATGCTGAACAGTACGTTAATTTTTAAATTGCAGACCTACATAGGGAACGTACTTGTCTCAGTCAATCCGTACAAAGAACTGCCAATTTACGGCTCGAAAACCATCGAGGACTACAGAAACACTCACATAATCGAAAACCCACCGCACATGTAAGTTTAAATACTATCCATAATTTCAAGGATGATAAGTTCTGTTATGAACCAACTAAGGTAAATTTGATAACTACTTAGGTACCTGCTCATGATGGCTTACTCGGTGCATGACATTATCGTTATCCGTTGCAATTCGGGTTCGATACGCTCACCCACACTTCAGACAGATCTACTGTTTTTTTTTCGTGTTTCTATGTTCATAATTTACGATATACACTTTCAGATATGCCATAACAGAAGCTGCATATACTTCCCTTATTGAAGAAGGCTGTGATCAATGTATTCTGATTTCGGGTAAGAGCTATATTACATCCAGTATCTAAAAAACATTGATAACGGCAATCTCGTAATCGTGCGTTTCAGAAGGTATCGTAGCATGTCACCAGAATGTCTTTACTGTGTACCTGTGTTGGCGTCTAGTTAGTTGGTAGGTACTCGAATTACGTGTGTGTATGAGGAAGTTTAGTACAGGTCGACCTACAAGAAATGATACTAATAATTTTCTCAGAACACTAATTCATAGTGAAAGACTGCAGCTTGTTGCGGCATGTTGTGTAAAATGGTTGAAGAGCTCTATGCGAAACGAAACAAGTAGGTACTAAAAATGGAAGTAGGTATCCATTAAACTTCACATAGAGTGGGTATGGTATCCTGGTTGAAGTGTTTTGGGAAATTATTGGATCAGATGTTAGTTCGATCTAATAATTTCCATAACAATCAAAATTATCCAAATTATTCTTTGACATTAGTATACTACTCACAGTATAACCTTGCAGTGAATATCTACCCTCTGTGGAATTTGAATTTTGGTTTTTATGGATACTGTAAGTATTTATAACTAGTAGGTAGATTATACTCGTAATGTAGGTATTCGATAATGGGATTGTGTTGTATCAAGTCAGTTTGGTGCTCAAAATGGTCACTAACGCACGAATCTCTAAAAATAACAAATTTGAAGAAATTGAAAGGTGTAGCCCATACGGAGTCATGTTCATAAAATTATGTCAACTTCTGATCCAAACAACTGAAGATTTGACCATCTCGTTTAGGTGAGTCCGGCTCTGGTAAGACCGAAGCGAGCAAAAAAGTGTTGGAGTACATCGCAGCGGTGACGGATCAACGAGGTCAAGTACAGCCCGTAAAGGAAAAACTGCTGCAGTGCAACCCGGTTTTGGAGGCGTTTGGAAATGCCAAGACCACAAGAAACGACAACTCGAGCCGATTCGGAAAATACATGGACATCGAGTTCAACAATTTGGTTGGTTTTTGATGGTTTTAATGAGCGTTCGGAACTTGATAGTGCCGATATAGGTTGAATTCCTGAATTCCATTCAGTTCTATGTACATGACCATGGGCATTCTTCTTATTATTTCACTAAACTCAGTATAGAATAATACAACCTTCTAGACCTCTTGACCTTCTAGTTTAAATAAAACTCTACCTACAGAAGTATTCAAATCCAAATCCGGCCTGCCGGTGTCATCAATCCTGCCCGTGACACCTAATGTTTTATTGTTGTTGGGATAAGTTGTATAAAAGAACACAGGATTTAACACAATCAGAACGCATACTCGGCGACTAGTCTAGAAATTGTAGAAACTGGTAGGAAAATTACAACTGAACATTTTGGAGATCCCTGATCTGATCAAATACTAAACCATTGTGGTTTGCAATATTAGTAGAGGAGATTTTGGAGGGTTTTCAACAGTACCTACCACTTAAAAATCAATAGAACGCTGGGATATTGAATCGTATACTATATAAGACAGTGGAAGCCTTGCAAGTCCTCCGAATTCCAAATTAGGTACAACTCTCACTTTGCATAGGTACTATAAACGCATAAATCCTATGCATACCGTCCTACGTTTTTAGATTTGTTTTTCTGTAAGCCCTGTCACACGCCTTCAACAGATTTTGATAAAATTTAAGATTTTGATTTTGATATAATTTAAGATTTTGATTAAAATAAACCCCGCCAAGCAAAAACGAACGTTGAGAAAAACGAACGGAACCGAGTCAAGAAACGTCTTTTTCAGGTATTCACATCTCGTCTCCTATTTGACCGATCAACTTGAAATTTGGTGTGGATAATAGAAAAAGCCCTAATGTTTCAATTCGGTATATCTAAAAGGAGTCGAGTTATATAACTTCAAAAACCCCTTACCATGTTTTTCTTCTTATTCAGTTAGCCAAGGCTACAGCCTCTCCACCTCCACCGATTGACTTGAAATTTTGCCCAGAGCGTCGTTTCAACTTTAGCCAGTGCCTCTTAAAAGATTTAACCCGTTATCTCAACCCAAGAAAATTTAGGTTAATTTTGGCACTTTGTCGGATCCACAGCCGATCAACTTGAAGTTTGGCGTGGAACTTCTATATTCGTCTGCGCATGAGCAAAATTCGATACCGTAGTGTACAGCAACCACCGAACGGATTGTGTCCCAACCACACCGTGACCATGATTCCGGAATTATTTTACAGGGTGATCCGGTTGGAGGGAATATCCTGAACTACCTCCTCGAAAAGTCCCGAGTCGTAAGTCAGAGCGCTGGAGAAAGGAATTTCCACATTTTCTACCAACTCCTCGAAGGCGCCGAACAAGACCTCATGGACACACTTCACCTTACGAGGAACGTCAGCTACTACAACTACATCTCTAAAGCGGTAAAGAAACACTGCTGAGAACATTCTTCCATTTTTCATTCGACATAAATCAGAGTGATGACAATTTTTATTTATCGGACGTCTAGGATTACCTAATCAAGATCGAATTCACTTCATCTCGTGAACGACTTGAATTCAATTTCATGGGACTAAATGAGATTCAAGTTCGTGTTGCTACCATCAAATAAGCGAGTGGTCAAAACATAGTCTCAAATCGTTTCACATCCTCTTATCAGATTTTGTTAATTATTTATAATTCAATTTACATTCGATCAGGGCAATGGAAGTGGTGACGGTATGAACGACGCGCGACATATGAAAGAAGTTTGCAACGCTATGACGGTATTGGGATTGACCGCTAGAGAGCAAGGAGAGATCCTCGCTATAGTTGCAAGCGTCCTCCATCTGGGCAACATCGACGTGACGGAAGAACATGGATTGGCCATTTTGGACAACTTCGCTCACATATTTGCTGCAGCTGAAGTGAGTTCAACAATTACGAGTATATTGAAATATTGATTTTTTTAGATAATCACCATTCAATTAGGTACCTGTAAGGCGAATCGGAGGAAGTAGGCGCTAGGAAATGATCATGGCTCAGTGGAATTTTCAAATCTGGCACTCGAGTCACCCACTTTCCTATGTCGTAATACCCACCATTGAAGCCTAGTCTTCGTGTAAGTACATTGGTAGCGGAATGATCCCTGGATCGTGTTCTGTTGAAAACGCAATTTCGCAAAAATTGGACTTACACCACATGGCACCCAGCGGGCCCATATATAAAACTCATATTAGACATACATTGTACAATTAACGAAGAATGATCAAATATTAGTTTGGTTTCATTAATTAAATCGGGTTAATTGATTCAGCCACTGATGATATCGAAGGAGAAAACGTTTCTGCACCTAAAGAAAGAAATATCAATCCCATCATTTCACCGTTTCAGTTATTGGGCTGCCCGGAGAACGTTCTCAGATCTGCGCTGACGAACAAGACGATCCTGGCCAGGGGTGACACAGTCACAACGCCCCTGGACAAGGAAACTGCCGTCTACGCACGAGACGCACTGGCCAAAGCTGTTTACGAAAGGCTCTTCTCCTGGCTCGTCCTCAGATTCAACCAGTCTCTGCAGCCTCAGAAAAAATCTCGCAATCGACTTATGGGCATCTTGGACATTTACGGATTTGAAATTTTTCGCCACAACAGGTACTTCGGATCCTTTCTGTTAGCTGTAATGAATAAGGAAATCCCTTATGGAGCAGTTACTACGGCAACCCAGTATTCTGGATGCAGTTCGATCTATTCAATCAATAAAAATCAATAAAATGTAACTTGAAACACAATCTTGGAAAAATGTGAAAAATAACCATTGGATAACAAATCAGCTTTTTGCGAGTTTTTTCGACGATTTTGAGTCCAGAGACCATTTCGACGTTCCAGTATTTGACATTGAAAGGTCTCCTCATTGTGGACTCTGACAGCTGATATGACGCCTCTTCGTATGATTGTATGATCCATGCCGAACCATCAGTACAGTATCATGATAACATCTTGTTCAAATTTCATTTCAGTTTCGAGCAATTCTGCATTAATTATTGTAACGAAAAACTTCAGCAAGTCTTCATCAAGTTGACTCTCCAATCGGAACAAGAAGAATACTTGAAAGAAGGCATTGAATGGGAAGCTGTCGAATATTTTGACAACAACATCATTATCAATTTGATAGAAGAAAAACATAAAGGTAAACGATCTTAAAGAGGAGGTAGTGTTTTTGAAACCACAACAATAGCTACCTGCCTACTTAATACTATTGTAGGTAGTTCTTGTTGCAGTATTATTTATTCGCATATAAACTCACTATATGAATCTACTCAAGACTCGTTTAAAACTGTCTGAGATGGTAACTCTTTACCAGCTGGTTTCAACCGACGTACTCGTACATTTATCTATTTACCAATTTATTTTACCAGGCATCATATCATTACTGGACGAAGAATGTTTAAGACCTGGTGACACATCGGATCTTACGTTCTTAGACAAAATATCGGAGCAGCTCACGCAACATAAACATTTCATCGATCACAAGAAAGCAGATAATAAGACGAAGAAGAAGATGACCCGAGAGGTACGTTTCATTAGGAAACACCATTAGCCCGAAACCGATTTATGAAATGCTAAATTCTAAGTTGTAATGAATGAGTCACGTTTGAATTGTTTCAGGAATTCGTAATGGTTCACTACGCCGGTGAAGTGACGTACGACGTCAAGGGATTTCTTGACAAGAATAACGACCTTTTGTTCAGAGACCTTCGAGAAATGATGTCTTCCACCACCAATTCCATTGCCAGGGTAAATATGTGATACATACTTCGCCGCATAACCACACATAAACCCGTAGTTAACAGGGAAATTCTAGCTTGGAAATAATCATAGGTGCTCTCAGGTTCAGTATTGGGTTGGGAACAATAACGAATTAGGTAGGCAGCTACTTAACAAACACTGACAAGTCTACCTACACTTATGTCAAGCCTTTAAAAAATTATACTTACAGGTTTCAATATGTATATCAATATCACCGCTGGTTTCAAAATTCATGATTCTAGACGAAAATTAAATATTAAGAATAACTAAATCAAAGCAGAGAATATTATGACAACCTCGATTTTGAGTCAAAACTACGAGCAAAAATAGTCAAAAATTATTAGAATAAGCCTCTACTACGAGTATCTCGACATTGAATTCACAAAACCGAAAATAAGTTTTTGAGTGTTTGGGTGAGATATGACAAACACGTCCTTGATCCAAGAAAAAGGGCCAAGCAACAACGATAACATGTGGTCGGTTTCAACCTGAAATCCTCAATCCCAAGAAACACAATTTGGGAATTCTTTTTCGCTTCCTGAAAAATTTGTGATTTTGTGTAGGGTAATTCACTGTTGATTTCTAATTTTATCGGTGATGATGACCGTATATACGAGTACATTATTATGACGGGGATTGTGACCCAACTCTGACCTATGGAACTCGTAACTACAAACACGAACCAAACCTAACAAGATGCGAACGTTATCAAATTATCTCTTTCCACCCAACAGGTTCTATTTCCCAAGTCGGAGCTCGAGAGTAAGAAGAGGCCGGAAACTGCTATCACGCAATTCAAGAACAGTTTGAATCAACTCATGTCTATCCTGATGTCGAAAGAACCGAGCTATATTAGGTGTATAAAGCCCAACGACTTCAAACAATCCGGTAAGTTGATGTTTTCTCAAACAATTATTTTAATTCTGATAGTCTATTCAATCGTGAGTAAAATCTTGTTAACAAGAAAATCCTGTCCTGAATCCGATGACGAGTATTTGTCAATTTCCCCCTCATTCGTGCCATTTACCACAATATTCATCACCTCGACCACGCAGCAACGCCATAACATGTAACATGAACTTCAATACCACACGCGTTATTCACTGCGTTCTTGCAGTTTTCAAATGTTCAACTGACAAATTCGTTTAAAATCAGCACCTACCTGCGACCCCAAAATCACAAGGAGTCGAGGTATCAGTTTTTCTGAATTTAAAAGAACGTTCCCTTTTTGATTTGGTCCCTCTTTATACGAAGAAAGTTCTATATTCAATTCTATTCATTTATACTCGTACTTACTTAATTCATTAATTTATACTAATTTAATTAATTAACTTATACTTATTAAATTAAACTTATACTTATTCAATTCAATTAACTTATAATTATTTAAAATGGAAAACTATATAAATATAAAATACTAGCCTAAAAGACTATTCTTCTTAAATACTAATTCAATTCATTAAGTTATACTTACTTCATTATTTAATTACACGTATACCTACTTGTTCAATTCAATTATCTTATACTTATTTAAAATTTAAAATATAAAAAGACTATTCGTCGTATATTTTAAATTAATTCTGCGTTCCATGTGAAACTTAAGTACCTAAGTACCTTAGCTACCAATTAGCAACATATATATCAATATGTGTCTATCTACTTTACCTATATGAATTCGCTTGTACCCATTGTACCAATAAAAATTCGTTCATTTCCGTGTTTAGGGGTGTTCTCTGATGACATAATAGGGCACCAAGTCAAATATCTAGGCCTGATGGAGAACCTTCGAGTGAGGAGAGCCGGTTTTGCGTACAGACGGCAGTACGAGCTGTTCCTTCAAAGGTACAAAAGCCTGTGTCCGAGGACTTGGCCGAAATACGGAGGACCACCGAAAGAAGGGGTACGGATACTTATACAGCATTTGGGATACCAGCCGGACGAGTTTAGGTTGGGAGCGTAAGTACACGACCTACTTCACCACCATTAAGTCACCTCTAACAATCTCCCCACCTTTAAACCGTGTCCGTAATTATAATAATATTTATAACTTTTGTGAACTACAGGACGAAGATTTTCATCCGCCACGCAAAAACACTCTTTGAAATCGAAGACGCATTCCAAGCTAGAAAACACGAACTTGTTACCAAAATTCAAGCCACATTCAGAGCGTATGTCGAGAGGAAAAAGTACCTGCGGATGAGGGAAGCGGCAATCAGGATCGAAAAATGGGCCAGACGTTATTTGGCGCAGAGAGCCGCTGAGCGAAGGCGAAAAGCTGTAAAAGTTATCAGAAAGTAAGAAATTCTTGAAATTAACACATTATCAATTATTATGATTAGTTATCGTTAAGGTTCTTTCAACACATCATCGTACTATACATTTTTGCAGCTTTATCGAGGGATTCATAACAAGGAACGGTGAGCAGACGGACTTGAACAAACGTTTCATCCAAACGACCAAAGCACAATGGCTGTTGCGATTGTCCAAGTCCCTACCGAAAAGTCTGCTCGATCACTCTTGGCCACTGTCTCCAACCGTGTGTTCTGAAGTGAGTATGAACAAATAAACAAGTCATAACGGCAAATATAACAAATTATTCGTGCGATGAAACAAACAATCTGAACAATTAGGCTGCCTATCTACCTGTTCAATTCATTATTTTACCCAAAAAGTATTCTTATCCTGTTCTAGGCGTCGTTGGAGCTCCATCCGTTGTACAGAAAATGGCTGGCGAGAAAATACAGGCTTTCGCTGGACCCTGAGAGAAAGAAACAATTAGATCTCAAAGTCTTAGCTGAAGGATTATTCAAAGGCGAGTACCACCTACATGCCCATTCTAAATTCCAGAGGTCTCATTCTGGAATCCTGTCTGAAAATCTATGTAAACACTATTATCTGGTTATAAACAAAACATCAACGTTTTTCGTGTATAAACTTTCCAGATAAAAAGAAGAGTTACGAGCAAAGCATACCAAATTACTTCCAAGAGGACCGACTGACGGACGTGCAAGCGCTCATCAAAAAGCCGTTTTATTCGCAACAAGCCAACGAAGGGGACACTGTGGTGGTAAGTTCAGCAATGATACTCAAAACTCTAAAAGGGGCAATTAAACGGAATTTATACAATCCGAATCAACAAACTTCAAAGGCCTTTGTAATTTCATGAAAATCTTATTAATGGAGCGGAGTTGTGAGTGTGGTAGGGAATTTGCGAGACTAACATCAGTTCGAAAGGTCTAAAAGACGACTAGATATTCTGATTTTGGAAGATGAACTTTGATGCCACTTTGATGAATTAAGAAGAAAATCGTCCCTTAAGATCCCACAAGGTCCAATTCAGTTTTTTGGCAAAATGAAAGAAGTCGACTTCATATCGAATCGAGGTGTTTGATTGAGATCGAATGGACCTTCCAGATGAGCAGTTGTCAACTCAAATAGGTAGGTACATCGAGAAAAACGAAAAAAGTCGACTTCATAGCGAATCAAGGTGGATTTTTTTGCATCTCCTGAAAAGTTGGAAGAACTGAGTTTGTGTGTGTGTGTGTGGGGGGGGGGGGGGGGCAAATAGATCTAATTAGGTCGAGGTGCTCTACTTATAGCAAGCCTCCCAACATCTTATCTAGACCTTGTGTGTGTGTGGGGGGGGGGGGGGGGGCAAATAGATCTAATTAGGTCGAGGTGCTCTACTTATAACAAGCCTCCCAACATCTTATCTAGACCTTGTGGGATCATAAGGGCCTTAATTCTATTCAATGACTATTTTGTAGGGATTATTTGGAGGCATTGCAGTCCGTGTGATTTAATTTTACTTAACAAATTATTTTACAATTAAATTTAAATTTAAAACTAAATACTCAGAGAACGGATTAATGAAGAATAAAAAGACATTTTCATGGTGAGATATTAATTTCAATATACACGATAAAACGGATTACATCCATCAGATGGTTTTTTAGGTTTGGGATCTATATTATCCAAACCTAAAAAACCATCTGATGGATGTAATCCTTTTTATCGTGCATATCGAAATTAATATCTCACCATGAAAATGTCTTTTTGTTCTTCATTAATAAAATATATTATATATTATATTTTAATATTGTTCATTTCTAGTAAGCGTATTCCCTGGGCAAAGTTGAAGAAAGTCGTTTTTTTCTGATTTTTACAGTACGGGTGCAACGTGGAGAAATTCGATAGGCACGGCTACAAACGCAGAAACCGAACTTTGTTCCTCTCAGACCGACACCTCTACTTGACGCAGGAAGGCGAAAAGCAGTTTAAAATCAAGCACAAAATCCAGTTAGATTCAATTACCCGGTTCGAAATCACGTCGGAAAGGGACAACTTCCTCCTCATCAGGATACCTCCGCATTTGACAAAGGACAAGGTAATTTGCCCAAATCACAGGAATTACTGTAAAATTATCTTGGGGATGTGTGACCGTTTCAGTTCATTTGTCGACCCAAGTTTTATGCTACAGGGGAAATCAGTAATATACCAATCAATTCCATATTATGCAAAAATTGCATATAAAATCTCATATAAAATAACCAATTATAGGTAATTGGTTATTGGTTACTTTATATTAGATTCATCTGGGGTTTCCTAATGGTGGGAGTGTAACGTTTGGCCACACGATGAATAGCGCGTTTGGCCACAAAATTACTACTTTTATCAGAGAGCCACTTACCAATGGCCTCAAACACAAAGTTTTCATGACTAATTTATTAGTAAGGAGATTTATGGCTTCATTGCACTCTGGTTACCACGTATAAGAAGAACTAATGTACATAATACATAATAAGTACATAATCTTCAAGATCAAACCTAATTTTCTTAAACAAATTTTAATGTAAATTGTGATAACGTACAAAATGTAAATTAGTGAATGAAACAAACATTCATCATAAGTGATGCAGAACTGTTCCAAGAAAAAATTTCAGAGCAGCAGCTCAAAAATAGCAGTCAGCCTAGATCAAGTGGGTTGCGGAATAAAAACATCCCCCAAGCAACTGATTAGTACCATATAGATTAGTTGGATATTATGTCCGAATTATATCATATAATAATATTATATAATTACATGATATGATCATGTAGAAATTAATTTCAACAGCGTACAACCCTGTGGCCAGACGGCCTGTGTAATTTGCAGCAATACCATTGCGATGGAGGTTAACCATACCTTGGAGTTTTCCAGTTGTTCGTCCTGGATTGGAACTGCATACTACTTACTTTAAGCTCCTTTTTTTCTATCAACAACAGCGTTGAAAAATCTTTAAACTGAGGCGTTACTCGGCAAATCGTTGAATGAGATTTTACATAAACCAGTTCCTTCGAAAATTTGCTCTTATAGCCACGCTGCATGGCTGTTTTTTTCTTTCTTCTAATTGTGGAATAACGATCAAACCTCGTTACACATGGAACTTCCACACATCATCGTCATCAACGCTTTTTCGTTGGTTTTTGGATAGCGCTTGAATGATTGGCAAAAATAATATCGAGAATGGTATTTTGGACCACAAAAAAAATCAAAACAATTTAGTACCGTCCCCTGCAGCTTCTCAAGTCCTCTCCAGGCTACTGGGGCTGTAACCCGCCCTCAGACTAATGGTTTTAACTAATTACTGGTTTTTTTTCATAAATTGTCCACAATTTTAGGGTGACATTATTCTCGAAGTCCCACACCTCATCGAGGTAATGACGAAATTGATCCAAATCACCAAGAACTCTGATCTCCTGAATATCAACAGTCTGCAGGAGGGAAAGTAAGTGCTTTGTTTAATACTTGAAATTCTAACGAGTAAAAATAAAGTTGGGGTAAACAAGTAACACGGTGGTTTAGCACATGATGGTTTTATTAACATGCAAAATAATTTGAGTGTAATTCTTTTAGCCTTCACAGTATGGATTAGTAGGTAAATTCGTTTAATGCATTTTAAATTCTTCTATCCATCAAGTTTTGCACTGGTTGACTAACAAAAATATGGAAAGTTCATTATAAGTACATATTTATATTATCAAACACCAATGTGTTATTACATTCAGGAGTATTATTTCGCTCATTGTCCAAGAAAAACATTTTTGTGGAACTCAAGGTATATTAGTGTGGAAGTGTTGCTTTATATTTTAATAATGGGGAAGTGGTGGTGGAGAGAGAAGTCGAAATCCGGCGGAGAGTTGGAGTCGTTTTTGTGACCGGTCCCAAGGAGTTTGAGGACGACGAAATTGGTTTTGGCGATGCGGAGCAAGTCCTGCACTTCCTGGTCGGGATTGTGGATGTTCTCCAGGAACGTTCTGGCCTGGTGAAAGTGCTTGCAGCCCGCCATGTACAGCTCGCGGCTTTCGGACTGCTCCAATCCGGTGGTCATCTCTCTGAATTCGTTGTACTGAACGGGAGGCGGAGTCAGGAGGACGTTGATGAAGGGGGCGAATCTATGTTCGTAGCGTACCCTCTCGCAATCGAATTCCGGGTGAGGTAACGTCAATTTGTTGTCTTTCTTAAAGGCGACCATAGCTTTGTAGTATCCTCCACACATGTTTTGCAAAGCCTGGTTCAAAGTGATTTCTCTGGCGTAGGGCCTGACTTTTTTCTTGGTTTTCGATTTGATCCTGCGTACTCTCTTGTTGGCCTCGTTCAGATTTTCTTGCTCGCTCAAGAAACTATCTGCTCTACTCAATGATGACACCAGCCATCCGTACAAAAATTCGTACAAATACCAAAATATGTAGTGGTATTCATGCGTGCTGTAGAGTTCTAATTCAAAACCTGACAGCAGGAACATTATCATGACTCGTAGAGTATGGTACAACACCCACGTTCCAAAACAGGCCAAATGAGGGCGGGCATTTTCACACTTTTTGGAGAGGCTGTGAAGGAACGCATCAACACGTTCGGCTTCATCTTGAAGGTTGGCAAAATCTTCTAGGAGGTGAGCCAACTTTTCACGCTGCCTGGCTCTGTTGTGGCCGCATAGTTGTATGAGGTTGCTGAAAGGTCTAACACAGTGTCCCAAGAAGCACTCTAAGTATTCTTTAGCTTGTGAGTTGGTTAGAAGTGCTGATCTCGGCATGAGAACAGGAGGGCATATGAAAGTCCTGGCGGCATCCCGAATCGCGTCAATGCAGTTGATAGTGTCTCCTGCTCGGCTGCAGCTAGGAAGGAACAGAAGTTGCATTATGCTCCTGGAAACAATGCAAGGTTTTGAACAGCTGACTTCCAACATCAGTTCCAAAGCTGCGTGGAATGAAGTGTAAGAACAGACTTTGGAAACTTGGCGGATACGACCGAATAGTTCGTCCAGTCTTTTGTAAGCTTCAGCAGGAGATTTAATATGAGTGTATCTCGGAAATGTAGGAGGAAGAAGTCTTTGGTTGACTAGAGGATCGAATCCCACCATCACGGGGCCGTGAATTTCAGACACATAGTGCGGTGGACAAGATCGGGCGCTAGAGGTGATCAAAAACGGGACAACGTCCGAACATAGAGACAGCAACTTGGTGCATTCTGCGACTGCGTTGGGAGTGATGTCTTTCTTACCAAGTCCAAAAAACGCTTGTAGCATCAACCTGACGAAACGAGTACGCAAAAGAACAGCAGAAACGTCTTGTTCCTGTTCCGGATCCGTCGTTTGACGTTTCTTCCTATTCAACTCATCTTCAACTTCTTTCAACATACCGATCACTCTTACTTCCGAGATGTCAGGATTCAATCTGTACCCGTAAATCATGGGCTGGAAGTCTTCTTCTTCAAAAACCAACCCCCTAGTCACGAAATCCTTTATCAAGTCGATCAACTTGTATATAGCGATGCAAAAAGCTTTCATCGACCTATCAACGATGATATGAGGGTTGTGAAGGTACAAATTTGTAAAAACAGTTTGCGCCAACGAGTGTCCGTCCAGCCAAGTTACAACACACGACCAGGTTGTATCCATTATACCGATTTGTTCACTGTACGGGATATCTTCCAATTTGAGTATCTTGTTTTCAACCGCCTGTGAGAACTTCAGCGGGGCCTTGCGACCTCTATTGCACAACATCCCAGCATCCATTTTCGGGTCCATCATCTCGATCGCCGACATCGCTTCAAAAAGTCCGAATAGATCGTCGTGAAGGAGTTCGCCGAGTTTGAGCTCTTTTATCGCGTCGAAGAACTCGTTGGTGATGGGCTCCCAGTTGAAGCAAACGTCCAAAAACACTGGCATGACGGGACTGTGCATGGGGCTTTGAACCGTGTACGTGTCCCGACCGCTATTCAGGCCGTCGGTCATCGATATTCGGAATTCGTCCGAATCCGCGAAGAAACCGGTCAAATCGTACGAGTTAGATCAATAAAATTTCGGACACTTCTCAACTCAAAACATAGTTTTATAACCTTAACAGGAGAAGGTAATTTCACTTCAATGTCGCTCGCGGTAATGACAAGACGAATAAATAAGAGATAAGAGATAACTAACTCACTCGACCGCCCTCCTACCTAGCGGGAAATGGCGGAGACAGCCAAAAATAGATGACCTTCCCACGTAAGACCACGCCCCTACCGCCTCGCTCGCGCCCGCCACCAAATCGTCAAGATTTCAACGAACTACGGCGATTCGAAAATATAAAGACCTATGAAAATCTGTAGGAAAATCGCCATCAAATAATTTGCTTTAAATGAGTACGTCTCATAATAACATTTGTAGGGATGTTTATTAGGTACTTAGCTAATTTATTAGCTTGACCACTTAAGTGTTGAATATTTTTTTTTTTTTTTCATTTACATTTCTGTTTTTACTAATTAATTTACTAAACTTAGAGCTAATAGTTTTTCTCCAGTAATTTTTCTTGTTACATCCTAAGAGGACCCAAGAGATCTATTTGTAATGTTGCTGCCAATGAAAGAAAAAAAATTTTTTTTTCAAACCTCTCGTTCATGATTCATCGTTTAGAAAACCTAATTCATTACGATAGTTGATAATTTATTAGAATATCACCACTCTATGCCCAAGAAATGTTATTTGGCCAAATTCCCGATAGAAACTACAGGTCCTCTCTCTTACAATAATGAAATGTTCAGAATCGAATTTCCAAAAATACCTGAATGGTGTAGATATGAACATAATATGTTATTTGATAAAACCCTCTTTTCGCGATGTAGATGGGTCAAAATTCACCAAGAAAAAACAAGAAGTCATCAGAATTGATTTCCATTGAGTCATTTCTAATGCAATGAGGAGACAGCAGGAGATGGTATTGGCCTAAAGGGACATATTATTATACCTTTCAGTGCAACCTTGAAATTAGATACTTCTATCCCAATGAATCCCTTGTAAGTGAATTAATATGGTTTAGAACAGCAATCAAAACACTAAACTAGTCAGTTGAAGACCTTCAAACTGGTTCCTACGTCAAATAGTAATGAAGTGAAATACCTACATGAACATTTAAAATCACAAGCTTAACCTTCAGTAGGCACCTAAAAATCATTCTCGCTTGTTTTTTCATCATCATCAAAAAGAAATTTTTACGTGGAAGTAAGATTAACACTGAGGAAATTTAACTCCAGGGATGTATAGAGGGGGAAATTAGCAGCGTGAGATGTGTACATTTTTCACATAAAAACTGGGTAACTTTCCAAAATTTGGTGAAGGATTTTTGTACGATGCAAATACAAACCACAAGGTTGTTCGGCTTAGCACATGCATGGTAAGGATCAAAATAAAGAGTTTCATTTGGTTGGGGCAAGGTTTCATTCGACTGAAAAATGCTGTACACCGAGGGTAAAGTGCCAACATGACATAACTCATTTTTGACCTAATTGAGTTAGAGGTGGTTATGTATAGAAAATTTCTCACCGAGTCGACTGGCAACGTTAGTTTTAGCGCTTTAGTGGTCAGAAAAACAAAGGAAACGAGTTGTAACACCATTGACTGATAAATCATCAACATGACACATCTCATTTGTTTCATAATACGAAACATTTACTATATTATAGTAAATTGCTGCAGCGTCCCGGAAAAAAATCATTTTTTGTCTTTCCTGTAGAATCAGGGAAAAATTTTAAACTCATGAGCTAGGTCATGTTGCCACTTCACCCTCGATATACATAAGGCACAGGTTCGGTTCAAGAACTCAAATAAATATTCACCTATCAAGATCTCCACCTGATATACAAATATTTTTAAAATTATAATAATTTATTAATAACCTTCTGACTTGGTTGATATTGTCGAAATCGTTCCAGGATCACCCACAGCCTGACAGACGGAAAGCAGCATGACATCGGCTTGACGTTGGGCACGAACGGCCCAGGGATTTCCAAAGGGAAAGGCGGTCAACTCACAGTCGTCGGCTGATTGAAGAACGACACGTCACGTCAATATAAATTAATTGTTATTACTTACAGTGAACGTAACCTGAACAAACGAAAAAAAAACGAAGTCGACGAACCGACTGACGTTCGACATGAGCGGTAGGTAACTTTCTGACCAATTCTACCGAAGGCAGACTCGAATAGTGGCATTTTTCGCGTGCCTTTTTTTCCATTTTGGAATACACTGAAATGTTTAGTCAAATTCGGGGGTTATTAAGAGTGGAGAGGTAGAGATAAAGCACAAATGCTGAAAACTCGAAAATTATTATAGTTTGTAGAATAACCATTGTGATAGAAAATAATACTTGCACATGTATACTACAGCTTTAGCTCAGTTTACAGATCAATTGTTTGCGACGAAATATTAGTGTTGGATACCTGAAGAAGGCGTGTGCCATAGAGTCCTTAATCGTTTCGCAACTGTTATTTTAAGATTAAACCCAATTATCAACACGATCCCTACAAATTTAAGTCAAAATAGTAACTACATGGATCCCAAAACTTGGGTGACTAGGAACTTGGTCACTATTTACACACAAAAAAAGTACTTGAGGTTAGTACGTAGTCCAAGGTTTTGAGGACCTGTTTATTGGCTTTTGCGCTTAATTAACAATCCTAATTACAATTATTTATAGTACTTAGTTTTGTATGTACTAAAGTGGGTACTTGGATAATTTCGACCTTGATATTAGTGTATAAAATGTTTGTAAAAAATTGTGAACCCAAGAATAAAATGTACCTTATTAAGTAAGTTGGGTTTGATGTCTTCTACCTCCGTGTCATTAATAATAATGCCAACTTCAGAGGTGAAGCAGGGACAACTATTCAGGTAGGTACAGCTGTTCTGATAAGAGTAAAAATATCGACATAGTTGAGGAACAAGAACATTATTTAGCTGATTTGACTTGATAGTATTCACAGCAAATTACAGTTCAAGACTTCCATATCTATGTACTGTTGCTCGGTGCTCGGTAGGTACTTAATTCCATTGAACAACCGAGGTAACGCAATACAATATTTTTTGAACTTCACGAAGACCGCAGCACTTCAACACCATCTTCGGAGGAAATCAAGATACGTCGATCGGTCTTTGAAAAACCAAAAAACAAAGGCGATTTCAGTGATTGATGAATAAAAACAAAAGGTGTGGATGGTGTAGGCACTTATATTATCAAAACCATATTTGAAACTTAATTAAACGTTTGAACAGTAATGACTATGTACAATAACAAACAGCAAAAGTAATTCAAGTACTTTTTGGCGGCATTTTGTTAGGATCTACAGACGGGTCTTGATTTTTCTTTCGTGACAGCTTGACTTTCTGACCGTCGGTGGCCGCGCTCCTGATCTCTTCTTCCAGTTTCCTATTGACGTTTTTCGAGATCATCTTCTTCAGTTTGGCCACTTCTTCGTGTTTGGCTTTCTTCGGGGCGATCGGCCGGTCTGAAAAGACGAATCAGTATGGATATTGCGACCACCACAAATCTACAAGAGTAACGAATACATCGACATAACTCATTTTTCGGCCAAATTGAGGTAGATGTGGTTCTATACAGCAAATTTCTCGCCGAAACGATAGGCGTTTTCTCGCCAGAAGAACAAAATTTCAAAACGCCTATCGATTCGGCGAGAAATTTGCTGTATAAAACCACAATTACCTCAATTTGCTCGGAAAATGAGTCCTCATTTTGCCACTTCACCCTCGATTTAATGAAACAAGTTGTAGCTACCTATCTCAAACGTGATCTCAACACGACACGCCTCAGCTTTTTCATATAGTAAATGGCACACAAAAACGAGAAATCAGTGTGTTTCCTCTAAATTTTAGAGGAAACACATTTTAGAGTCTAAAATCAGGGAAAATTAGTAATATCGCTCATTGGCTGCAATATCTCATATCTCCAAATTTGATGCTTCGGGGTAATAAAAAAAGGCAGGAAACTCATTGGTAAAAGCTGATTGAATACAATGAATTTGAACGAACATCTTTCTGTTTTAACGTTAATATCACCAAAATGAAATGTTTTTCGTGCTTCCTGAACATTTTGATTTTTTGAAACAGGTCATATTTTTGTGACAGCGACGATAAACAATTTGAGGAAATTCGTACTTCTAAATTATCGCTACATCTCACTTGGTGACACTTGAATGTTTTCGTTTCAGGAACATTCAGCAGGTAGGCTGGATTATTAACAATGATCTATAAGATTTGGTATTCGAATAGTTTCAGCGGAAATTGGAAATTCGAGTAGCAGTAATTTACAACGAAACGCTGGTACACAGTATACTCTTAGCGAAGAATACATTGAAGGGCCATAACATTTTTTATTCAAAAAACCTTATCTTTCGCCAATGGTGTAGGTACAACTGGTAGAAAATCTGCTGTCGGATGGTAGGAGATGATTGGCGACTATTTATCGGTTCAACTACCTTGGCACAACCAAAATAACATCACTGATATTACAAAAGCGTACAACCCAAAAGGCAGTTCGATTTTTTGGTTCTGTGGGTTAACTGTAATGTACGATTCAATCAATATCCACTACAATGTTGTGACAGAATTTTTTCCCCACACTATTACGCTTTATAGGTTCGACTCCCATAACAATTATTGTTGGTTGACAATTGGCTCACGAAACATTCGAAGGGACATGACTGTTATGATGCGATTGGTGAGTTTTGATGAAACAGAAGTAAGAGGATGAGGAAGGTGAATACTGCATTCGTGTATTCTGGTCACAGATCGAGATAATTCGAACATCTTCACGTGCACTGATAATAAAGTGGGCGTCTTACAACAATAACGTAAATTTCATGATAACTTACTCTTCTTTTGAATGATTTTCGGCTTGTCCTTCTTTGACACTCCACTTGGAAGTTTGGCTTTCTTGTTTTTCTGCGACCCCTGCGGCATTTTGAACGCCTACGCTAACTCTCGAAAACTCACTCGACAGACTGACCGAATGCTACGCCCGTTCTGAAAACATTAGGAGGAAGTCAAGAGCAAGAGCAATAGAATACTATTATAGACGACGAAAAAGATCAAAATAACCCAAATAAACACACGTGACCTGGATTTCGGCAATCGTAGCTGTACACATGAAACCTGAAAAATACCTTCTCCTTCGTCATCTTCACTTTGTGAACGAACCGGCGTTTTTGATGATTTGTTGAATGCAAATACATAGCGGTAATCACCTGTTTTCTGCATAGGTACGAAATAGTCCTTATCTAGTAGGTAAGTACAGGTTTTCTTGTTGGTTGGTAGTCACAATATTGCAATGACCAAATAACTGTAAAACAATTCAGAATTTCGCTACGGAAAATTGCCAACTTGCAAACTTCACCGTCGACCAATTCCCCTGGAATTAATAACATTAACGTGTCCAAATATTCAATTCTTTGTCCCCTGAACATAAAAAGGCCAAACTAATGCAACAAACCGCATTTCGATATCTTAATATAATATATGGGATAATCACATAATTTTTAAGGTATCTATTTTTGATTTTGTTGCTCGAAATTCTGAGAACATTCGTGAAAACCGCATGTTTGTGCGACCCTCCGTTCACGAGTTACGAATTTTTCAAATTTAGGCTGTGAAGTCAAAGCCCCCTATTTCTTTCAGGTCGTTTAGGAGGGGATAGTGAATAGGGGGCTGTGACATCATAGGCCAAACTTTATAACTTGAGTGAAAATCGATTTTGCATTTTTCTAACCTCAAAATTAACTATTTTTGAAAATTAAGCCAACTTTGGTACAGAGGGGTTTTTGAGTGGCTGATCACAAAGAATCCGAAGTTAGGTTTGCAAAATTCAAAATGGCGGATCCAATATGGCAGGCAAAAGTCAACCAATTTGAGGCAAATTTGGTACCTATACCCAGAGGTTTTTTTTGGGACAATGAAGACGAATCTGATGTCAGATTTCGCATCTTCTTGAATTTTAAAATCTGACTTCAGATACGTTTTCGATGTCCCAAAAAAACCCTCTATACCTACTAAATTTGGAACAAATCGATTGAAATTCCAAAAATCATGATATCCAGGTGAGCGTTCATTCAACCTTAGTAATCAAAATTTAATACATTTAATGTACGAGCGGGTGATAGAGCAACTTCAATAATTTTTTGCTAAACAAATTAATATTATTTATGATCGAGCTCAGTTTAACAAAAGGTGCCAGCTCGAGATAGAATCCGCTGAATCATTTATTCTAAATTTACACAAACTTGTACAATCATGCAATTACGGCCCTCTGAAGGATGAACTATTGGATTTTACTTGTTGAAAGGGTTGAAATCTACTAAACGAGAAACAAATACATTAGCAATCCTTGCAAATTGTTCAAGAAAAGTGGCGAGAATTGTTGGGTTCCAGCAGAATTGGTCCGTCATAATTAAATTAGACGAATAAGAAATTATAATTAAATGACAAAAGACGGGTTAATAAAGATTACGGAGTTTATTTTAATGATTTAATTATAATTACAAAATAATTGAATATTTGAAATTCATGAGAATCAAGAGATAGGGATCTGATCACGACATATTTGCACTTACTTATACGACCAATACAAATTAGGTAATAATTAAATGATAAAATAATAATCACAGAGGTAGAACTCCATCTCTTATCAATGAGAACTTGTTTGACGAAAAGAAAATTGTTTCAACCCTACACTCCATGGGATGGACGACACAGCTACAAAATGGTACCTTTCAGACCTTAACCCCTGCAAGGCAATGATGGGCTCTGAGCCAAACGATCTTGGTAGGAGCTGCTAGAACGCTCCATGACAACATGGGAAACTCAGGAGTGACTTGGGGTTTTTTGGTTTATTACCTTCGATAATGAACCATCGTTAAGCCACGTTATTGACAACTCAACTGGTTGTGTTGGTGCTAGGGATGGAATCAGCTAAGTAACCTTACAATTCGGCTGCGATTCTGATGCATTGGCATACTTCCCCAGATGCAGCTGGTAGAATCAGTGCTGGAACGCCCCACTTTTGGCTGGTTGCGAAAAACGTTTCCCCCGGCTTGAACAGCCACTTGGGCGACTCCTCCTCACTGCGCACGCGCCAAGACTCAGACAACTGCAGTAACAAATCTAGGAATTGGTCGAATACCATTTTGCTGTATTCAATTTGCAGTGCAATTTAGGTATAATAACGGCGCCTCAAAATCCAAATCTGACTCTGGTAACTTGATTTTGACCAGTACCTATTACACTCTTGACTGCCAGAATATGCTGAACAGAATCTGTTGCTGAACAGCATCTGATGCTGGTTATAGATCTGGCACCTCAGCGCAGCAAAAATACGAAGTACAGCTAATTTTTGGTGTCATCACTTGAAATGTCGAGAGCACACTCGTTCAAATGTCAGAATGTGTAACAGGCACAGTCTGGCTCCACACAATACACAAAATATTCTCCACACAATATTCTCATACTCTTTACATTTTCAATTTTGGCCAAAATGAGTTACACATGCCACTGGAGGTGCATTCTCACGGTGGATCGATCCACGACATCACATCTCTCCCAAATACCCCGTATCGTCACAAATATTTCTAAAAATGAAGTTTTAGGGAACAAGTAGTTATCAAATGGCGAAGACGCACATTTCAGATGCAGGAGAAAACGAAACTGAAGTAGAACGCATACCAAAGCAGCAAATCATTTGAGTACTGGAGTTTTGGCTTGCCAAATAGACGATGTGGGGTGTTGAAGTGAGCGCGTCGATAAATAGTTACATACAATATTGTTGTTCTTAGCAATTCTCAATACAATTGATGATTTGTTTTATACATGTGGACAAGAGTGATCAAGAATGGCAACAATGCTGTCAACTTTAACCTTAAATCATTATAAACAGGCCCTGATCCATACGTCATATCCGTCAATAGAGGGCTGAAGTGTAATGAACAACCACTATACTAATAATAATACAATTTTCCCCATAATATAATTGTTCTCGAGGGTCATCCATACTGATCGGTGTGAATGTCAAAAATTAGGACATTGCATGAAATAATTCATCAACAGGCTCAAGGATATTATGTAGGTGGGCGGTTGAGGAAAATGTCCGTAGCTCAGTTATGGTTACGATCGCTGCCCAAAGGCCAAGCTCCAGTCTCGCAAGGGATGCTCGGAATTTGCCATCCTTGCGATGAAAATCCCTGAAAAAAAGTTTTGAGAATGTGGTTAATATGGTAGCTAACTGTGTGGAAAGTGTTGTCAATTTAAACTGTACATCTTAAACCGAAACTTTTCAAGGTTCGGTACCTCAGAACTGGCCAAAGCCCTTTTCCTTTTGCCGATTTTTACCACTTTTTAGACAAATGTCGATGTTACTTTGATTATGAAGCACGTGTTTGAAACGCCCAATAAAACACGCTTCAATGAAAACCTGATGTTTCAACACTTTCGCCGGTTATTTGAGAATGAAACGGCCCATGAAACGCTAGTCGTATTCGTACACAGACCCAACTCGATGAACCCGAACCAATCCAACCCAACGCAAGATTAACGAGTTTCGAAGGGTCATTGCTCAGGCTGTGATGGGTGACACGACGTAAGATGTCATACTCGTCAAATACCTCGTCAACGCATCTCCCCAAGAGCAACTTTTTTCAAGTTTGTCCAATACAGGCTGTAGGCACATTAAACATTTTTCACCTTTGTGGAACTGTGCCTCAATTCGGAGTGATAGGCCCTAACGTTTTCGAGGAGGAAAATGTCACCCAGCGTTACGTTTCGACGTTGAAAACATTCCTACGGCCTGTATTGGACAAACTTGCTGAAGATCACGATCTGGGTGACATCTGGTTCCAGCAGGGTAGGGCTAACCACCTGATTTCAGCATCTGCGACTTCTTTCTTTGGGGCTACCTAAAAGATAAGGTCCACACACCCTCCCACAACTCAAGCAGCGAATAACAGAAGAAATCCGGGCCATACCGCTCGCTATATGCCAAAATACGGTCAAAAACTTCCAAAATCGACGACATCAGTGTATTGCTGATGACGACCACCATCTTAGCGATATCGTTTTCAAAATTTGAGTACATAAACTATATTTCCTACTGATTCGAGTAAATAAAAACGTTTTTCTCCAACTTTTACCACTTTTTTATAGCTCTTTGAAACTCGTCAATCGGATCGGCCATCCCCAGTCAGCCCCCTCCCTTCTCCCATGGAGCAGTCTACTGGGGCAACTGCCCCATGACCCCTACGCCCATGACCCAACTGATTTCGATCAAAGTCGGACAGAGAAATGATGATTTTACGAATGATCAGTCAGGGTGATGTCTAGTTACCGACCTGGTAGCTCGACGAAGGCTCAGGCTTGAGCGGTGATGGTAAAGACGAGCCGGACGAAGGCTGATCATCCAAGAGGGAAATTCCAACGTCTTCTTCTCTCTTCATTACCAACGTGGGGTGGTACGCATTCAAATCGAGTGACTGAACGGAAGCTGTTTCTGTAAACCAAACAACAAACACATTGAGCATTAATAACAACAAATTTCTTACCATTTCATTTACTGTTCATCTTCAACAAATTACCCATAGAATGATATCCAGGAGTTCCCAAGTCTTCACAAGTGCTCAAGTCACCGCCAGATAAATCTGAAAGGTCGAAATCATAATTGACAGCCGTCAACGTCTGATCAGGCAAAGGGGTGAGGCGCCAATCTGGCGATTCGGGCGATTCTTGTTCAATTATTTTGGGCTTTTCCGATATCACCTGAAAATTACAAGAACCATTACGTAGGAGAATAACAAAGAAGAACGGCATAGAAGAACAAACAATTGCTAGAATTATGTTTTTTTAACGAGTTTTCACAAACTTGAGGAGCGAGTGGAGGAGGGAGATTGAGGACGCAATGATCGTCAGCGTCCAAGTCCGTGGGATCTGTGGTGGGTTTCAAAATCATGGGGTAGCTCTCCTGCAGTTCGTCGAGACGATGAAGGATTTCGTCCTGGAATAATATTTTTTAATGACATCAATACCAAGAGCAGACTCACAACTCATATCCAAAAATACAAGTGTTCGAAAAATGGATACAAAGTTTCAAACAACGAAAAAATCTTAAATTAATTGTAATTCTGTAGTGTCCCATAAAATGGCGAGAACACGTAGACCGATCGTAGTGTTTTGACGACTCGTTTCAATTTAGTTTCTGTTGGGCGAATACAGACTTTGATTTCCGGGGGGATGAGGTTCATAAACTAACCTGAGAGGAGTTTGGGCTCTGTGTTACAATATCCATCGTGTTTGTATCAGCAACGGTTTTTGAAATCATTCTAATACGTTCTACCAGATAATTCCATAATAATTATGGAATTATCTGGTAGAACGTATTAGAACAGCTCACTCAGGAACTCACTCAGAACAGCTTGAACAATTATTGTTCAAGCTGTTCTGAATGAGTTCCAGTATTTTTCATCTTGTCAAATAAACATATGGATTGAATTTGACAGTCATATTTGAGAGTTCATTATTTCTATATACAGCGTTAATCACTGACAATAACCGAATTTCTATCTGAATCCTGTTTTTACAAGGCCAAATCAATGTTTTCTAACGATGTTGCTTTTCGCATTTTTTTAAACCCTTTTTGCACGCCAAAGACGTCCATGTTCGAACTCAGTCTTAGTATGGACTTATTGAACAACCCCTCAAAATTGGCAGTTTCTTGAAAATCAAGATATCCGGCCATTGGGAAACAAGGCGGGCTACGCCCAGACGATAGCGTGGTATAGCCGATTTTGGTTTATTATCTTGTTAACCGGCCGAAATCGAGCGTTCGACGGTGAAATCCCGTTTAACTGAGTTTAGGGTTGAACGCCCGAGGTGAAACCCAACCTGACGGACGATCTCCGTTCACGAGTTGAACCGCAATTTGAACCGAGATATACTCCTTCGTTTACGTTGGTGAAACCGGCCTTTAGATACAAAATTTTCAATTATTTTGGACAGATTTTGGAAAACTTGGGAGAAGTAGTTCATACTAACATGGAAAGCAATCATGGTGTCTCTCAGCTCCTCAGATTCCTGATCGAGTTTGTTAATCCTTGTACTGTAGTCGGAGAATTTTTGAAGATTTTCATTTATGAGATGCATTCCCTGCAAAAACAAATAACGTACGCACTGTAGAACAAGGGCACCTATTCAACAAGTAGGTATTTCATTAATGTTGGTTATGTTTGTTGATAGTTAGAGTACCTCGCACATGATTAAAGCTGACTCCCAAGTGTTGGATGGGACGATTTTCCCTTCCATGTATTGACTGAATTCGTCCTCAGGCATATTCAGAGATTCGGCGGTCAAGTTCTCAATGAACGATACAGCACAACACTGAAACGAAAGAACAAGTTGTGAAATTACTTAATAAGGTGTAAAAGTGGTCCAAAAGGCCTTACAACACAGATTGCAGGGTGGAGAGGGAAGATGCTTCAGACACAGCCAAAGCAACATCAGAATGACTCATTGTAATTTCAGCATGTTATTTGAGGCGATATCTAATCCAATCTCGATGAATAGATGGAGGGAATGAATTTCTAGCGTATTCCGTACCTCCTCATTGAGCGCTATCAACCACAACTGGCCGGGGCTATAGCGCACAATGTTTATTACCTTTCTCTATTGATAAGACAGCACCCGAGAAACGATAATGGACTACTATCGACTAAATACCTACAGCGTCTTTATCTTTCGAGGGCCTTGAGATTACAGGCACATCCATACTCAAATAGTGGTTGGCGACTACCGTAAACTTCAACTTTTGTAAGTTTGTAACAACAAAAATGGAATTATATACAAGTAAATTATCACAATACCACTAACATAATGTGTTAAACATTTATTATACAAGGCCAAAATAAGGAGGAATGTGTGGATCTTGAGATGTGGATGTTATGAGAGTCATCCACCAGGATGACAAGTGTTTGTGGATACAGAGAACATATTAAGAACCTACACCTTGTACACATCGAGGTAGAGCCGGGAATCTATTCCCTAGAAAATGGAAGAATTGCATTCTTGGTTCTGTCTTGATCCACATTACTTCCCTGTGTGCGAACCTGCCAGATTCAGTTTCCAATCCACGTTACTAATAAATCCAGTTATACAACACATGTCGGCCCACCTACTTACAAGCCCTCTTTTCGATCAGAACCTTTAGTACACAATAGGTTCCCATTTGAGGGAGCCGTTGTACCATGGGACATTGACAATAACATACAGACGGTGCAAGGAAATTTTGGTCTCTGAAGTTAATAAAAATGCTTCTAATCACCTTCAGATGCAGCTGAAATTTCATAGCGATAAGTTTTATAATAATTTGTTCGATTTTGAATACCAAACTAAAAAAAACGTTTTCTCCAGTTTTCGAATCTTCCATTTTTTTGAATGAGTCCTTTAAAGATTTCAAAATCTCTATGTATTAGCGAATTTTCGAAGAAAAGGAAAGCTATTTTCCTCAGTCCAAAATTTTCAAACTTGAATATCTGAAAAAATCGTACACCAAAATCTGTTGAAGACCATCCTATTCTACGCACTCCTCGATGAAGATGTCGGGCTAAACAGAAAAGTCAAAAACTGAATTTTGTCCCAAGGTTCAGCAGTTATTCCTACTTCATTTTAAAATTACTCTGATTTGTCGTTCTGAATGAATCTTAGAAGTCTATTACAAGTTTAATAAGGGAAAATTTAATGCTGATTCCTCCACCGTGATGAGCCTTTTTGAATAAAGAAAACCTGAGTAATTAATAAAGAAGCAACATTATCTATAAATAACTGGCGCCTTACCAGATTGGTAAAGTAGTACCCTCCTTCCCCAGACATCAATCGGCTCGCGTTGCAGAACCTGAAATAATAACGACGGATGTGAAACTGTATAAATAATATGGTCATATGCGTCAGTTTTATGTAAATGCCAGGGGCTTGGCAAAAGTAAGTTTCCCATATTTTTAAACAAAATAAATAAAAACCCCACCTTTTCAATACAAAAATATATATTTTCTGAATCAGCAACATTCTGGCCTTGTACGCTGACGTGCCCACTCAGTTGTGAGCTCAGCATCCGTAGCGAAGTTCTGGCCGCCCAGATGACCCTTTAGCTTCGGGAAAAGGAAGAAATTACTGGGTGCGAGATTGGGAGAATATGGAGGATGAGGGGATAATATCCCAATTGAATTTCAAAAGCAAATCGTGGGTTTGGCGTGCTGAATGGGGGCGGGCAGCAGAATACCCTTGGAAAGCAAAATGGGCTCGATCCAGATAATCCACCAGATGAATTCCCTTGGCATCCCAAACAACTGTTACCATAACCTTGCCAGCAGCGTGGACCACCTTGGCTTTTTTGGGAGGTGGCACTTGATTAGACTTCCAAATTTTGCTTTGGTTTTTAGTTTCAGGTGTAGTGATAGATCCCTGTCTCACCCCCCCCCCCCCCCCCCCAATGATCCTGTCAAAACTTGTATCATCCTCTAAATCATTTCGACGAATTTGTTAGCAGCTATGACTCGTTGTCTCATGTGTTCATGGGTCACAAGACGAGGGACCCAACGGTCACAAACCTTCGAAAATCCCAATTCATCTTTGCACGTCGAAGATTGTTGAAAACTTCACCGATCGTTATCAACGATATTTTTCAAGAACGTCTTTAACAGCACCAAAACCGATTCCGACTCGAGAGGTTTATGCCCTTCCCAAACGCTGTTCGTCTACCACTTTTTCACGTCTATTTGACCCTATACTCCTTTTAATCTTTAATACCCTTTCCGCGGTTTAAAAACGGATCACTCCACGAATTTCCGAGGTGGGAATGACTAAAGGGAAGCTCCATGTTTACAAGACTACGACAAACGTGTAGGTTGTCGTATCGTGTTGAAACTTTCACAATGTGGCCGCGACACCCAAATGAAAATTCCCTCGAAGTTTCAAGCTTCCCGCTTCATTTTGAACGGAAATATGCGACGTGGACACGCATGCCCCTCGTAATAATTAAAACCAAACACGCGGGATTCAACTCATTTCAGGTTTGTACGGTCTAGCGACTTACCTCGTGACATAATTGATATTGCTCTTAAGCCGAGCAGGGTTGGCCTTGAGAACAACAAAAATTAAAGCAGGGAGGAAATCATCAGCAGAGGCAGGGCCCCCGACGCACAACTGCATGAAGGAGAGGATCTTACGGCAGCACCTGACGACGCAGCCCAATTTGTCCTGAGGAGCTTTTGCGGAGTCCATTCCAAGTAATTCTGCCAATAAGAAATCATGAAATGTAGTTCATCGTGTCAATACAACTGATACAACCGGGAAATTGTCCATTGTCAGACAGGTCCATTTATTACCAGTAATGGCAGAATAAACCAAGTCGTGGATCTCAGTGCTCGTCTCATTGATTCGACAGTCAACGTGTTTAGCTCCAACCCAATTCAGCTGTCTAATCCTGAAATTTATTAATTTATACAATTATTCAGTTTAAACTTGAATAATTTCCATTCGTTTAGATCTATTCGAAGTTCTAATAGATTTGCTAGTAAGGTGTTACTGGGTTTACTATTTGGGTGCCCCAGTCAAAACATTTTAGAGGGCTCTATAATACTCTCAACTAGTCCTGAGGACACTAGCGGTGCACAGGTTAGAGATTGTAGTGAAAAAAATTAGCCAAGAGCTCAACCCTCAAAACTGTGGAATGACCACAAACCTCTGCAATCACACGCTACACAGAAGCCATGTCACTACACCCCAACGTTTGTAAAAGCACTCATTTCGGTACTTCAGCACTTGAAAGTCGACGATACAGAATCTTCAGGTCCTTAGTATCAAAAGGGATGGCATCGGTAAACAACCTGGTAGGGGGGATCTGCTGGAGAAAGTGGACTATAACCCCAGATTTCAGTCTGGAGGATTGGGATCAGTTCCATCCTGAATCCCTGCTGCAATCTATCTATCTAAATGCACTCATTTCTTCCCCCCGTCAAATCAAAGTTACCCCACGATAAGCAATTCTTACGTATGTTTTGACTAGAAAAAACAAGCAAAAATCTTCATTTACCAACCTTTTTTGAATGTTAAGGTCCTTCTCCTCATCGGTGGTGGTCGGGGGACAGAACAACAGCTGGTACATGTACGTCATAGCATATTTCTCTGTGTAGTCCAAAAGTTGTTCTTTATGCTCGTTTGAAACTTCTAAAAATCAAATAAAGAAGGGGGTGATATGTTGGAACATTTGGTACATTACACCAGACTGAGGTGTTTTGGAAATATGTAATTATTTAAGAAGCCCAGACTTTCTCATTGGGTATCATCGGAAACCACTTGAAGGAGAAGTGTATGCAAGTCACTATTTGAATGAAGTAGACAAGGCTACCATTTTGGTCTTGGTCCTGGGAGTATCACTTCTCTGTACATCAGAGATTCCCCCTTCACGTATGGCCCTAATTTAACCTCCCGGAATTATTGAATTGTTTATAAGGTTATGTTCTTAAAATAACGATGACATCTACTCATCTCCAACAGTCAATACACCCAGTAGGCTCTTATCTCTACAAACTTTTACCATTGTGTGAGAGAAATTAACTTGGTGGGACTAAAAAAGCTCAGTTTGTATGTCACTGATGTGTATGAACATACCGAACCAAATAACAAATCGTGACTGAACAAAGTGACAACAACTCGAACTGTATAAATTACCCCTATAAGTAAGCTCTTCATCAATCCGCTTGGCAAGCAACTGGTAGAAGTTCTGAGTTCGCTCTGAAAGGTCATCAATCGAAGACAACGGGTTATCGGCTTCTTTCACTAAGTTTTTACAGAAAGTTTTAATACATTTGTGAATATCGGTGTCCACTGAGGCGCCATTTTTCCTGAACAGGTCTCGATTTTCCGATCTTATACTGTCCACTTCCCTGGTTTCTGACCTCAGTAGTGACTTGACGCTCACAGTCTCTGAAACACAAAAACGCTGGTTAATACCAAAACAAGAGTTAAGTACATACGTACAAAATGGGAAAACACACAAGTTAATGAAAAATTACCAAACTTTTTATTGTTTCCTTAAGAGGGGGCTGCCAAAAGAGCGCCAACTAGTGCGGCGGTGAAAGTTACAACTAGTCAACGTTGACGATGAGCAGCTAGTGAGAGAGGCAACCGGTAGGGTCGTTGTAGGGGTCCTACCTGAATGTAAACCCTTCCGTCGGATTGTCCCTTCAAGTCTATTTATAGAATCTGACAGCTCCTATATTAGCGAACTCGGAAAACCGGCTTGCCTACACCTTTCTCCTGGGAGGGCTATCAGAGCTATCGCCCAGTCAATAAAGACATCAAACTTTGCAAACGCGCATGTATCTACGATTTTTTTTTATATGTTTTTTGGATCCCTATGGGTAGTGAGTACCTAAATTTGCAACCCTGAAAACCGTGTGCTAACTTCGTGGTGCTCGGAAAACAGCGAAATTTTAGCACTAGTTTTAGTTTTTGGCCAACAAAGCAGGTACGCAGCCTGTTGGGGGAAAACGTTATTCTATCCTTTTTTAAAGTATATAAAATTCCCTACAATTTCAGTGGTAGTATAACTCCGTAGACCAAGTAGAACCCGAGATAGAGCTCTTCAAAAACAGGCCGTTTTTTCCAAAAAGTGCAAATTGTATGTTACGGTATTTTTCCTAGTCACGTATCGGCCCAACAACTGGTCCTATAAAAAGGTCATGGGAGAAGAATTCAAAGACAATTTAATACGCTTTAATTTAAGACTAGAATGGTGCTTCTAGACCGAATGGTTTTCTCATAACCAACAAAAACCGAAAAGAGGGAAACCGGTATTCTGGACCCAACTGAGTTGAAATGTGCACGGCGTCATGAAGAGGTTTTATATATCATATCATGTCTTATGCTTTACTTTATTAGAAAGCGTTAAATTTTTTTTTTTTTTTTTTTGATCAATTCCTTGAGGTTGAGGTTACCTACATTTCTATTTAAAACAATACTACATCCAAACAAAGTTGGTCGTACCTATAGGAAACTGGTATTCGTTGTTTTGTTATTGTTAGTTTTGATTTAGCCATCAGCGTGAATACATGTGTCCTCCGAATCTTACATATTTTATTTGTGTATTTATGTAATTGGTGATTATTCGACCATATCAATGTGATAAAAAAATAAATTTGTTACTGAACGGTTACGAAATGTTTTTATGGGTTCCGACCAACCCCACAATGGTCCTCGAAAAATTTCGTTGAAAAGTTCAAAACTCGAAAAATTCCCATCAAACGGTTGAAATTAAGTTTTTTGTTCTGAGGTACGTTTCGTGCTACGGAAATGAAGGTAATTTCGAATGTTTGTTGGTAGGTACTTCTTTTATAGAAAAATTATTACGTCGCGACGTAGTATTAAAAACCCCAGAATTATATCGTATTAATTAATCATAATTAATATATATATTAATAATTATATCGTATTAATGAATCATAATTAAGTTTTTTGTTCTGAGGTACGTTTACAAACCTAAATTGACATTTTCTGAACCAATTTGGACCTTTTTTCAAACCAATTTGGACATATTCCAGACCTAAATTGTAAAGCATTTCAAAAATCAAAAATCAATCAAATCATTTTCCAAGGCAAATTCAACCACCGTGGTCTCAAAAACAGTGGGTAGCAGGGCAAAATTGTTCGAGCGAGTGTATGGTAATAACATATAATTGCAATAATTTACAATTGATATAATACAATTTATATATACAAATTATAATTTAATGGTAGAATTAGTCGTCGTTTGGTGCTGGAGGTGGTACTTTCTCATTCGAACTCACAAAATAGGGTGGATCTCTAATCGGCATATTTCTCGTGAACCTAGGATCCAAAATTTCGGGTAGAATACAGTCAAAGTAAAATTGACTAAGAGATGGCAACATTTTTTCGCTCCAGAATCCCTCGTCGAGGATCATTGTGGGGTTGGTCGAAACCCATAAAAAAAATTTCGTAATTTTAACTCAACGCTAACTGGGCAAAGTGGCGCGGACGGCGTACGGCGGACGGACGGATTTTTTTTATTCGATTTTCTGAATCTACGTATCTTGAAACGTAAACCAACAAATTTTGAGGGGGGGTTAAAATTTTTTTTTCTTTGGGCGATTCCAATGGTTCATTATCGAAGATAATAAACCAAAACAAAGTCGGTGTCGATGGCGCACGTTTGCGCAACGTACTCATATTTAAAATCCTCGCAAAAAAATATGAAGATTCAACAACAAAATGTACCCCTGGGGGGGGGGGGGGGGTCAAGAACTCGTGCGACACCCTGTACACTTGAAACTTGAATGAGAGTACATCGCAGTGTATCATACATACAATAAGTATTAGAAAATAAAGCTCGTATATAAAGATAATATCTTTATATACGAGCTTTAAAAACTAGAGAAAGGAAAGTGAAACGAAGAAACCAATGACAACATATTATGTTATTGGTTTTTTCGTTTCACTTTCCTTTCTATAGTTTTTAACGGTGTTTTTCCAAAATCCTAGGTAAAGGTTTGACTCATTTTGGTATATTACCATAAGTCAATTGTATCAGCTTTTGAAGTATAATCCTGCTATTTGGAGTTTTGCCTCACAAAATATCACGCATTTTTTTAATTTTGCGCTTTTAGCGGCCGATTTTCGAAATTCTGACGACGCCACTGTCTCCAACACAAAATGTGGAATATTTTGGATTTGGAATGTCTCAATTTCATTTCGAGCTGTGTTGCTTCGACGATTTGCACTTTAGCGTGAAATCGGGAGGAGATCGAAGTTAGTGGCATCTAGCGACGAACCCCTACACTACCTGGACGGCCGCGTCTCTCTGGAAGTTCAAAAAGCTGTCGAATCGCTAACCCATGCGCCGATGACAGTAACTTCGCGAAAAATGAACCGATTTTATTGTTTTAGGGCTTGAATTAAAACGTAGGATCTAAGGATGAAATCCGCCTTGCCAGATTTTCGATAACTCACCATCCAACAAAGCTATATCAGATTAAGAGAGCAATCCCCCTTAGCCGTGACTTTGTTAATTAATTGCTGCTTTCAGGGACATTTTTCTCCAAATATGCCAAGGCTGATCGCTAGAGATTGGTCTAACTTGAAGATTTAAAAAAAAAAATTTCGAAATCGGTTCAAGATTCGAGGATTTATGATCCTCGGAAGAATACATTGATTCCTTATGGGAGCAGGAAACATGGCCGACCCGGCAGCCCCCTCTTAAATATAAGGTCATTTTTCATTAATTTGTGTTTTAATATAATAATATTATTCAGTACCATCATAATATAATAATATTATGATGGTACTGAAAATTTAAAAACACAAATTAATGAAAAATTACCTCATATTTTATATGTGAGGGCACCCCTTTGCCAGATACGGTGTTCAAAACTATTTAAATTTTCAGTAACATCATATTCACTCACTCATTCACCACTTTGAATGCTCTCAGACGTTTTGGTGAACTCTTCCGAGCATTTCAATGGGTATTTCGGCGAAGTTGGCTCTGATGTTGTTCTTGAGGGCTTTTAGGGTCCTGGGACGATCATTATAAAACTTGGATTTGAGGTAGCCCCACAGGAAAAAATCGCAGGGGGCTTAATCTGTTGAACCCAGTTCAAATCGCCTCTCAGGGAGACGAGAACCTCGGGGAACCTTCCTCTCAAAAACTTCAGAACCAGACGTCGTGCAGTTCCATTTCGTCCAATTCAGCCAAACCAGGCGTCGTCCAGTTCTATTTCATCCAATTCAGGCAAACAAGCCGTCGTCCAGTTCCATTTCATCCAATTCAGGAAAGAAAAACTCCTGAATCATGGTCAAATAACGTGCCAAGTTGACTGAAACGGCTCTGTCATTTTCCTCGAAGAAATAAGGTCCAATTATCCCATTTCTCGAAATTGCACCCCGTACTGTTACCCTATCAGAGTGAACAGGCCTCTGCTGGAGCTTCCTGCGGTCCGTCCCACTCCAATAGGACATATTCTGAGATGGAAATGTGCCTCGTCAGAGAAGAAAACGATAGCGTCTCGAGGCAATCCACCGAGCATTTTTTCACTCGTGATTTATTCAAGTGGCTTCAATTACTGGACGACTACCATTCTGTAGGGATACATATAAAGATGTTCTTTAATCTGGAACCACTCGAAATGCCAAGAACTTGAGACTGTTCCCGAATTGACCGCCTGGAAGACTGTTGAATGGCGAATCGAACCCTCCCGATGTTTTCTGGGGAAGTGACTGGGTTCTAACACTCCCTTCTGATCGTAGACACATTACACACTCGTCTCAAATGCACTTACCCACGAAAGACGGCATAGTTTACAAATCCATCTTTCTGTATAACAAAATACTGGCTGGAAACAAAAGGAAATAATAATAAAACTTTGAATGTTGGTAGTTTCGGATCCATTTTGATTTTTTCTCACCTTTTCTGACTTCTGCTAAAGTCATATCTAGCGGATCAGTAGAAACGGGATTTGAACAAGAGCTATGAATGAGTAATAAGGTTGGTGAGTAACTAAGTACCTAAGTACCTTAACTAAGTACCTTAAATAAGGTTGGTGAGTAACTAAGTACCTCACCATAAGGTTGGTGAGTAACTAAGTAACTTAATAATGAGACATTAACTGGCTTTGCTGCATAAATTCTTTTTAAGTTCAGTCACAAATTGATTCCAGGAGATGTGCGATGTCTTTGCATTCAATATGTTTTACAAAGAATATGTTGAGAATGGCTAAGTCAATACTTGCGACGTAATACGTTAATCATACAATGAACGAATCAAATCGCTACAAAGATATAACTAGTACCTTTGGCAGCTTCTGGAGACTTCCTGAAAATTCCACTGAGAATCTTCTTCGTTTTCTCCGTCTGTTGTCTCTTTTTCTCTTCAAACTTTGTGAACTCAGGCAGTGAAGCTTTGTGCTTTTCTTTGAGGGAACTAGACAATCGCAATCATTGTGGTAAATGGGAAGTTGGCAGAACAGTGTAGAACTGAGAGAATGTACATGATGTACATACATGAACTTTTCGGATGCATCGCTCTGAGTTTCGGGGTGAATTTTTTTCTTCCTCTTTTGAAATTGCTCTCGATGACATTGAGAACAGTAGCCGTCCCACTCTTCGTTGCCGTAGAACTCGCACCCTTGAGACTTGCATTTCAAATAAGACACGTCAATCCTCAGCGAAGGTTTTTTCTTCGTCCACATCTCGGTAGCAGTAATACCTGGGAAATATAAATACATTTTAGTGAATTTACTTGTATCAGAATTACACAATTCAAAGTGACATTCCCCCCCTTTTCCCCTGTGGTCTTCATTTCTTGTTCATCCACTGTTAGCAAATCACATGAGCATTGAACCAGTGAGGAGTATTTTAAGTTGACAAAGGAAGCTCCTTGACAGTACTTTAATCAGGAAATGTGAATGCAATATTTCAAAGAGCTTTTCGTATATATACGAAGGCAAGAGCTCATCACAACCCTGCCAAATGCAGGCACCAACTATAGTGATTCCATGGTAAACTAGATAAGTAAATGATAGATTAATTATTATTATGAATTATGAACTGACAAGGAACCGAGTGAATATTTCGTTGTCATCCATCCTTGACCCATCTTTAACATTTCAAGTCCCTGGCTCATCATCCAAATTTAATTTGTTTAAAGGTATTGCTTAAACAATTTTACTGCAAGAAACCGAGTGAATATTGCATCCTTGACCCGTGTTTAAAATTTCATCATCCTAAACCAGAAGGAAAACATTGTGATTGGTTTTTGAAGTTATATAACTCGGCTCCCTTTTGACCTACCGACTTAAACTTTCAGGGCTTCTTTCTGTTGGTCACACCAAGATGATCCATACCAAATTTCAAGTTGATCGGCTATGGACTTGTCAAAATGGGCAAAATTATCCTACATTTCCATTTTTTTTTTGTTCCTAAAATTTTCTTGGGTTGAGATAGTGGGTTAAGTAAAATCCAAGCCTGAATCTTTCAAATGGCACTGGGTCACGTTATAAAGAATGTCTGAGCAAAATTTCAAGTCGATTGGCCCTCATACTCATGCTGTAGATTCGTCTAAATATAATATTAGCGGAGTTCTTGATATCGACCGTAGATATTATATGTTGAAGCGAAATTTGCTGCTGTTGTTATCGAGGTTCGGTCAGGCCTGACCGAACCTCGATAACAACAGCAGCAAATTTCGCTTCAACATATAATATTAGCCTAACATTTCTGTTTTTTGGTTTGGAATACACCAAAGAAAACAATTTGTTAACCCTCCCCCTTCAAAATTTGTTGGTTTACGTTTCAAGATACGTAGATTCAGAAAATCGACCAAAAAATAGTACATACAACATACTACAAAGAGTAATACACTTTGTCAAGTGGCAAACATACAAAGGCTTCATTCCATCACCAGGGTCGGGTGAAAATGTGGTCTACAATTATTGTTCTTACCGTGAATAGGGACGTCCGATAAGGACGTCAAGATCGAGATACAGAATAGCAAGCAAGCCACGTAGCACACAGACAACTTTTCTCCGTATGTACCTAGGTATTTATGGTCTACTTGAACCTTCTACATTTCAATCATTTCGTGCCATATAAATTTACAGAACTAATTCCAGAGATAATCGTTGAAGTACACATACTCCGACTGCAGACTAGTGATGACCACCTCACCCAGAGGTTCTACTCGTTTACGTCAACAAAACTATCACAACTTCATTGAAGGAACTAGAAATAATAAGCCAGAAACGTAACAGATAACACTAAATAGAGATCAAACACTTTTCCAACGAAGGAAATCAATTAAAACACAACATGAAATGTGACACGGACACCAACACAGGTGATTTTCAATTGTATTCCTTATCATTCGCCTTATCACTTGTTCGCTCGGAACAAGGATCACTTCTTCCATGGAGAATTGATATGATATCGGGCCATGGATGAAGGATTTCTTCCATGATATCTGGCTATACCTTCCCAAGTCTCTTGAGATGTTCATAAACTATATCAACGCAATGATTTTTCCGATGTAGGTATTCATTTATATTGAATACTCGAGTAACATTAAATCCAATTTACAATATCCATCCCCAAAAATAACAACTATTTTTTGGTTTTTGGTAGGTCGACACTGTTACTGGTCAGGTGTAATTTATAATATAATAATTTTATTATGATAATAATATTTATAATATAATAATAATATTATGATAATTTTACCCCTGAAGGGTAGGTAATAAAATTGTTATTTTGGGTCTCGCCGATCGATGTATGATTGCCATCCCTATTCTCAAAGGGTCAAGCGAAGGCTCAAACCCCAAAATATAATGTATTAATGATATTATTGATTCAATCGTTCGAATATCAAACGATCATTGATCTGAATATAGTAATCATCTTTCAAGAACTTCCTCCAAGGGCCATACCACTTCTGCTTTGGTCTAGACGTTTAAATAGGAAGATCGAGAAGAAGAATATATTACTGATAACAGTGACACAATGATAACAGGTAACAGGTGTTGAATGTCGTGGATGAGAATAGTGTTGTTTCTTTGAATTACACCTAAATTGTGAAATAATTGCAAATATGGTTAGCACTTCAGCTTGAAAACGTCCAAGAAATGCTGTGAAATATCAGTATACTTTTATGCACAGTCTGGTTGATGACAACCTCCACAGCTTTGAGCATTACGATTTTGTCAATTATCAGGTGAGATCCTACATGTACGCCTACTTGAGCTTCGCCACTATTCATAACATATTCTACAAGCACCTGCTTAGTCCAGTAATTCTTCACTTTTATGTTCCCACCTAAACGTAACTTTCACAAATGTTTGTGTGACTTGACAATGTTTTGACAAATAGGTGAACCTTGAAGGACTTATCTACTCGCCTCTGTCCTCCAAATACGGCTTGGAATTAGGCTCAGGCTCGACAAAATGAATTTTAAGCCCGATTGTTCGTCTCCGGAAGAAACGAAAAAACGGGAGTATCTCAAACAACAGCACCAGTTGAGGACAATGACAAAAACTGCTGCTGTAAGTTTGTCAACGGTGCTGTAGTTGTACTAATGTTGTACGATGTTGGAAATGTCAAAGATTGATGTATTTTCATTTCAGCCTCTAAGTGCTGACAATATGATTGAAACTCTACTATCGAAGAAAGAGATCTTCCAAAAGAAAACGAGCCAATCTGAAGCATCTAGTCAGAAACCTCAGGTTATTATTACCACAATTCTTCATTTATTCGTTTAAGTTTATATTCGGTAGAATCAACATTTACATAAGAGTAAGGGTTCAGAATCTATTTGAAATATTTCCAGGTGGGTCCGTGGCCTCAGTGGCTTACGCCAGGGCGGGAGCATCCCTCGTACAAGGAGATCTGGAGAATCGTCGGTTCTCCTAACGGTCTGGCTGACACAAACAAGTTATCTCTTCTCCTGATGACAAGCCGGCTCACGACGGAAACGTTGGGTTACATCTGGAGCCTCAGTAATGTCACTGTTCCAGGATCTTTGACTCAACAGGAATTGTACGTCGCTTTAGCCCTCGTCGCATTGGCGCAGGTGAGTGCTGCCTAACAAATTTGGATTTAACAATCCATGGTTGGATATTGCGCACATTATGTATGCACATATTTATATGATGGTAGTTATAATTGTAATACAATCTACATCTAGATAGCAGGATTTGGTTCACTTTGTTTACCTTCTACCCAAAAGAGTGCTCTCCCATCCCTAGAATGTCTGTCAGACTTCTGAGCATCTCACTTCCTATTTCTTAGTGATGATGTAGAACTATGAATTCAGTGTTCTAGTAACATCATTAATAGTAATTTCTCTTAATACGAAATTTGCGAATGTTTCAGAGTGGCTACACCTTTGTCAACAGCAATGTCGTTCGGCAACTGAAGGCAGCTCCACAACCTGTACTGGATATCCACAACTTCGAAACTCTTTCCATAATCCCTCCCGTGGCTGCGCCATCGAATCCCCCGTCGGCCATGATGAATCCTGCTCCTCCGCTTCCTGCAACCCCTTTCGCGTCCAACACAGAACAACACTCTGTCCCTCTTCCCTTGCGAACCATCACTGAGAATATTTCCCTCCTAGACGTCTCCCACGAGCCTCTGTCACTTATAGATTCGTCTCCGACCAAATCACTCGCCGTCCTCTCTGCGACGGATTTGAGGAATGATTTCCCCGATCTGAAACCTGTCGAGCAGAAGATGGTTTTCTCAGATTTCCAGTCCGGACTGAGTGCAGATGATGAGTTCGACGATTTCAAGAGTGCCGACATCTTCACAACCGACATGAATACATTAACCGTCCTTGATGTTCCTGAAACGAAGGTGAGTTGTAAGTCAAACACTCTTTAGTTGGATAAGTAAAGTCGCGTTTCTTCTGAGTTTACCAATAATTGAATTATTCGTTATCTCAACGTTCCACTCAAATTAGAGTTTTTCCCCCTTCAGGCAGGTGAGGTAATCTTCAAGATCAATAGGTGGCATTTGGCAGATCCATAGGATCTGCAGGTTATGTGGCACTCAAACCTCACCTACTTTTCCCGTGTTGGAGTTCAGCCTGGGACTTCCACATCCCAGCAGCTGCGGCACGATGGGGTATCCACCTTCCCCATTCTGTACGAGTAGGCATAGAAAAGTCCATGTCCTGAGAAGAACTGAGCCAGGAAATTGTTCACTTCTCCATGGCCTATTAGCAGCCACACCTGGATGTCAGGAACCAACTGGGCAGTCCATCTCCTTCTCAACTCACCAATCCACATCTCCTGCCATCTTGTCATTGTGCGTTCTCTTTCTTCTCTGGAAATGCGAACTCCTTCGTCTCTCCACTCGTACATCCGCTTCCTTTCTGCAGCCTCCAGCTGTATGGGTATGACAACAGGACGAGTATTGCTGGTTCTGATACTGTCCTGTAGGCGCATGCAATCCACAGTGCTCCTCTACGCTGCACAGCTATCATGGCTCTTATCATAACTCAGATAAGAGTGTGTTGATTAAGTTCGACTCATCTTTTATTCAAAGAAAAGTGGCCTAAAACACCCTCACTTCCTGATGTCTGAGCACCAAAAAGGCTGAATGAACCGAAATGTATTGCATTAATAGTTTACTGCATTAACGCTTGAGATTTACATGTTGGGGCCTACTTTAGGATCTTCTATATATAAATAGTAACTCACAATCTATTACCGTAATATCAACTTTTGTACCAGTGCAAGGGCACTACCGGCTGGCTCGCAGGCCCTCTGTGCTTCCTCTGATCAAGATGATTTGTTGGTCATTTCTATGTTATATTTGATAACAATATCAGTATTTGTATGTCAATTATCTCTATGGATACTACAACATTGTTCATATCGCTGTCCTTGTAATGTTGCAGTTCAATAACACCAGTGCTCCATCTGCGAATATGCTTGAAGGAGGAGACGACCTGTTCCCGCGGTGCCTGGTTAAACCCAAAACCCCTGACTTACTACCGCCTCCTCCATCTGTTAAGTTCGATTTGAACTCTGTACCAGATTTTACTATGAATGAGTTGGAAGACCTCCCTGTGCTCGATCCTAGGAATATAAGAACTGATTTTAAAGAGAGTCCAGCGATGCCATCTATTGATTCTCTACAGCCGTCGCCTAAATTGTCTTTCGACCTTGGGATTGACGATTTCGAGTCGTCCCTTACGGATTTGAAATTGGGAGACCAGGCTCGGAGCGAAAGCCTGCAAACTCCAGAACCGCTGTCGCTTGATTTCGGTCCAATCACCCCATCTGTAGCTGGTGCTGAAACGTCTTTACCAACTCTATCAACCGCTGAAATCAGCCTGCCCTCCCTGATGCCTGCGTCCAACCTTCAAGAGGACAAATACAGTGCATTGAGGATGCTCGACTCCGGCCTGTTTTCAACTGAAAGCAATGCAGCTCAGGTTCCCGAAGAGTTTGGAGACTTTCTCACAGCTGATATTCCTCCTAGTACCACTCCATCCCAGACATTGAAGGAAGCTGATGATGATATCCAGGTATCGTACTCTTACACGTATTTTGTCTCTCTATGATCCCCTCTAACTCAACTCCCTTGAACTCATTGTTGTAATTGAATAACGTTTTTGTTCCAGATCAAATGTCTTGAAGCATGTTTAAAACTCTTGAGGGAAGCTGTTTCAATATTTGATAATATTGAAGACTCGAAGGTGCTCAATGAAGTTGCCTCTAATGAGAAGGGGAAAGCCTACCTTCAAGGTATTTTGCCTTAAATTTACTGAATCGTTCTCATGAGGGTTTAGTACGTTTACATTAACATATCTCAAGTTGTATGTAGTAAAACACGTAGATACCATTTGATTACCAAAGTTGTTTTACCACATTTCAGAAATATTGGAAATAGAAAGGATTGGAAGAAGAATCCGATCCACTCGAGAAACTTGTGACCTCATTTCAGAATTTGAAAATCTATCCAAGATTCTACAACCGTACATCGAATATGTGAAAAACAATCACGTAAGTACTCGCAGTAGTTCTCACACAGCTATCAGGCCTGTTTGAAGATTTTGTGGTTGTGGATTCACAACATTTTCACAGAATGACAACCAGGTTGTACTTGTTGTAAATCAAAGTTTAGTACATTAATCAGCCCATTTCTTAAGCATACGTGGAGGTCTAGATGAATGATTTCCACATTGTGTAAGTATCGCTCTCATATGAGTTGTTACTGTCTCTGTTAGAAATCCACGAGTAATCAAGCCAAAAATGCATGGGGAGGGAAAAAAAGGCAATACAGCTCATATGGCCACTTGGCAACTCTACTCCATCACGTGTCATTTGGTAACTGGGGAATGTCCAATCCCCACAGAGACAGTAATGGCTAGGCTCCTGGACAGATGTCTAGCAATGGCTACCATATCAATTCCTAAGAAGTGTCCTCCGATTAAGGATGTGTGCAGTGAGCGAGGGGATCAGTTTACTGATGATGGAACTATTAAAATTTCGGGCTGTGATGTAGGCATTATAAGTACGTTCAGAAGAGATGTTTCTTTCTTTTTATTATTATTTCATAAAATGAACATTAACATATTACGTTTCCTTTATTATTACTTGCACAACTATCAAGTATTATCTATTACCCACTTATGTGCTACGGTACCCACCTGACCTACCAACCTTGTAACGGCCCTAGGGCTCTATACAGTAAAAACCTTTATCCATCTATCATATCAACGGTACCTAATGTAAGACCTGAATGACTTGAAATTAACTCGGGTATCATTTTATTCCTAATAAATATGACTGATCTCCTGTCTCTGTGAATTTGTCTTCAGAATCCGCACTCATTCTGAAGAGAAATTCACAGTGACAGGAGATCCCATTTAATTATGAATTTCGAGGCCATTTCACCATATTTCGCTAAAATCAATCCCATTTGTCAAGCGTTAAAAAATCGTAACGTCGCTAATTATTACTTTTGAGAGTTCCGGGTGGTTTAATTCAACGCAGGAATGTGTAAACTTTCGAATGGTTGCCCCCGATATTTTTTGGCAGGTCCATTGGAGTCAACAAAAACGAAAATTTAGGTAAAAAAATTGGCAAAAAACTCAATTTTTACAGTTTTTTAGTCGGTTTTTGGGGGATTTGGATCAATGTAAAAAAGAAATTGGGGTCATATTTGGATTCAGCATGAAATGTCCTACAAGTCTAGCCCCATTATAATTTTTTTGGACGAAGTTCGTGATGACCAGGAAAATACACCGTAAAGTTGTAGCAATCATAAAAACGTCTAAAAATCGAAAAAAACGGACAACGGATTCGGATTCAGCAACTTCTTCTACTCCTACTTCTCTATTCAATGATAAAATGAGGCCGACAACTTTCAGGTCAATTTGTTTGTAGAGCAGTGTAATTGATTCACATTTCATTTCTGCAGATGGAGGAACAAGATGGACCGAAATGTGGCATTTGCATGTGCGAACACGGCCCCGCTCACGTGAAATACGGCATCAACCATTTCCACGCTCCGTGCGCCAACCTCTACCTCCACATGGTGGACCCCATTCTGCCGATTGCTCCAGTCATGTGATTGACACCTCAGCGGGTGGTTACAAGCTACATTCCGTCCACTGCGCTGTAAACAGTTTTGTAGTGCTGTAACCCCTTGCAGGTCATGTACTTAGAAGTAATATGTGATTAGATCTAAAGTTAATGAGATTGTTCAACGTCCTGAAGAGAAAATTTCCTCATTGAATAGAGAAGTAGGAATCACTGTTTGTCTGTAGCCTTCAAGAAAACCAATTGGAGGAGGTGCTTTTATCTGGTAGATCTGCACAAAAACCAATTTTTGCATACTTGAATTAGATTTGTCACATCGTGCAGAATGATTGCACCATTAATCGATAATGTTGCTGAATTGTAATGTGCAATGGAAACCTTATTTGTAGCGCAGGACGTGTACTGCCGTTGTCCGTTTTCTCAATCAAGCTGTTGATAAATTGAAGGAACTAGTTTGAGTTAGGACGTCTCAAATCACCACAATTACGAATATCCGTTCAGACCTTTGCGGGAGGGTGCTCTAAGAGCGCAAGTCAACAGTGATACAATCTTGTGGCACTCGGCGAAACACTTTAGCAACAATTCTATGATAAATATGCTAAAACTACGCACACCACTCGTGTTATCCCTTGGGGAAGAATCTAAAGGTGTGTATCCCCGCTCAAGGTTACGGGAACATAAGTTCCACCAGTAATACGCGACCCTAGTTCTGGTTGTCAGCATTGAATGAAGCCAACCAGAGATCGGGATTCTTAGGTTATGGCCATGGAATGGTTGAAGCCATCCATCACCCCTACATTCTGTGCTATGTAGTTAAGTGATCAACATCATGGAGTTTATTATACTCTGTTTCAAAGTGCTTTAGTATTGAGGGGCGCTTGCGCTACTGGAGAAGGGACTCGGCCAATGACCGTCGGTCGTTTGCCGCGGCGTTGCCACACCTCGGGAAAGTGGTTCCACTCCCGCCGGTATCCGCCACACCATCCCGCTCTCGCCAATACTTTTGAAACAGACCATAGTTCGCCTTCCATAGAACTATGTTCGCTCTCAGAGGGCGAATGAAGACGAATCTCTTATCCAACTCTCAGCGTGCAATATGTAAAATTCAAGCTTTTATTATTAGAACATACTTCTTTCAGAATTTCTCACGTTTTCAGGCACCTTAATTTTGTGCCACTAGTTAAGTAAGTTTTCTCTTCGATCGCATTTACTGTGTTGCTGTATTAATAGTTGTATCACTGACTGATGTTAAACGGTTTCAAGTACCTACACCACGAAACTCAATGAAAAGGCCCAAGAATCTTGACAGAAAACTGTAGTAATAGATAACGCCTAATAATCGTGTACCACCATAATGCTAGTAATACTGTTTCATTTCAATGGTTACGAATCGTTTCAATATTGGAAATCAGCTTGGCGTTGCGGGCTTTCAATATAAATAATGATGAAATGGTGGGAAATGACTTTTTGAAAGTCAATGGGGACTGGCGACATCGGAGTCTTCTGAGGAACCCCCATTCGTGACAGTACCACACACAACTAAATAATTGCGCTTGTCGTTATTTACATGGAAAATGTATTATTTAATTAGAAAAACTGTAAGCTTCTCAAATCAATAATGAGTCCAAGTGAATTGAATTCAACACTTGATTAGATTATCAAGTTATGTCCTTATAAATTATTAAGCCTTTATTTGAATTTGTTAAAGAGAATTTTGTTGAAACTGAATAAAGATTTTTTTAAAAAACAATTCAGGTTTTATTGTTGCTTTTTTGTCCCCTGTCATTTTATAAGTTTTAGTTATGTTCTCATAGCGAGAGAGAGACTGGAAGTTCAGAATATTCTAAAGGCTTCAGTGGCTCCCCACTACTGATATTGATGGCAGATACGGGACCCCAAGTACTGTTAGCAGTCGCCCTTTCTATCGGTTTTAGGTTATATCAACAGCCTTACGAGATTTTGGCTAACAACACAACATTTCGGGAGGTTGGTACATACCTCCTGAATGCGCAGCAGCAGTAGAAATAGTAAGGAAGGACATACTAACAATTCGAGTACCAACAACATTATTTTTATTAACAACTAGAAAATAAATTAATGACAGTATTTATACGTATGTATCACTTCAAAGGACATTTCACTCTACCTAATTATAATGATAATATTGTGTATTCACATCTCCAACTAATCGTCCTTAAAACTATCAGCCTTATTATAGTCTTCGGTCTGTAAATAAGAAATGACATAAATGAGACGTGTGATGAAATGTTATAAGGGTACAATTATTAGGGGTATACGGATATCACAAATTGAATAAAGTCAACTATGCCCATTGGGATACTGGGTCTACTATAACTAATTTACCTTTGAGAGACCTTCTTTCCGCCTTCTGTTTTCCTGAATCTTCTGAGGTATGACAGAAAGTGTGGTTATAGTGTTGCCCAAGAAAAGGAACAGGAACAACGCTGACAAGACTGCGACCTGTACAAAAAATTAACGAGTAGTTATACTTTTACTTATCAAGATAATTCTGTTGATGAGACAAAATGGTGAAATGAGTAATTTTAGAAGTCTCTAGTAAGCCAAGGGTATTTCGAGTGAGCTACATGGGGGAGGGGGCGGGGGTGATTTATAATATGATTGTTATTTTAAAAAACAGGGTCAGCAAAATGGGGACATGTGGGTTCACATATGAAGCCACAACTCCAGATCATCGCAGTGTCATTGAAGGTGAAAATAATCTTTGCGCCCATCACTAGGTTAATTTGGAAGGCAGGAGAGACAAGAGGTTGGGAATTTTATGCAAAATTATGTAGAAAATCTGTAGGTGTATACTTTGTTCATTGTTGTTTGAAAGTGACTACTAGCCACTTTTTTTTTTTAGGGAAGATCGTTGAAATCGTCTTATAAATCTAGTTTTAACGGGGGTTTCCTCACCTGCCAAGGGGCATTCTGGTCCGTGTAAGCAAGCTGGAAAAGGCTGTAAGCGTTGTAGAGTTGAAACATGTACCCTGCAAACAGGAAAGGAAGCAGGAACCCGAGGCCCCTCCACATCCATGAATGAAACCCTTCGATCGTGATGTCCATATTGTGCCGCTCTCCGAGAGCTTTCAGTCTGTACAGTACGCCTTGCTGGTACCTAAATTGTAGGTACTGAACGATACCTGCAACATTTGATCAGTCGATTTGCATCCTCAGGTCCTAAGGAAAATGAATCATGCTGGCATTACGTGCACGTTAATTTACAGCATTCAACTCCTTGCAAAGGCACGTTAATCCTGCCAATCTTGGTTACCGTACAAATACGAAACAAGGGCAAGAAACGGATATTAGAGAGTTCCAGGAGATAAGTCCTCTTTGATAGGGCCAGCTTTTATACTTGACAACTCAGTCAACGCAGTTCTCAGCAAACTCGACAACTGGCGAACAGACACTGACACATGCGGGAGAACCAATCACTGTTATCCACATGTAAGGTTACTTTGCGATAGGACCAAACAGATCCTCACGATAAGGAACAATGAGTACAGGTGAGGTAGATAAGACGGTCTTATCGATCGTTAAGGCGGTTCTATCAAAGTGGACTTATTTCCTTGGAACCCTCAATTCACTTTATATACGATCAGATTGTTTTTCCGACTAAAAAAACCTCAAACTGACATTTTGTTGTTTCAAAGTGATTACCACCACAATTCTTGTCTACGTTATTTAGCTACATGCAGCTACTGCACCATACTTTAGTTATTCCTATTTGACCTGTAATACGTATTCATATTCAAGTTATGATTTTTATAATGTACCATCTTCCTTAAAAACATTTCAAAAATTACACGAAACAATGCAGACTCTGAGAGGTTCAGTAATCTGGGAGTTAACTTGCTCCTTTAACCGCCAGTTTAACCTAGCAATTGTCATACCAGCTCTCGCAGAACTAGAATCGACAACAAATAACGTTATACTGCACGACCTTTTCCCTTAATTACACCAAGTCCTCTTACTTATGTACACGTTGAACACCATGAACTGAGGTCTGAAAAGATACCACGACGGTGACAGCGGCCAAATAAGAAGAACCGCTGACGCAGCAGTGGAGATGAAATGGTGGAGACGCCACCAGCCCTTGATTTTTGATCCATTGACTTTGAGGATGCTCTCCCTTATCGTGAGTGTGCAGTAGTACCAGACAAGGAGAAACATGAGTAACAGTTCCATCATCCTGAAATACCGTGAGAACAGAGTAGGTGAATATTCATAATTTAGAAAAATATTCAAGGTTACAATCAATACTACGTACCAAGTACAATTCAAATACGAGGGTCATTTTGTGAGTAAGTTTCTTAACTTGCAAATCCTTTTTTTCAAAAATGCGACCAACTACAGAACGACTTAATTCGAATGGGATGAACAAGGAATGAATCAAGGAATTGGTCATGTGGAAGATATTGTTTATGGCTAGTGTGGATTCCCTGGCCAACTGACTTTTGTCTTCTACAAGAGGGTCCTGTCCAACATCAGGGTTTGGGGGTTAGGGAAAACTACCTACTTTCTAGCAAGTTCACGATCACCACGAATCCAACCTCTGTTGGAGGGCAGGCCGGTGGAGCTTTGCCCAAGGGCGTTGCTACTCCGTTGGGGGGACCTACCGCTTTCCATGTCTCAGTGCTTTGCGGGATTGGACTTGCCCCACTCACACCAAGCCATGGGGGATACGGTCCCCAAGGAATTGGTCGAGGGATCGGCGCCGATCTTCATCCAAGATTGCACAAACTGCCACAAATGGGTCTTTGAGACTCGAGTTTTGACAGGCACCCACTGCGGGGCTCATTCCGTACAGCAAAAGATGCAATTTGAACAGTCATTACTCCTTCGCTGTAACGTACAGTAACTCTACGGTGAATTCTAGTAAAGCCTTCCCAATTCAAACATTTGATCACATACCACACAATTCATCAGACCATCATAATTCTCAAGGTAGGCCGCCATGGTTACGACGCAAACTAGAGACCTGAAGTGTTACCACTACATCCAAAAGAAAATCTTGAGACCTTCCCCAGCTTTCTAGCTCTTTTGGTTCTTGTACAGGAAAATATTGGAAACATGGAAACGACACATCCCTACTGAGTGACGAGTCCTCATTTACGTTCAGTATAGTGCTACGGTGATATTACTTCGTCCTGGACCAGATTTCCCAATGACATCTTGGGCTTTAAGTTCTCTTCATTCTACTAATACATCAACGACTGGATTTAAAAAGAATGAGTGGCTAAAGTATGTTCCATGTTTTTGAATTTCGGCAGTAAGCTCAAAACCGAAAGGCCCCAGGGGTCCAGGGTGGCATGCCCCTGGAGAGGCCTGAGTTTTTGGTAAAGCGTGACGAAAACTCCTGCTTCATCGCGTTTTTTGGTTTTTGGTACAAAACATTCACAGTCGTTGGCGTTTCTGTCGTCGGAATTCGCGTCGACGGTGGAGAAGGTATGCGGCAACAGCTCGCGTGAGATCCATTCTACGACTAAGCTCAAGGAGCGAGGAACTAAAATTGCTCCTGCATAGGAGCGAAATTCTTGAGATGCTTGATTCTCCATGTGAAAAAGGGTGATCAACTAAATTAGGTAGCAAAACTGGGATCTCTACTAGGTATGTGAATTCGAGTCCCTTTACCTCATTAAGAGATAATCTAGTTTAAAACGTTGAGATGGTTGACGAAATGTTGAGGTTTTACCAGTTTTTGACCTGCCTTTGAATTAAATCGAATTGACTTTGCATTGAATTTTGTTAATCCACGTTGGGATCAACTTCCCCTCCGTAGAGCCCCATAAAGAAATTCCTAACAGTAAGGATTCGTCGAAACTCGAAAATGATGCCACTCAACGTTGATTATTCAGGGACATTCCATCGGTTAACAAGATAAACGAACGACAGCAAGATAACAGGAGTCGAGAGTCGCACGATAAACTCACCTAATATTAGTAAAAAGGTTGATAACTGATAGCAGAAAACCTATCACGCTCAAAATCAACTTGAACTTCTCATATTCGTCTTTGTATTTGAACCTGAAACAAATGATGTCAGAGCAAACATTAATATTGACACAGTTATTGTGTAAAGCCAATAAAGAAATGAATTGAAATTAAATGGATCCCCGAATGGTGTTCTTATAGGTAATTTTCGAAGAAACGGAAACTATTGTTCTCGGTTCCGAAAAATTTCGTACCAAAATTCGTTCCATATCATCCTGAAACCACTGCCTAAAGACACCAAAAATCATATTAAATATGATATTATGTGTATATATTTATTTATGTGTCATTCCAGACGATAACTCTCGATAGAATTAAGATAGAAAGTTCAAATCTGTATAAAAAATAAGTTCGTAGATGGGCAGAATGGGACAACTCTAAGGGGGAGTTTTAAGGGGGGGAGGGGGAAATCAACCACAAATTCCAAAAATGAAACAGTGTGACAAGTGACACCCCATTTTAAGGGTTTTGTTCACGCTGAACACGATGGTAAAGTCAGAATTGAGACATCGTATTCCGTTCTCAAACTGGAGCACTTTGAAGATGAAGAAACGTGGTTGTTACTTTAGATGATCTTCACGGTTCATCTGCTCTAATCTGATAACGGAATGAGATATTGCAATTTTGACTGCACCATCGTGCTCAGTATCAAAAAATCTATAAACTCGGCGAAAAAAGGAAACAAAATTTGGTATAAACCCAGTAAAATGGAGACATTTTACATAAAACCAGTTATTTCTTCGAAAATTTGCTCTTGTACATGACTGTGAAGTTTTCACATTAAAACTTTAGAGAACGAAAATTAGTCACAACTCTCAAAAGTGCAAAAATCCAACATAAATCAGTTACTTTTTCCAATGAATTTCAGCTCGTTCGTAATATGTAATAGGTATACCTAACCATGTCATGTCATTCGTACCTATGAACCAATTCAGAATCGAAAAACAATGCAATTTTGGAACCGTAACACTTGTCATGTAAGTTTTGTTCAAATTCGGCGACTTACACGACGTTACAAGGCCAATTACAATCAACTCTGACAGTTTTTCTATAATGACAACAATGTTTCATGAAAACTAATTTCCCTTCAGTCAAACTCTTGAGCCACTTAACGTTCAAAAATAAATTTTATGAAGAACTTTTTATGAAGCAATTTTAAGAAGAAGTACTTGAATAACTAGTAAGTACTTCAATGCGTGAGAAGATTCCCACCCTATTTCCTTGGCTATACCGAAATGGAACCATAAAATAGAGACCAGTGACATTGGAGTAAGTACAAGTATATTTGTTAAATCGTAATATCGTAATGTATGTACTTCTCATTCTTGTTGAGGATCGACACGTTGACGTTTCCCAGTATTATTTTCAGGTACATCCCATTGGGTTTGGGCAGACAATGTTCGATGTCAGTGATATTCGAATTCCGCTGTTCAAACCCACTGTAAATCTTCTGCACTTTCGATTTGTCTTCGTCGCTCAAATTCAACCTGCACAATGAATTACAACATAATTACGATATTATAGGTTCAGCAGTGAACAGAGTTCGAGGCACAATTCAATTCGAATAAACGAGTTCCATGGCATTAACGAGTTTTTCACGACTAACAAAACAATGAATATTTAGTTTTAGATGGATTTGGAAAACACAGTGAAAAATGTACTCCACATCACCATCTCAATCGTGTACTTAAATTCCTTGAAAACGTCACGAGGGTGATCAAAATTAATTGGATATTGACGGGGTACACGTTAAACACATAGGACTCAAATTTTTAGTCACACGAACACCCTGTTGCAAATCTTACAAAGATGGAGTTGTGAGACTAAACCGTCTCCCTGACATTTTTAGCAGAACTCTGAAAATAAATGTTACAAAAATATTAGAATAATAATGTTACCTTTGATGGGCAACAAGAAGTTGGAGGACAATAACTGTCGAATAGGCAGCTTCGAGTTGAGGATTTATGATGGAATTCTGATGATTACAGATTCGGTGTAGTAGGGTCAGTTGGAGTAATTACGAACAAAGGCTATTAGATTAGCGCTCCTGAGAGAAATGTATGAACTAGAAAGCAGTAGCAATTGAAATTTCAACATGTGGTTGGATGGATAGGACTGCTTCCCCGCCATTTCGGTTGTTGCTGACAGGTGTTTAGTGTTCTAGTTTGTAGTGGATTTCGGGCTGATAAAATAAGTTGATTACTGTTTTCTTCCTGTTCTCTTCATTAATGTTCTTCCTACTGGATATCACTCAAGTTTTGCCAAATCGTATTTTCAGTGGCCAGCTGAAAAGTGATCATAATTACCCCATCGTTTTTTTGGTATGGAGTAATTATGAACACACTTTTCAAAGAAGTTTTTTTTTAAAAGTGCATTATTTAGACGGTAAAGAGGAGTAATAAATGTTAAAAATGATATTTACTACATTTCTGTGCAAATTTTAAAGACAGGATGCCCCGGACCTATGTTAGGAAGAAGCCACCTCCCTCATACACGACTGAAGATCTGGTGAACGCCGTTCATGACATTGCCAATGGCAGTATGACGTACCGTGATGCCGCGGAAGATACGGAATCCTTATTGGTTCCACAGCAGAGTCAAAGGTAAAACCGTGATCGATAATATTGGAGCAGGGCGCTCCACGGACATTCCAGCTGAAGTGGAGCAAAATCTATCAAGGTGCTTATTGCGAGGAGTATGTAGAAGTGGCCAATGAATTGAACGTCAGGTTCAAAGATGGGAAGCCAGGCGAAGACTGGTATTTATTCAAAGATGGAAAGGCCATTCTACCTTCTCCGACAACCAAGTCCGTAAGTCAGTAAGTTTGAAGGCATTGTAAATGTAAAAGAACAGTGATTGGGAAAGCTTTTTTGTTCGTTGACATGTGTTTCAGTGGTCAAAGTTGTTTCTAGTTGACATTCGAGTTTGACTTTTTAGCGAATTTCTATTTTTTTTCTCGTAATATTTTACACATTTTATGTAATAAAAAGTTGTTCTCAGCCTAATTACTGTATTTTATCATCCAAACTTCACAATCAATGTTATTTTTTTCAAATGGTGATCTTTTAACAGTTCATCACTAGGATTTATTGGGCCTTGGGGTAATAGTGAACAATGCTTTGGGGTAATTAAGAATATCGTCTGATACATTGTGTGTCTGAAACTCAGTGTGCAACATGTTCCAAGTAACTGTTGCACGTATCAAGTCCACTTTGTTTCACCTCATTTTAACTTCGAGATCGCTTTTCATATTACCCCTTACCCTATGGGGTAATTAAGAACAGAGGTTCACTTGGACGTGCCACGGTCAAAAAATTTAAAACAAAATCGTGTTTTTTTTTTTTTACATTTTGATGAATTAGGCGCTCCTGGGAGCTGTGAGTATGTGACAGTGGTAAAATGTGTTCGTAACTACCTCAACTGACACTACGAGTAAGGTGAGTTTGGTATCGTGTATTCTAATATTTCTGACAGTTGTCACCAATCAGCTATTTGTTTGGTAATTTTATTCAATAGGTAGGAATGTATATAAGAAGGTAAATGCAGAAACCTACTTTTTCAAGGACCTCTTGATGACACCCATCTGGTACTTTTGATGAGCGATTTCCTTCACGCATTTGGCTTGTAGGTCGCATAGCTCTTCTAATTTCTGTACGTAAACTTTATTGAGGCCCTGGAAAATATAAGAAAGAAACATTATAATGACCGACTACTTCATAGAGAGATTGTTGGCAAAAACATGGTCGTTATAAGGTGGGGTGGGGTGGAGGGTTTAGTGAACCAATAGTATAAACTGTGTGAAACTGTTAGAACTACATGCTTATTAGCTGCCCAATCCTGAGGCTGAATATCATATTATTCACCAGTCAATTTTGCCACTGACAACCTGGATAGTATCATTGGTTTTCTCGTTTTCATTATCCCAGCTTCTTGATGACAAAGTAGCAGCTAATTGCTTGGTATCCACCATAGTTAAATGGATCGTAAAGGTTCCAACAATCGCGAGGCCCAATATCCTCCGATTCCCAAGCCCAGTCCACAAGTTGAAGTGAATAAGGGAGCTTCTGAGTAGGTTCTCCAGGAGGTAAGCAGTTAGTACGTAATCACGTGATGCAGCCAAGACCTCAGGTGTGGTTGGCTTGCACGGCTAGGGACAGAGTAGGGCTTTGTAGGGGAGATGCAGCTTTGCCTGAAACTTCAATGGGGTTTTGGGGATAACTACCAAGCTCTACAGGCCGATGTGGCCCTTGGCATCCTGAACTCCTTTCCGCCACCGGCTGAGACCTCCGCATCCCTAGCACTTGGAAACCCCCGAGACCTCATCGAGCCAGAGGTTCAGCGGACAACCTCTTCGCCTTCTAGTCTCCATCCTACCACGCAGCATCATTTTAGGGCAGGCGTCATTTGGCATGCGGTCAACATGTCCCAGCCATTGGATGCGGCCAGCTTTGATGAATCGGACTATGTCTTCATGCTTTAATAATTCATCAATCTCTGCATTCCACCTCGTTCTCCACCCTTGGCCCTCCCTGACCGCTCCATAGGTCCGTCTCACTCCTTCTCTCAAATATCCGCAGTCTTTCCTCGTCCTCAGCCCGCATGGTCCAGGCCTCGGATCCATAACAAACGACAGGCCGCACTAGGGATATGTAGAGTCTCATCTTTGTTGAGCTGGAGATCACACGACTCTTGAAGATTTGATATTGGCATAAAAGGGGTTTTGGGGATAGCTATACCAAAGTCTACACAGCTTGTTGCTAAGGTGGCTAACAAAATCGACAGAACGGATCTGACTGGGACCACCAATACACACCTAGCTGACTTCCTGTAAGCTTTTCAGGGGCAATCGTCCAATCCTCGATAATTTCCTCGGTCAAAGACAATGCTATTGATTGAATCGACAGTTTACCCACTCCACCCAAGTGTCCACAATGAAAACGATTCCATAACAAACGACAGGCCGCACTAGGGATATGTAGAGTCTCATCTTGGTTGAATTGGAGATCACACGACTCTTGAAGATTTGCTATTGGCATAAGAGGAGTTTTGGGGATACCTATACCAAAGTGTGCACAGCTTGCTGCTAAGGTGGCTAACAAAATCGTCAGAACGGATCACCAATACACACCTAGCTGGGACCACCAATACACACCTAGCTGACTTCCCGTTAACTTACCAGGGGCGATCGTCAAATCCTCGATAATGTCTTTGGTCAAAGACAATGCTATTGAGTGAATCTACAGTTTACGATGAAAACGATTCGATTTTCAGGTTTCTACATTTATGTACATTTCAGGATAATCGATATAACCACATACAATGAGTTTAACTCAAACCAGCTTTCATGATCAATGAAGGAAACCATCACCACAGGCCTAACAACACCATCCCCAGCAGATGTTTTGCCAAATACCAACAAATTGTATGATACTGATTAAACAAGCAGAAGATGTTCTATAGTTGCCTGAGTTTTTTTTCCCTTACCTCGACAGTTTTGAATTCCGTGCTAATTTCGTCCCACCTCTCTAGGCAACTTTCGACCGACGGGAGTTCCATGTCAGTTGAATAATTCTACGAGTATCTCGGCACATAAAACACTCGAAGTTCGCGCGAACACTAAACGTAATTCACCGAACAACTATGTAAAAGTTCACGAACAAATAAGTAAGAAAGTTTCGCCCATACACTCTACACGAACGGAAGACAATGAAATCGCGGAATCATCAAAATCGTTCCTACGATGAATCTGAGTTTTTTCTCGAACTGTCGGTTAGGAAGGGGGATTTTGAAATCTTCGGAATCCCACTTCAACGTCAGTGATAACGCAAAATCTGTGATTTGAACAGGGGGGTGACGAGGCGAACAAGCACCGAAGATCACCTTGAACTCTTGTTTCCTTGGCCGGGTTGTGCGATTAGAAAAAAAATTGCGAAACGCTATTTAAGAAGGCCGAACCTTAGACTTGCAAATACTACGAAAATTACCTACAGAGAGATTGCCGACTACTATTGATATTTAACGGGTACCATGCGAGGATGAACGACTCTAGAATAGATAGAAAACTGTAGGAACAAGAAGGCCACAAGCCACAAAAATTGACAGAAAACACAACTTGAGAGACAAATAACCTGAACTTTTATAACCTCCATAAATCTAAACAGAAGTACAACCTCTGATTGTCCGCCATTTTTAAATAAACCATTTCTCGCCATGAAACTCGCCACCTTAGCATTTCCATACAAAATATTCAAATAGAATAAATTTTTATTTAATACAAAACTGCTTTCGTTGTTGCATCTTGTTGCATGTTGTTAGTGGGCATCTTGGATTACTGGGATCCAATTATCTAGGGCCTGCACAACATACTCTTTTATAAAGCGTCGATTTTACAAAGCCATTCATTACTATGCAATCATTCTTGTCCAATCATTACTGTTATATGCAATATACGTAGTATAGTAGGGTGTTCTGTGATGCAATCCGACTCGGATTATCCGAGGCGTCGCGGGGGGGGGGGTTGAATTTAGGCGGGAACGGATGACGTATTGGATGACGAGAAAGTAACCTCCTGTTCGGGTTGCATGGTTACGTAGCTGAGGGCTGGAGTAAACAACGTCATAGAAAATCCTCGTAGGTATAAGTTTGTGTTCAATGGAGTGTGAGATAAATTCAAAACTCTGAAGAATGTTCTCCCGTTCAAAAACCGACGTAGACCGTGTTTCGAGATTTTGGTGCTCTGGTTAACGTAGGGATTCGATTGAGATGATTTCTTTCAGTGGACTCTACTGGATTTTATACTGGCAGTTCCGGTCCGCCATCAAATGGATTTTACGGCGAACGACCAAACTCTGCGAATTGCAGAGAATCTGCTACGGAAAAACGGCCGGCAACCCGCGAAGCAGCGCAGTCGAATATTCCCTAGTCCACTCGAAATCTCGTGAGATCCAATACCTCATGAGAGATCTCGACGAAGCCGCTACCAACAAAAGTATAGTCGGTAGGCATCACAAAGTGTTGTTGGAAAGAAGCGTAAAAACTGTTTTGAAAGTTAAAAGGATAACTCCCATCATCCACGTTCAGTTTGTGAAGAATTTCTCGAGGTGTTTAGAACATATTTGGGGCTACAGGCAGTTGTATCACATTGTCGAGGAACTCAGATTGACTCAGTACGATTCCTCTTTAGAAGAGCACGAAAGGAAATTGATCAGGTTGTGGAATGGGCTGTGCCCGGATGTGCCCCTCGAGTCCCGTATCACCAAGCAATGGCAGGATATTGGTAAGAAAACAACGATAAGAATAATTAAATAGTAATTTACTACCAATGTGCTACCAATTTACTTACTGCTGTCTAACGTATACCATTTATACTATACATCTAAGAACACTCAATTATTGTAGCAGTGTTCGAAACACTCACTAGGCTGTGGAGAGGAATATTCTAGTTAGCTAACTGGATAACTTTGTGCTCATTACATGGAGATATATCATGTTTGTACTCGCCCTACATGAAGTTCTCCTATTTCAAGGACCCTTCTACCTATAGTACAGAGATAGATAGTACTACCAGATGTACATCCGTGTTTGCAAAAGAATGCTGTTGAGGCCCAAACCAAAAAAGCAACTGTCGAAGACCTATGCGACCGGAGTTAAAGTCAAAAAACGACGAAATGGCCCTTTTTCTGTCTTTGCTCAATTTCTCATTAAAGGAAGGGTCTGACGGGTATGGCCACACATACACTCTTGATTTAGACTAAAATTTCTACAATTTGAGGCCTGAGCGAACTCTGTACAATAATTAGTTCCTAAGATACAGCTCTTCAAAAACAGGCCTAATTTTCCAAAAAGTTAATAACTGACGAAACGGTCACTTATTTTGAGAAATAAGTGAAATATTTTGAGAAATAATATCTCCAATGTCAAAATTTGGTTTTCATTTGGTTTTCATTTTTTGGTTTTGTCATACCTACACTTAGAAGTTGTAGTAAATGTAATTAGCTTTAACTTGAGATCACACGGCTTAACTGTAGGGCCAGCAGTTCTCTAAAAAACGGCAGATAACCAAATGTGTGCCGATGACCATATTGTGTGCGTCACGGTTTGAAATTCCCATTAAATTTTCTCTCGATCTTTTTTTTTTTTGTGTAGGAAATAGGTCTTCTGAAAATTATAAAGTCTAAAATAATGTTAGCTCCACAACATAAGGCCTATAATACCAAGTGTAATAACGTAGATGGTCTGATACTAATTAAGCTTTTAATTCCACTCGTATGCTAAGCAGTTGGGCAAATTTAGGTTTCTCCTCCCCCCTCCCCTTGGAATTTTACTAAGCTGTAAGGTGTAATTTTACTGTACTTAACACGAATATCAATTTTGACTTGCAGGGTTCCAAGGTGACGACCCCAAGACTGACTTTCGGGGTATGGGCCTCTTAGGACTAGAAAATCTCATTTTCTTCGTCGAAGAATACACCGCAGCAGCACGCCACGTCTGGTCCCACTCGCTCCACCCCCAGCACGGCTACGCCTTCGCCATCGTCGGCATCAATCTCACATCTCTCACCTACAACCTCTTCAAAGACGGTTCTGCCAAAACTCACATCTACAACGTATGTAAAACTATGCCCTTCATCAGAGCATTTCACCAGTTATACTGTTATCTTTTCTATGAGTTCGATCGGTTTTGGATTGAGTCCAAACCCGCAGACGTGATGCAATTCACCTTCATCAAAGATCAGTTCGAAAAAAACATTAGAGACCTTCTTATGAACCCGAACACTGTTTTCAAGATCAACTTTGTTGTAAAGGACGTTTAGTTGTTCCATTTTCTTCAACTGAATTGACACTTTTTTTGTTCCTCTTCACCGTTAATATTAAGTGCCTGTGCAATAATTTCTTGCCTGTAGCGTTCCCACGCTTTTGTAGATTAAAAAAAATATATTGTAAGTGTATTTTTTCTGGTCCAAAACTCAGATTAAATCTGATTTTGTTTTTGCAATGATTCCATTAATGAGTTTCTTTATGAGTGTAATATCGGTTGTTTCAAGTTCTACATGTGCACCCATTGTAGACTACGATCTGAGTGCAGAGCAAAGAATTATTTACATAATCTATTCTCTATTTCGCTTGCTACAGAACTGATGATTATAGGTAATCAGCAGATAATACACTCCTGCTCAAAATTAACGCACCACCTTCCATTTCCTCGTTTATTCCCTTTTCTTTTCACTTGTCAAGTTATTACCGGTTTTTATCCGGTTGTATAATGCATAGAAGATATAAAGCACTACCTACCGAGATATTACCGAAATCAGGTCAAAGGAGAAGTTGGTGCACAGCTGCTCAGTTGTGACTCTTTGCACTTGGCTATCTTTCGCAATGCATTGAAAGACGACACTCACTAGTTGCTTTTTAGCATACAGAGTGACAAGTTTCATAATGAACAGAGGACGTTTGACAGTGGGAAATGCGATCATAGCGAAAGTTTTGGTTGAGGAAGGTCATTCGCTGAGAGAAGATGCCAGGCGGTTGAGAGTGCACCATACGACGACCTGGCTATTCAGCGATTTCAGGAGACCTGATCTGATCAACGAAGACGTGGGCAGGGCCGCCCGAGATGCACAACCGCAAGGGACGATCGATTTCTGAGGGTTGCAGTACTTTGTAGAAGGATCTCAACGTGTTCAGAGCTGCAGGGTTTTATAAGAGGCATGAGAAATATCGACATTTCCATGCAACCAGTTTCTCGCAGACACCGAGAGTCCAACCCGACAAGCAGAAGACCAGCTGCTGGCCCTTTTCTCACCAGTCACTGACTGGCAGTCAGCATCAGACAGCACGAATGAACTTCGCACGTGAACATGCTGAATGGGATTTGGAGGACTGGAGACGTATTCTCTTTTCAGATGAAACGGGACTGAGTCTACATTCTCCAGACGGACGCGAACATGTCTGGTGGAAAGGTTTTTTGAGGCCTGTTTTTCAAGCATCATACCCTTTGGTGGAGGCTCCGTAATGTTTTGGGGAGGCATTTCGTATGTGACCGGCCTTGAATGCTCAGAGGTACGTGACATGTATCCTTGAAGAACATGTGCCATATGCCCCTTTCGTTGGCCCTAATATCATTTGAATGCACGATAATGCGAGATCACACAGCGCTAGAGCTGCTGTTGATTATCTACAGGAGGTAGTTATAACCGCTGTGGACTGGCCACCAAGGAGCCCAGACATGAATACGATAGAGCAAGTTTGGGATACGCTGAAAAGAAGAATTCGAGCCAGAGATCCACCACCTTCATCAGCAGGAATCTGCAGTAAAAGAGGAGTGGGACAATATCCCCCAGGAGGACATTCAAAACTTGATAAGAGGCATGGGTAGAAGGATCCAAACCCTCATTCGAGCTAGAGGAGGTAATACCAAGTATTGAAATCCAAAAGTTATTGATTTTACATTTTTTCCTTCAATTTTTCGTACAATTACTAAAATTCCTCATTTAACCACAAAAAGTGAATGTTGATTTCATTCTTTGATTTTATTTAAAAATATTTCTTTCTTTTAGAGTGTAAGCTTTTTTGGCTACCTTATCTTTCCTGTGTGATGCAAGCTGATAAAAACTTGACAAGTGAGAAGAAAAAGGGAATAAACGAAGAAATTGATGGCGGTGCGTTAATTTTGAGTAGGAGTTTAGTAATTATTATTATGATCATAATAATGCAGATAATTATCTGCTTAATGGTTTGTAAAATTCAAGTTCAAGTGGGTATAACGATAGTTTCAATACACCATGGATTTTAATCATTCGAACCTTTCTTCAAGACGTTGGGCAATGTATGGTGGAATGCTCGAGGTGAACTGTACCACAGGAGTGTGCTGTTACAAACAACAAAATGTGCTCTAAATGTCCGTTTGTGCCGAAAATCTTCACTAGTTCGTAACACCACAATGTTTGAACCAGAATAGAGAAGCGAGATGCTCTAGTCAGAAACGTACCAGAACTCTAGAAAGACGAAATCAGCATCGCTTGACGTTGTGGCCCAGTGCACTTGGTGCGTACGGAGCATAGTGCAATATAAATCCCAAGTGGGCGTCAAACGGGTATTGAATCTCGAGGTGAAATTATCTTTTTTAAAAACATTTGAGCATTGGTACTTACTATTTATTTTTTCCTGTTTTGCACATCCATGAACATAATAGCGGCCTTTAAACGCTGTTAGGAATCAACGTACAAAACACTTAAAACCAAATTGAATATATTTGTAATCATTGTATTGTGTTTCTGTATTATGTGTTCAATAGATACGAGTAACTAAATGGGAACTTGGTTATTTGCCTCTCGTGTGATCCTGTTCATGTTTGTTACTGATGATGACCTAATAGTCGAAATCGATTTAACAATTGTACTAATTATTTTCGTGGAAATAGACTCTCTCACTCTATACCTCCGTTTTTTATCTTATTGCCATCACAATTAGCAGCTATTTTCATGGTTTCATTTAAAGAGCAACGTTGAGACCAAACTATTACAACAAATCAAAACCTGGTAATTTTTAGGTCATTGGAAGGAAAAATTATTTGTTTTTAAATAAAGAACATTGACGTTTTTTCAATAATTTATTGTCTTTTCATATAAAAAATATAAAAAAATTGTTACGATAAATTCTGATATGATTTGGTTGTTCATCACTGGGATTTAAAACTATTTGCCTGGCAGTCCGTAAGTTGATGCAGGATAAGGTGTATTTGCAGATTGGCTCTGAATCCCAGCAATGGTGCCAATGCCTTGCCCTGACAAGCTGTTGCCGTGGATACCTCTTAATCCACCGAAACTTTGTCCAGAAATGCCATCTGCACTATCAAATGCACCAAAACCTCCTGAAAATCCACCGTTGCTACGGAGTCCAGTATTTACAGCTGTGATGCTTTGCAAGGCTGCTCCGTGTCCTACGATTCCTTGATTTCCTCCAAACCCACCAAAATTTGTTTCCGCAATGCCACCAGCGCTTTGGAACCCACCAAAACCTTGTGCTGAAAATCCTGCAGTGCTCTGGAATCCACCGTTTTCACCTCCAATGCCTTGCAAAGCTGCTCCATGTCCTATGATTCCTTGCTCGCCACCAAAACTATGTTCTGAAATTCCTCCAGTGCTTTGGAACCCACCAAAACCTTGTCCTGAAAATCCAGTGTTCTGGAATCCTGCATTTCCACCTGCAACACCTTGCAAAGCTGCCCCGTGTCCAATGATTCCTTGTCCTGACAATCCAACAGTGTTGTGGAATCCAGTATTTCCAGATCCAATACCTTGGAAAGCCACTTCGTGTTGTACTATTCCTTGGTTGGCACTGAAACCAACTTCGCCTCCACCAGTACTTTGTCCGAATCCTGAATAACCACCAATATATCCTTGACCAAGTCCGTTTGCCACAGCGGCTGTTTGTTCGATGTCATTACCTCCTTGTGAATTCTGTAGACCAGCTTCGGAAAGGACGCTTTCCCCGGTCACTGTGTTGGCTAGTGCATTGGATCCAGCCAAGGTACTGCCTCCAGCAAGGCTGCTGCCCAGTGCAAGTGCGTTGGATCCAGCCAAGGTACTGCCTCCAGCAAGGGTGCTGCCCAGTGCAAGTGTGTTGGATCCAGCCAGGCTACTGCCTTCAGCAAGGGTGCTGCCCAGTGCAAGTGTGTGGGATCCAGCCAGGCTACTGCCCCCTGCAAGGGTGCTGCCCCCAGCAAGTGTGTGGGATCCAGCCAGGCTACTGCCTCCAGCAAGAGTGCTGCCCAGTGCAAGTGTGTGGGATCCAGCCAGGCTACTGCCTCCTTGTCCTCCATAGTGGACACTAACGAAATTCTGCGACGACGTAGCACTCCCATGGCTCCCGTGGTGGTGGTGAATTACCCCTCCATGGACTACTCCAACTATGATCATCACCACTGCTGCTTTTATCTGTAAGAAAACGATGACAAATAATTACCTACAGAGTTGGTACGTTCTATTCATTAATGGAAAGGCAGGAAAAGTACAAAGAAACTAGAGCTAAACAAAAATTGTTTAGTACTCGTAGTACATGCAAAAAATAGTTTATTTAATACACTATTATTATTGTGCTTCGTATTTTAGGAACACATGAAACATTCACGTAACACCGATTTTTCTAATGTTAGGGATGTACGACTTTTTTGGACGTGGGATTCAGCGTCGAAAAATACATAGATATACCAAAAAGTAAATTAAAATTAAAGTAAATTACTCAACTGAAAGGTTTAATTAGTTCGAGGTTTGGGTTGAAAAGGCTGAATTGGTAAGAATGGAGAGTGAGGAAAACTGATTACTGAACATTAATGTTGGTAAGACTACTAGTTAACTGTGCGGTCTTATTCGCAGTGACTGCTAAAAGAAGGTATTTGACATTTTCATTGATCAAGTATTTATTGACCGTAACTAAGGGGTTTGACTTCCACAAAAACCATTGGTAATCGTTACTAAGGTTTTCAGAGAACTGTCAGAGTCACAAACTTAGTCAAACAAACACGATGCAGCTCCCAGTATGATGTCAACCGGGTGTCAAAACTGTTTTCCTTGAATATCTCAAAACTACGAATTTCGAGTTAGCCACTTATAGCATTGAGCCCACGAAATATCTAGGTATAACTCTAACATTATTGATTAATTTTTTGAAACAGCAAAATAGAGGAACTATAGTTCCTTTTCATTATAGTGGAAAGAAGGGAAGTGAAGAGATAGGCCATAATCAGTAAAACAAGTGAAACTAGAAAGGCAGTTGTCAAAAATCGGATAATTTGGACGTTTTGAAGCAGCGACGGTCAAATTTCAGGGATATCAACGCACGGGGAATGAAAAAACAGTTTCGAATTCACTTTTAGCTCAAAACCCTTTTTTTAAACTAGGCCATTATTGTTCTTAAGCTACGAAATCCTACAACGTTCAGTTCTTACTCTAATGGACACTAAATAATGTACCTATCCCAATACTCCATGAAATTATTTCGTGTAATTATGAGGTTTGGTCACGAACAGCGTAGTTAGGATATTGTACTCAGATCAGTGATCTAGACAGAGGGTGATCTACTCGGACCATAATAAGGAATAAACATTGTGGGGAAAATTTTAAATTTAAAATACTTGAAATACTGAAGAGGGCTACATGGGTCTCAACTACGATACAACTTGAACTTGTACTTACCGATGTCATGTTCGAGGATGATCTGTGGCCCTATTGACAAACAGAAGTGCTTTTATAGGGTAACGCCTTCTACGCCCTTCAATTTTTCTATCTACCTCCGGATCGGAGATTTGACGGACGATATCGGTAGATAATATTATTAGGGGTGGCATGACATTGAATCTGAGTTATTTTTGAGGTTCATAGGCGGTTATTCTCCAACCCATTAGTCGGTTGTGAGACTTTCGAATGCTTCGATCTTCCCAACGTACAGGTGTATTAATTTGTGTAGAATACTCTCAAACTGTGACGAATAAGTAGGTTCGTAATCGAAAATCATTGCTGAAACAAATAGTAACTCATCTACCTTTTCTTAAACTCCCAGATTTCACAGTTATTGTTGCCTAATGGCAAGTAGGGTGAGAATAACTTCAACCCAATTACACACTTTCAACTAATTTTTATGAGGAAGATAACCATAAACCGCTTTTCCCCTATTTCTTTTTTTTTAAGATAAAGCACATTATTGTGTTTTTGTATTCATGCTTTATATATTATATGAAATTCTGAAATGCCTCTTAGATGTATATATGCAGATATAGTTTTAAATTTCTGTATCCCTGATTTTCAATTTCTCAATTTTTTAATTATATTATTCTTTCCCTTATTTTTTTTCTGCATTTTTCCTTTCTTTTCTTTTTCTTTACATCTGAGGGTATTTCCGGTAGAGAATCTACTTGGGAGCAGAGTCTGCTGTTTGTATTAGGGTAACGGCACCAGTAGTTGAGCACGGTTGGGCTTTCTATCGTTTCTCCGTTATTTTTTTGAGTTTTCGGTTCAATTCAGTTCGGTTTCAATTCGGTTCCCATTATACAGGGTGTCCCATCTAAACGGACCCATTGGGAAATTACAGCCTTACGGTGCGAGCTATCGAAAAATTGAACTGGACCTTTTTTATAGTATTTTAACTCAGCTTCACGATGCGGAAGTCAGATTTTTATTTTACCACGTTTTAGAGTCTCAAATCATTGATTGAAACTTACGGTTTCCTCTTGACCCCCCTTTTTATTGCTTTTTTCGATTCTAGGTTGAATTTGGAACAGAAAATGCCTCCTTGAAATTTTCTTTTTGGGGCTTCGTTTCTGAGTTATTCCACTTTTTGCAAAATACAGAAAATCGACGATTCCTTTTAGACATTACCAACACTTACTATTTTTATCTTCAATTTTTGAGATGTTCATCACACTTTTGAATTCAGCGTTAAACTATCTGTCATTCAGTGTGGTGAACATCTCAAAAATTGAAGATAATGCTGAATTCATCAAATCTACCATGAGCGGGTGGATATTAGTATTATCTCTCATAATTTCATGCATTTCCGGTTCGTCTGATGATTCGAATGCAACCAACTTGGAACAAACTGAAGGTTCCAGTGATGCTTCATTTTCTACCCCAACACTACTGAACGTTTGTTGCTTTCCAGACTGTTGTGTGATAGCAGAATCATCTTGGAGGTTTTCAAATAGTTCTCCTTGGTCCTCTTCTTGCGCGCCCAATCCGTCCTCGAGGGTTAAACATAATTCATCTGCTTTATTCAAAAGGTCATCGTACATCTTTAACAGCTTCCAGCATCTGTTCTTCACTGTACGACCACATCTTTTTTTCTGGTGGCATGGTGAATTTGTATTTCCTAAGGAGGTACAATAAACAAGGAATTAGTGCTTGGAAATGTAATAGATGTCTAAAAACTAAACAAAATATTGTCACTTAAGCTCCCACATGGGCTAACTCAATTTCCCAACATTACAGGAGAGACAAAAAACGTATGCCTAGTCTTGCTATACGAAAATTGTATGGTAGGTGCATAAGCATGAAAACAGCATCTCCTGTGATACGACTTTTTTTCTTAGCAAAAATTCGAAATCGTGTCCATGAGATCCGCCCATTTCGCTTAGCATCCCATAAGCCTCAGATAGTTAGGTAAACCGTCAGATTATCTTGCCTGGGGAAAATCACGCCTGGAGAGAAAATGAACTTTTGGCACGGATTGCAGGTCCGCTGATAAATTTTGACTTAAATTTTTTTTTTTTAAAGTTTAATGAGTTCTTCTCCAGTTTGTTCACTAATTTGCTGTTCTTTTACTTATTAAATAATTTTTCTTGAAAATGTCAATAAAGTTTTAAATAACATCGTTCACACATGTTTTTTGACATTTTATGTCTTCACTCTGGCACATAACTCGAAAAACGTTACACAAAAGCGTTACACGAAATCGTCACGAAAATTTCTGATGATTTTCGCTTACAACCGATTCGTTGCTACGGAACTTTATCTTCGCCAGTTATCATCGTACAAAAATCGTTCACCACTCGTTGGATAGCTCTCGATTTACCTAACCATATTACGTTAACCACTGCGGAGTGCGTGGCCGACAAGCTGCGGTATGAGCGTGATTGTTTAAATAATTGTTTACACACAGGTGATCATTCTCAATAATTTATATTGTCTATACGAATGCAAGCTTCATAATTTATGATGAACACTACAATTAAGTATAACAACTACGCTACTGGGGTAGGTGATGTAGCATTGTTCGAAGGTTCTTGAATCACTTCTTTAAAGACATAAAATGTCCCAATGTGTTGCAGACTCGTATGCAAGCATTTAATTCTCGACTGTATCAACAACAGGATGGAGTTGACATTCTTTTGACATTTTCATGTCTTTGCTTTGGCACATAAACTGAAACGGGAAAAATTTGTTTCCTTGATTCACCCTTTCCCTCAGATCACGCCAGAACACAAGCGACAGGCGGGCCACTACGTCAGACGCACCTATGACGCACACGCGTATGACGTCAGACGGCTGGCCGGAGGTCAACTAGTACGTCAGAGCCTATGACGCACGAGCGTATGACGTCAGACGGCTGGCCGGAGGCCAACTAGTGCGTCAGAGCCGATGACGTACGAGTGTATGACGTCAGACGGCTGGCAGGAGGCCAACTTGTACGTCACAGCCTATGCCGTAAGATCCTATGACGTCAGAGGGCTGGCTGGCTAGGTGATCGGGTTTTAATAAGCCTCTGGAATTCCGCGCCTTCATTTTGCATTCATTTACATCTTCACGGTGAAAAATCCTTCATCTTGTCGCTAATTTTATTTTAACACGCCATTGTTTTTGTTATTCCGGGTCTAAGTTTGCTTGGTTACTGTTAAAACCCCAGCTAAAATACGAGTACCTATGCCAGGGAAACGCTTGAAATGCTTGGAATGCTTAGCAAAAACGGCGTTTATCTCGAAAATCACCCTCATCTACTAAGCGGAAAGGGCGTATCTCCCCTAAATTGGTTATGACGTGAATTTCCACGAAAAAAATGACGTAGTAAGTCGTAGAATGATTAGATCTACCGTACGATGTCCCTAAAAGGGGTATAATAAGTATAATTGACTGGGCGCGAAACTTAAAAAACGAAAATTGCTTGTACTGAAAATCTTGATTTTCGGAGATGCGCGTCTCTTGCTAAGGACGGCAGTATGGACTGATTTGCAATTTTGTTCGACTATTGATGGGTCTTCATACGAGTGTGTAATGAGATGAACTGTAGAACAAAATTTCAGAAAAGTCTCTAGCAAGACGATATACCAATATACTATGTGTAGTTGACACCAACGTTATCCAGTAGGTGGCACCATGTCAACTACTGGATCCACTCATATTTCAGTATGATAAAAATACTAGTAGAAACACCTAAGCAGACAGAAGAAAAAAAAGATATCCAACAATTGACACTTAATTATGAATATTTTACAATTTTATTTACAGATTTATCATTATGATCACAGTTAAATTATAATGATGGGAGTCCATAGGTTTCTGCTGGGGATTGGGGAGGTGGTGGTGGTGCAAAGGCTGGAGGTGGCGGTGGTGGTGCAAAGGCTGGAGGTGGCGGTGGTGCAAAGGCTGGAGGCGGTGGTGGTGCGAACACTGGAGGTGGCGGCGGGTTGTACACTGGGGGTGGTGGTGCAAAGGCTGGGGGTGGTGGCGCAAAGGCTGGAGGAGGCGGTGGTGGGTTGTACACTGGAGGAGGAGGCGCGTAGGCCGGGGGCGGCGGTGGTGGCGGTGCTAACACTGGTGGTGGCGGTGCGAACACTGGTGGAGGCGGTGCGAACACAGGTGGAGGCGGAGGAGGAGGTGCAAACTCAACTGCGGGAGGTCCGTACACGTCAGCTGGAGCTTGGGGCGGAGGAGCGAACGCTGGAGGCGGCGGCGCAAAGACAGGTTCTGGTGGCGGCGGTGGTGCAAACGCTGGTGGCGGCGGTGGTGCAAACGCTGGTGGCGGCGGTGGCGCAAACGCCGGTGGCGGCGGTGGAGGAGGAGGCGCGAATTGTGTTTCAGGAACTCCACCCGACGGATACGGGTACTGGGGCACCGCCAAAGCACCCACGTTAAAAATCAATAAGATCTGCAAAACCACATTGCATATTATGAAATTTATGTCATTCATTTTGATATTTTTCTCAAAATGATACAATATGATTCAAAATTATTGATTTTTTTTTTATTTCCAAAATTTCATTATTGATCATAATTTTTATTGACCACGCTTTTTCTTGTCACAACACAGAATCTCATACCCCGTTTGGTACATACCCAAACATGCAGTCAAACAAACTACTACGAGTACATAGTAGTGATGTATATCGGTTGAAAAAACATCGGTGTTTACACATCAATGTTTCTTTCGGCAAACCTTGTATAAAAACATCGCTGTTATTTCCGAAAATACTTACTGTGGCCTACCTAAGTCATGCAGCATGGCTATAAGTGCGAATATTCAAAGAAATATCTGGTTTTATGTAAAATGTCTCTATTGAAGAACATGATGTTCACGAAGAACATCTCAAGTATCAACCACGTTTCTTCATCTTCAAAGTGCTCCAGATTGAGAACGGGATAAGATATCGCAATTCTGACTTCATCTTCGTGTTCAGCGTGAAAATACCTTTGAAATGAGGTGTAACTTGTGAGACTGTTTCATTTTGAGACTCTATGGGTAATCCCCCCCCCCCCCCAACACCCTACATATCCACATTTTGCGCTATTGTCGTACAGAGCTGATTTAAAGGGTGTTTTGGAGGCGCGCCAGTCAATCAACTCCCAGGAGACACAAACTTTCTTTCACACTCACGAAAAGGACGCCCAGAAACACTGAACATCTTCCTACCGAGGCTGCTTACCCCACGGGAAAAGTCCCCAAAAATCTCGAAGACCTGAAGAAAATTCTGGATTACATTCCAGGGGAACTCAGAAAGCTCTTTGAGGAAACCGCCTTCAATGGCCCACACAAGATGAGGAAATTTCTTCAGAAATGCAGAATTGCACAATACATTTTCAAGTTTCTGCTTGATGTTTATGCAAATTTTGTTTGGTTCAATTAAAAATAGACATTCAGATTCACTTAAAACATTATTGTCTGTCATTAGAACCTTGGGTGATCCACAATTTAACAAAAACACCAACACAAAAATATTCAATTTCGTTGTAGCATGTTAAAAGGACAGCAGTCAAAAAATTTTGTTAAATAGGGAAATTCAATCATTTTAATTATTAAAATTTATTTTCCTCTTCAAATATTCCTCTGACCACTGGTTCAACAAATGGGTAAGGTCCAATTAAACAATTTGCCAATATTTTCGGAACAGGACAGTTTTTTTTTCGTTTTTCCAAAAGTCAGCTTTCTTGGACTATTCACCGATTCAACTGTTTTGTCCATGTTTGCCTCAACCCTACAATAATACTAGTAAGATGGTAACCCACAAACAATTCTACACCTGCAATGAGGTTGCAGGGCCGAGGAGGGAACCCACCCCACGACAACTACCCAATCACAGGAGCAGAACTTCACATCGAAAACACATTGTTGCGAAACATGTCGGAAAGAATAAATAACAACTATATCTAGAAGTGAGCCAAAACTGCTTCAACCCTCAAGCCTACAATAATACAATAAGTGCTGTCCGTTCTGCTAAAATTATTAATAAAATTGTAACTTCGAAATTCTTGCGCTTGTCTTCAATTGAATTTGACGGAGCAGCAGTGGGATATTGATCGAATATGTTTTGTAAATTCAACCAAACTTGAATACTACAACTTGAATCGAGGAAATCACTTACCCAAGCTCTCATGATGACTCGAAGGACCTCAGTGATTATTGAATGGGCCACATCCCCTTTATATACCGCGCCACTCATGAAAGAAGGAAAAAGTAAAGTAAACATTTTCCAAATCCTGTCGATGGTTGTTGATGGGAAGATTTCCCTAATAGATAATGAAAACTATTTTCACGGGGGACCCGCCGATTGGGATCTCGAGGAGGTTTTTCCTTCCGCTTGACCTTCCGTGTTGCCGTGAAAGGGTTACGATCAACGCCGAAGCTCATTTGACGGATTTCTTTGGTCAGAGATGTTTGGCTCCGCCGCTCAATTCGATTTTTCGAAATTTTTTGATTTTACATACTAGCGATTTCAGGGCTGCGTTCTTGCTATTCAAGGCACCTACGTTCGTCGCATAGGTAAACCTTCGCTGTGCCTGCGGGCGAGGGGTTTGAATCTCTTCTGCATGGGTAACATAATCTCTAATCATAGCACTTTCAAGCAATGTTTTCGTATTTTTTGAGTAGTGACGTGTTCATCACAAAACAGCCGTGATGAGTGATTCAGATTTTGTTTTCAGTTCACCTGTTTTAGGACCTTCCAGTAGATACCGTCGCAAAGTTGTCCTCCTTAACTCAAAATGACTGTTCCAATTACGTCATGGATGTGTTTTTAACGTTACCATCCGCAGCAGCTGGACGTCCACTTCATTTAAATTCGTTTTCAGAACTCGTTAATTTTGTGATTTGGTTAATTTTCTTATTTCTTTCTTCGTTCCGCTTGAAGTTGAAATCTATTTGTCAAAAGATTAAATTCATCTGTCAATAGTTGAAATCTATTTGTCGAAGGTTTAAATTTATCTGTCAAAAGTTTAAATATATTTGCCAAAGTTTAACTTAATGTGTCAATACTATAATATAGTATTGACACATATATTATATGGTACCCAAATGGACATGCAAAAATTTGATGCCAAACATGCATTAAAAAACCCGATCATGCACTGAATTCACGAAAAAAATATTTTTCTTGAGTGACTTTTTTTTGTAAAGTCTTTATTGGCGTCATAAAAAATAATACATTCGGCGTACATAGTTGATTTAGTTATATGAAAATTTCATACTCGTTTAATGAGTATTGTAGTAATAAGAGGTCTTATTCATATTGTATAAATGGTTCATTTTCTAAATCATATAAAACGGTCAATGCCTTTGAAAAATTCGTAGATTTTGTCGAGCACATCTGTTTCATTTGAAGCTGGCAGGTTATCCAGGTTGAATGGCTTCTGAATATTCTTCCAGAAGACGGGATCGGGCTTCGTTGTAGCGTGGGCAGCATAGAACTATGTGCTCTGCCGTTTCCGTTAAACCAGAGCAAGAGGAGCATTCGTCGTTATCCGACAATCCAGTCTTGTGGAGGTATTGGTTGGTGAGGAGGTGATTTGTTCTTAGACGGGAGATAGGTTTGTTACTAAAGGATTTAAACCAGGCTCGTTTTTTTGGAGAGGGAAATAGGGCTTTGTACCTTCCTCCAGAGGGATGATTCCTATGGAAATTCTCCCATGCTTTTATTAGTTGTCGGTGGAATGTAGCGCGAAGGTCCGAATATGGAAACACTGGGGGGTCGAATACACGCTGGGGGATATAATATATATATTATATACTCTCAACAGCTTCTTTGTCCACAATCTCATTTCCTATTATCCCTTTGTGGCCTCTTATCCAAAGGAACTTTGTTTGTGTATACTTTGATCTGAGCACTTCAGTTTCGTTCAAAATCTCTTTTGGTTTATTATCTTCGATAATGAACCATTGGAATCGCCCAAAGAAAAAAAATTTTTAACCCCCCCTCAAAATTTGTTGGTTTACGTTTCAAGATACGTAGATTCAGAAAATCGAATAAAAAAAAATCCGTCCGTCCGCCGTACGCCGTACGCCGTCCGCCGTACGCCGTCCGCCGTCCGCGCCACTTTGCCCAGTTAGCGTTGAGTTAAAATTACGAAATTTTTTTTATGGGTTTCGACCAACCCCACAATGGTCCTCGAAACTCTTCATAACCCTAGGTCAAGGGGAAGGGGTTCAAAACGAATTTTGAAATTTTGAAAATTTCATATCTCGAAAAATTCATATGGAACGGTGTGTTTTTTATTTCATATTTAGATAGAGTTTGTTCCGTAGAATTTTTTAAGACCATCCGCAGCTTTGTACGACCAGCCGTTCGTTCACAATGAAGGCTCAAAGATTGTGCCTCACTACAGGATCGTGAATCAAACTGTTGAAATACAGGTCCATTTTCATACTAACAAGCTCTTTGGAACATCATATGGCTTAAGTGATGTCGAGTTTGTTGTTCTGAGGTGCGTTTCGTGCTACGGAAATGAAGGTAATTTCGAATGTTTGTTGGTAGGTACTTCTTTTATAGAAAAATTATTACCGACGTAGCATTAAAAACCCCAGAATTATATCGTATTAATTAATCATAATTAATAATAATTATTATGAATAATAAATACGAATTATCAATACCTAACAATAAATTATAATAATTTTCAGTAGGTACTTGATAAAATTGTTAATAATTAGTGATAATTGACAATAATAATTAATCTAACATTTAGGATCTAGACATTTAGACCTAGTGATCTAGACAGAAGGGTGATCTGTACAAAGAAGATAATGAACCGTTGTGTCAAGAATTTGCAGAGTTTTTCCATGTAAGTACGTTAGTTTTGAGTTTGGATTGATATTTTCTAATTTAGATAGGACACCCTGTGAATCAGAAAATATCACCACTGTAGAAGGAATAGTTTGAAGGTCATTTGTGTATTTTAGCGAGGCGAGAATAGCATAGGCTTCGGCCGTGAAAATAAAGGAGGAATTCCACTGTCGGATTGACCTGCAGAATTCGTTAGTTTGTTCGTAAAACGCACATCCCGCTCGTCCGGCGCTCACAGAGCCGTCTGTGAATATGTATGTCCCTGCTGGCCAGTGTTCACGTAGATAGGAACTGAGAAACATATTTGGAGAAGAAGCATAACTGTATGCTCTGTCTGGGAGTCTGACTTACCTGAGCAAAAAACCTTGTAAATCTTGTGTGGAACCTCACCCAACTTTTCTTATTCATACGAAAATTTGGTTGTTTTTTCGTTAATATTACGGCATTTACATAGTATTATCCTCGAGATGAGGGATATTGGGTACGAGTATGTAATTCCACAAAAAGCTAAAAACGACGTTTTTTTTTGCCTAGTATTTCCTCCTGTTAATGAACCTAAAGGGGCTAATATTTGATGCTGAAGGAAATTATCTTCTTCTTTCAGCGAATTCTTGTAGAAAATTCAACTATTGCAGTGGGTCCAAAATTGGCTCACAAATACGTGGTAAAATTCCCAAAAATTATCAAAAAAAGCTAAAAACCGAAAAATCTTAACATCGAGGTCATGCTGCACGACTGAGCCTTTTTAATGATTAGTAAATAGAGAGTGGAGTGGTAGTTTAGCCGTGGAGGGCTAAACGTTTTCCCTAGTGAAGAACTTTAGCTGTACCCCCACTTTTATCATAAGTAAAAGAAACCAAATAGGCAATATTTCCATTGAGAAATAACCAGACCATAATAACCATTCTCTGACGTTTCAGAAATCCCGTTAGTAACTTACTAAGAACCCGGCAAGGTGCACCTCAGTACAATTTCGTTGCAAAGGGTCGTAAAGGTAATAAAATTCACTCAAGTCATGTTAGTGGATGACATTTCAGTGTAAGTTGAACTTGAAAATCATCAGAAATTATTTTTGGGATTTCACTTATTTCTGTTTTTGCCAGGAAAGGTTTAATTCTGGTTTAAATGGTTGCAAACAGCTCAAAACCTCTCAAAACGGATTCCTATGAATACGCGACATCTGGTACTTACCAAATTCTAAAACCAACACTTTCGCCCAACCAAGATACCGTGTCCTTCTCTGGTTGTTGAACGTACCCAATTTTCGGATACCTCGACAGGGCACAAACAAACAAGGAACGGATCAAATAAACGACTCTGTTTAATGTGTAGAACCTTGAATTGATGATTTTATTATTCTTCAACAAGTACAAAATACAATGAATAACTCCGCTAGAACATCATTACACAGACATCCACCTCTCAAAACTAATAAAATCCAAACTTTCCAGATTCTTCGATTAAACATTTTTCTAGTTTTTTTTATACATCAATCTTCCAGTTGAAACAGGTTTTTTTTTTGTTTTTTTTTTACAAAAATAAATATCATAAAATACGCAGTTAGAATAAATAGTTTCTTACGATACCGAATAATACAAGAATTGTTTTTTGTATAACTGAACTTTTTACAAAGCTTACAAATGAGAAGTCTAGGTTCGTACTTAGAAAATCAAAAGTAATAAACGAATTTTTTTTTTTAGTTTCATCACGCAAACTATATGTACATTCGAACGACTCAAGTATTCAGAGGTAGAATTATTTGGGACTAATTTACAATTTTTTTTTGTTTTTTAATAGTTTTTTTTCAATGTTTTTGTTTTGTTTTACCTACAACTAGGAGAAGAGGGTAAAAAATATGAAAGACATTTTGGCATTCAATGTGGAAAAATCTTTTCATTTTCAATTTGATAGTCAGGGGTTTTCTTTCGAATTTGAATGTACAGTTTTACTTCAAAGCCAATAGACGTTATAGCGAGAATAAGTACAGTCAGAAGATCTCAGTTTTGGTGACCGTTTCAAGGGATTTTGGACCTTCATTTCGGTTTTTCCTTCCAAAAAAAAAAAGAAATTGAAAGACTTTTGTGAAATGAATGAGCGAATTTTGCAGATCATTAGATCACGAATGAATGGCTGATTATTATATTAAAATTTCGTTCAAATTGACCGGGGCATGTTTAAACATCTAGGGACGCAGCCAGCCCCCCCCCCCTTTTTTTCTCCCACAGTTCTCGCGAAATGCCCTAGTCTAGACCCCCCTTGTCGAAATTTGGGACAACCCCCCCCCCCCTCGAAATTCTGGCTACGTCACTGAAAGATCTGGAAGAAATCTAATACTTTGAAGAAAACAAAAATCACATTTAGACAAAAGGAGGGACTACTGAAGAACCGCTCCATGAACAACTATTAAGCTTTCTTGTTTCTTCGCGGAATTTGAATAGTTGCCATAAAATGAAGAATAGGAACTACGAGGTCTGAATGTTGTTGACGATAGGCCGTTTACAAAAACTAGTTCCCGCGCCTAGTCTGAAAGGGCGATTGTTGAAGGGGCAGTTAAGTTTTAAACGAGAGATCATAAAACATCAAAACAAAGTACGATATTTGGAATTTCAAAACCCAGTCCGGTGGGCGATACGCCCTCAAGACAGACACAAAATGCCGTAATTACCGCTGACAAAATTTTCACAAGTTCAAAAAAAGAGCACTTGATTATTTCGTTTTTTTTTTTTTCGTTCAATTTTTCTACCTTCTCGACAAATTTGGTTACTCATTGTCATAAGACGTCCTCGGAATATATGAGAAAAAAATGTATTTATAGTGTAAAATGAGATAAAAAGCGAAAATCAAAATAAATCGTAAATGTTACGATTGCAAAAGTGATAGTTTTCGATTTATGTTTTTCTTTTTAATATCTTCTCTAATTTCTTTTAATGGAAGAGATTACATTGGAACTACTGGTAAAATCTTGGAAAGTCTGCATTTTGTATATTGATATTTTTTCACAACAATAATAAAAGGCCACTATTTTCAACAAGATGGTGTTACGAACATTTTTTTTTTTCAAAGTTGGCCAAACAAAAACAATTTAACAAAAATGTTTTTTTTTCCACTTTTTTAAAATAAAAAAAAACAAAAACGAACAAAAAAGTACATTCACTTCGCATTCTTTCAAACTTACTACTAGATAGATTTTTTTGCCTTAAATACTGCGTACATTATTACATTAAAATCGAAATAGACTATCTATTGGCCAATAATGAAGACACATTCTAAACGAGACAACACCTATATATATTATTTAGTTATACATTAGAATCCTTAAATAACTCTTTCATTTTAACGAAATTCTCTCAATTGTTTAACAAACGTCTCTAAGAAATAACATCTTCGAGGTTAAAGATAAAAAAGTTTACAAGTTTTTTTTTTGATTTGAGAACATTCCAGTGATTTCGTAGGTATCTGTTAGAGTCCCACATTTCTCTCAGTATTCGGATTTACCTTTGATTTCCCTTTTACATTTTAATTCTTCAAATTCCTTCCAAAAAGGACAAGAATTTATTCAAAATGGCTCAACGGTATTTCTTCAAATTTTTTAAATTTTGAGAAGTGAAACAAAATTTCACCTCAAAACAAAAAAACGAAAAAAGAACAAATAAAGCCTAATAGTTTCAAATATAAAAATAACGTATTGTGCGTTTTTAAAATCTCTTTTTTCTCAAAAAATAACATGCAGTCTCTATTTGCACTCATTACCGTAGTTTTAAATTAGTTTTTTTTTCTTACATTATTGCACTGCACCCTTTTTTTCACTTCAGGCTCCTTCGCTGTGAAACTGGCCAAATTCATTCTCGCAGATTTGTGTTGTTACTCGTGACTTTTGATTCTAAAGGAAAATCCAAAGGTATCGACTACGCAAATGTTTAAAAAATAATACTTTCAAATTGTTGATTATATTGTATTTCCGACGAATTCCATACGAACGTCCCACAGAATCGCGTTCAATTTTTTAACAAATTCGTTTTTTGGGGTATTTAGACAAATTCGATGCTGAAGAAGAAAAAAAAGGAAATTGTAAAGCAGAATTACAAAGAACAGAGTCAGGACCTGCGCTATTTTACTCCTCGCTGAACCGTCTACTCAAAAAATCTTGTTCACCTAAACGTACCTTTTTTATTCAATTTTTTAGAAGTAAAAAATACAAATACCGAACGAAAAGTTCCAGAAATACGGTTTACATGGCGACGACATTTTCAACGTTTGGTGAATCCTTGGGCCAAAATCCAATTCTGTTTTTTTTTGTTCTGAAACTTTTCGCGGAAGATCGGTCATCTTTATTACACATATACATTTCAAGATAAATTCAACAGTAAGAAAAAAGGAGTAAGTAAACTTAATGAGCATTAACTCTTGATTTCACATTATTCAATCACATTCAACGCTTTCTTCCACCCTTCTGCAGATATCAAATCAGATGATATCAATTATTTTTGTTCAACTCACCAGTTGATATGTTTTTCCTCCACTTGTTTAAAATTACTGTTGGCATTTTTGAAAAAACGTGTTTTCATACAAATCGACGGATCAGTTTGTCATTTTTACATTTTCTAATAAATTATTTTGGCATGCCAAGGCAATAAGGAAAAATTATTAACGTCGGTAACTAATGTCATCTGATTTTTCATTTTAAATTTTTATATTAAAGGAAGAAAATCGAGAGAAAAATCACAAAGCTGATAGACATACGACCTAAAAAACTATAGAGCACAGATAAATTCGTACAATTTTTTTTGTTTGTTTTTATTTTCTTTCTTAAAATTGTAAAGCAATGACAAAGTAGCGAAAAGCAAAATTTTGCAAGGATTAAATGATTGGATCGCTTGAGCGTATCTCATGACAATGCAGAATAATTTGCGTAGGGCAGGATCTTCAGAGCCTAACACCACCGCTGATTATGTTGTGAGCGTGATTGTTGAATGGGAATTTTATTTTAATTTTACTTAGTTGCCATAAACACCCAATGAGGTGAGGTGGGAGTGGAAATTGGATAATTGCAGAAAAAAAAATTGGAACAGGTCAGAACTGGAGCCACTTTTTGGCGCAGGGCGGTAAAAGACTGGCGGTATTTTCTTAGGCCACGCTAAAATGCATACGGCACCAATTTCTTAAAATGGAACATGGTTTTACAGGCTTGACTGGGGTTGGTAAGGTAAGATAAGGCCGCCCCTCGCCCTGCCAGACCACCTTCTCTCGCCCTGCTCCATACAGGCCAGTTGGCCTCTATCCCCAATCACACTACTACACGCTGTTTCAAACTGCTTTAGTATTGAAGGGTACTGGAGAAGGGGCTCGGCCAGTGTTGCCATAACTGTGGCCCTGTGGTACTCGGACTTGAAGGGTACCCTCGGGTACTGGAGAAGGGGCTCGGCCAGTGTTGCCATAACTGTGGCCCTCTTGTTCGGTAGGCTTCCCACCACTCATTTTTTCCCCTGCAATTATCGTATCTTCACCCCCCCCCCCCCCATAACACTCTTTTTAAAATACGATTGCACTGCGCTTCATTAAACAGAGTATAACTTCGGGAAGGTGCTCAAATTCCAAGTCAAAAATAATTATATTGTGATAGATTGTCACCGGAAAGAATATTGCAAGATCTTGCCCCAAACAAACCCCTATTTTTGCACGCCTTAATATCCTCTATTCATTACAAAAAACACTTCTTCTCTATATTATTAGTTATTTGGAAACGTACATGTTATTACAAACCCCTTAATTTTTTCTGGAAGGTTTTTTTTTCCACTACAAAAATCACGTTTAAAATTCTCAAAGTCACGTAAATAGACATTCCTACGAACTACAGCGCTCTCGTAATCAGAACTCAGAACCAGAGCCAATAATTAATCTAACTGTGACTTCCGATTAAGAGGATAATGATTTATATTTGAATGAACTTAGCACAAATCAAGCAAAATAATTCTCGTCACAATATGCGACTACATCGAAGCAGAACAAAACTGGATTACATTTTTTCCGTTGAAATAGGGAAATCGTGTAATAGTACTTTTATAAGCTTACAACCACTTATTGCTATATACTCATTTTGGGCTCTAAAATATATATCAACCATTTTCGTCAAATATAAATAGGTTTTTGTTCCTTCTCCTTTATACAATCATATAGAGATATTTAGAGATTTTTCAAAATATATATAAACTCCATTAATATTCATTTGTTTGATAAAATTATAATATATGCTCATATAATATAATACGATATTTGTAAAATAGCACAACAAAATAAAATATATGTACAAATAATTCAAAAATATATTACTCTTAATAAATTGGTGACGTTAAAGCTAGTGGATTCATACAATAGTGAATAATAATTGATTTTTTGTAATTACAGTTAAAAAAAAAAACACATGGACTGTTTCCAAATGATAAGGTAACAGAAAACACGAGTAAAAGGACGTTACATGTCAACGTGAATAGTGAAAAAATTGTCGGAATTGAAATAACGAGGTCTAAACAATGAAATTTGAGAATGGATATCGAACGTAGTGATGTTTGATCTGACTGGTGTTGAAGTTTTACTGGGGCCCCACCGTTTGGAAACACCCTTAATGATTGTAAAATGTACAACAGAAGAACAATATTACAGTTACATATCATAACCGAAGACATAGAAACGATATGAACGATAATAAACCGGTTTAGAATCTAGATAAAATTTCTTTTTTGAGAGTGCACGAAGTGGTTTTCAGTTGTCTCTCTAGTCGTAGTCGTCTCGTGAAAGTCGCTATCAATTTTGGCAGTTGCTAGCAAAGTAATCGTAGGCCGACTTTCTTTTTTACATTTTTTTGTCCACTTTTTGTTAAAAATTTATTTGTTTAACAATCTGAGATCATCATCCGGCTTCCAGCCTTGCCCTATCAAGTCAATATTCTGGTAATTTGAGTCACAATTTGTACCAAGTTTTCCGACTGTACGCGTTCGACACGCAGTAGATTTGTGCAATGAGCCACTCATATTGACATTTACAATTTATTTTGACGCAGGCAATTTTCAAGTATTTATGTAATTTTAACAACAAAATCTGAGGTTTTCACTGAAATCATAACAGCAACAAGGCACACATCGACTGCGTTGTATGAGAAAAAACACAATTTGAATTCGATCATTCCACGTGTACAGTCGCTTTAATTTATTTTATTTTATATATTTTTTAGGGCAACCACATTTTTCTTCTTCCGCTATACGTCAAGAGAGCGTTCATGCGTCTTTTCAGTTCAGTGAACAATCAATTCAATTATTTAGAAGGTAACTCTTGGGAAAAATTACACTTTCTTCAATGTCACTAATAACTTAGCAAAGGAGTAAAAATAAATAAAACAAGAAAAAAGTTATTAACGTCTTTTAATCGTTAAAAATTGAGAAGTTCAAAAAAAGGGTAACTAGTTAAAATTGTTCCTTTTAGCGGGAAACGGTTCTCTCGCTATCAGGTTCGATTCTTTGTCTTGGACGAACTTTCGTCGATGCGAAGTGAAACAAAGTTTATTTGGGCACAGCCCGACCCCCTTTCATTGTTTTTTTTTCTCTCTTTTTTCGCTTCTTAAAAACTTACACTTTTGACTCGTTACCTTCATTTGTAAAGGCTTTTCTCACTTTATGTAATAATATTAATCAACAAAATATACACACACAAAAAAAAAACAACGGTTTCCTCAAAAAGGGGCTTCGGGGAAAAATGGTTAACGTTTTTTTCATTATAACGCCTACACAAAACATCAAAGCCCAAAACTTTGTTTTTACCGCGATATAGACGAAATAATTTATAATGAAAGAGATCTTGAAAAGTCCGGCCCGAACGCTCTAATCTTGTCCGATTTACAACGAATACTGAAGGAGTTGAACATTGAGCGGCCATTTCGGGCATAATATATTTTTATACGACTCGTTTAGGTAATTACAATTCCCCCGTAACAATATTTATAATCTTCATAATATGAAGTTCGCCTCCTCAAATATTCATATTTGTCGTGATAACGGTGAACTTTGAATGGGAGGTTGTGGAAGTTCAATCGCCGAATCTCGTACAGGCCTTTTTCCACTTGCACTGCGTGCACCAGAGATCGCGCTGCTCCATTCCGTAGACTTTGCGGCATTTTTTGGTGTCGCCCCGCGCCCGCCTCGAGGGGCTTCCGGGGACTTTGGCGTTGGGGGCGGATACCGAGAGCTTCATCTGCTTTCCGCTCTGTGAAAGGAGGAAAGCAAAAAATTCGTCATGGTCTGAAAACAAGGACAACGGATTTAGAAACACGGTAACGGGCAGGACGAGAACATACAGGGTGAGCCAAAACAATCAGTGCAGTTTCAAAGGGCTTTTTTTTTTAAAATAACGGTGAATGTGACAAAATGGGATAGTCTAAAACTATTTAATAAAGGGTTGTTGAGAAGTCCTGGAACTTTTTGATCAGAACATTTCCCCCAATATCTTTACCAGAAAGCGCATACCCACCTCCTACCAATAAGAATTGAAGGTGCAGAGGTCTGGAGCAAGCCGGCCGGGAGATATTTGGGAGTCATGCTGGACATAAAGATCACCTTCTGGAGCCAGATCAGACAAGCCGCCGATAGGGCTGCACAGAGGACCTCTGAGCAATACGAACGGGTTAGGCCTTGTAAAGGGCGCCTGATGATGCCGGTCGTACATTCGATTTTGCTGTATGGGGCAGATGCTCTGAGCGTTGCACACTACAAGAACCGCATGCTAGCTTTGCAGCGTAGGGGATCACTGCGGATTGCATGCACCTTCAGGACAGCATCAGAACCAGCAATACTCGTTGGTGTGATACCCATACAGCTGGAGGCTGCAGAAAAGAAGCGAGTGTATAAGCGGAAAGACGAAGGACAGAGACCGCACAATAACAAGATGGCAGAAAATGTGGACAGGTGAGTTGTTCCCTGACATCCAGGTGTGGATGAGAGAAGAAATCGAGATGTGCAGGAGAATGGCTGAAAACTTCCCGGCATAATTTTTAGGATCTAATTAATCAAAATCAGGTGATGCAGAAAATTTAATGAAACAAACCGTACTCTTCTTTTATTAATCGCCCTTTGAAACTGCACTGGTGGTTTTGTCCTACCATGCACAATGGTTATCTTGAGGCTTTGACTAGCAACCTCACAATTATGTAGGAAAATTAAGATGACAGTAGATTCTGGGTCTATAAACTCAAAAATATGCTACTAAAGTACCTAAATTTCGAAAAGGTTTTTCGAAATAAAAATGATGGCAACTGTAACTGAAAAACAGCTGATAGTTCCTACGGATCCCAAGAAATATGCGATTCTGAGTTGATTTTGGTTCATGTATCGCTTTTGTGTAACGCCACAGTTGCTTCCAAGGTCGAGCCATTAATGGTAATTTATACTATCTCTGGCCTTGTTTCAAATCCTACTCCTGTCATGAATCAACAACCGCACGCTACTGATTGGACTTTGAGTAATTTGGAAAATGAGTTCGGAGCATATAGGGAATCATTACTTGGAAGATCGATATGCTACATTTTGTGCATTTTGATTTTAAGGTTCAGTTTTCAAATTTGTTCACTCCTTAAGAAACATGATAATGAAATCAATGTTTTCACAAAAAAAAAAAAGAGAAAAATAGTGAGTTTTGAAAATTATACCCTCATCAATTCGAAGGCACGTCTTTCTAATAAGAAGTTGGCGTGAATTATTAGAGTGTAAACTTAAATGGTAAGGAGTGAAAATACGACAATGCGTACTTTTCGAATGCTAACCGGTGACACTGCAGCGCTGACTGGCCAGCTGAAACTGGATGTTTTGGGAATGGAGACAGGTGTGGCGGCGGCGAGAGCTCTTTTTTGGTACTCGGGGTCTGAAACATCGGAGAAAAAAAATGAAAAATTTGAATTTAAGCGAGGTATTACAGTACAAATATAGTAGTTACACACCTTTCTAAGTGCCTATTAGAAGTGGCGACTTCTAGTGGGGGTAAGTACAGATAGATGAGACAGCCTTGGGTTTGATGTACTAGTACTAGCTGCAGTATTAAAGAATAGGTTACAAAATCCTAACAAGAATTGATGACTAAGATCGAGTAAACTCTAGCTTGATCACTGTGAAAACTGCAATCTATTCCTCAATACAGAGCCACATACAATACAATCAGAGGGATTGGTAACACCAACCGGAGTTGTGCAACAACGACCAATTTCAGTGGTGCAAACAAATGACGACAAATAGGAGATGTTGGATACCTACAATATTGTTGACTGTGGAACTAGTAGGTGCACCAAAGATGAATAAAGTGGTTGCGAAGGGATATTAAGATTGAATAATATTAACGACGTTAAAGGGGCATTTTCAAAATTCTGACTAATATTGTTTGGAAACCCAGTATACTGAGGTGTACAAATAATATTAATTTATTAGGAACAGAATACGGGGTCCGATTTGAAACAAAACACTTTACAACGCATGCTTTACTAATTTTGTTGTCCAGTTTTCATGTCATAGAGAACTAAACAAAACATTACCTTCATGTGCCGGGCGAGCCATGTCCCTGTGAGAGAGTGTGGGCTCAGGGTACGAACCTAATAGCGTACTTTGAGTTAGGATCGGCGGTAAAAGTGAACTCGAAAAGCAACGCAAAGGAAAAGAAATTCGATCGTACGAAACTTGAATATTTCCTTCATTCTGTTGGAAATTAGTGGTTGTTCAAAAATACAAATTTAAATTAAAGCATACTTTTGAACAATAACTTTAATTTTGAGACGAAACTGGAGTATTTCTTTCATTCCGTTAGAAATTAGTGGGTGTTACAAATTTAAATTGCAACAGAATTACGAGGAACGTCCAGAAAGTAAGGTTACCAGATGTCTTGAAAATTGAAAAATGAATATATTTAAATGAAATTTACAAGATGAGTGTCAAAACATGTCATTATTTCCCTACATATTCCCCATTGTGATCAATACATTTTTGAAGCCTAGGGACCAGTTTTTGTATACCCTTGACGTATACCGCCACGCCCCTTCTAGCGCGTACGGACAGCCCCAGAACTGATCCTGGATCGAGACTTGGCTGTTTGGACAGACAGTCCGGGACCGTCCAGGTCTAGTTCTATCAATCCTGGATTATTTCAGAGGACTGTCGATCGTGCACATACGCACTCGATGCTTTCTACCTTATCCATTGAAGACCGGCTTATCCATGGGTGAAGTTCTTATCAAAACAGCTTTGCGTACTGATTTTGTACGTGAAGCGCATGGTTAGCTTCGGGTTATCAGGTCGGAATCAAATGAGAGTTCGGACAGACACAGTGCTGGACTCAATCCTGGACAATACCATCCCCTGGTCCTGGACGGTACTGGACTGGTCTAAGACTGTCTGTCCGAACAAACCTCAAGTATGCTGCTGCATTTATGGTGGTGCGTTTACGGTGGCTTTAGGCATAAAATCGACCAATAATATCCCTTTCAAGTCTCAAAAGATTGGACATTGAATTTTTTGGTTGATGGTGAATGGGTATGGCGCCAATGTTGATGATTTGGTTTGACCATTATGACCCTCTCTACCTACCAGTAGCGACAACTCTGAAAAACAAAATTCCCTTCATCCTACACATCCCTTGTAACCTTACTTTCTGGACGTCCCTCGTAGTTAGTGATGAGCGGATACGCTAGTCAGGTAGTTGTCGCGCAATACAGACGTGAATTCAACCGTTGAAGCTTTAAATTGATTTTCCTTGACACATGCGTGAAATAAGAATATTAAATGGTGGTCAATGATGTGTAGAAGTATTGACAAAGTACCTTCGTGTGGGGGCCGCGCCATGTCCCTGTGAGAGAGTGTGGGAGGTGGTGAGATAAAGCCGACATCAACTTCTGTGTAATAGAATTCTTCTTCGTGGTCGTCGCCTTCCATATCTTCATCGCCTTCTCTTTCATTTCTAGGTCTAAAAACGAACAAAATCTTTATTAATACTCAATATTTATAAAATTAATTAATTTTTGGACAACGTAAGAATGAATACAAACGAGGCATTCAAAGTGGTTTAAAACGTTTTGCAGCTCTCCTTGCCAAACATACCACGAGCCTCCTAAAGGAACCAAATTATTTTGTACCATTCAATGTACCAGTACTCATTGACAGTACAGAATGAACATACAAGTTTCTCCAAATACGCCTCATGTTCTGTCAATTCCAATCTAATTAGCCTAAATAGACGTGATGAGTTGTCCGTTTAGTCCAGACACATACGGTACCGGTTTGAATGTGACAAACAAGGCCGGTGAAAGTTATATACTCGTATCATGACTAAACTTATTTTTAACGTACCCTTGAGAGTCTGAGGTACAATAACATTCAAGTCATTTCCAGTACGACTGAATTCGTCTCAATAAGATTGAATGTTGCAAAACTACTTTAGTGTCTACCGTCCTGTGCTCAAACGACCCCTAAAATTTTAAACATCAATCTGCAATTGAATATACCCATACTCATACAAATCTGCTAGTAATAATCAATCTGAGGGATTAGTACTTGAAATGATGGAGAAAAAAAATCATTGTAACAGAAATGCTCTATAGTATATTGTGGTAAACCCACTCGTTATTGCCATGTGGTTGTTGTGAATGCCTTAAAAATACTTGCAAAATATAGGTACTTGCAATTTTTTATAATCATTGCAATAGGTATAGTATAGACAATTTTCTATACTTCTACAAACAAGCATTTTCGTGCCATAGTACTCACCCGAGATGTGCATTTCTAACGTGAGCTTCAATTGAGTGGCAAGTGGACTTCATAACGTGGCATCCAGGCCATCTGCACTGGTATACAACTTTTGTGGCCTGTAACAATTATAAAACGAATCAGATATTAGAAGTTATAAACATAAATTAGAGCTACTAAGAATTAACTTCAATAGGTACAAACAATTAATGTGCAAGCCCACCAACTAACTACGAGTATACAAGGTGACTCGACTTAAATCCGAAGGACTTCATACCGTTTGAGAGAGCGTTAAATTTCCCATCTCCCACATGTGCAATCAAATTTTTTGACCACGCCGTTGGAAAAGATTTCAAGCAATTGTTTTGTACAGAAGACTAACCGAAAGAAAAAATTACTTAAATAATTAGATAAAAACCGACAGAAAAACGACAAATTTTCGGAAATGCAAAATTTGCAATTTGGTCTCGTTATGTACGCATTGAACTAGCTCAAAAAATGTGTGCATCAGAGAGGTGGGAAATTTAACGCTCTTTCCAACGGTATAATTACATTGGAATTTATTTGAAGGATTAAAGGAGTTATGGCCATTTTGACCACTTATGGTCGAAACCACGAAAAAAATCTTGAAAGTGGAAAAAGTGCGATTAATAAAAAGTCTAAGAGATGCAAATTTTGTTGCAAATTAGTAGTAGAATTGATCCCTGAAGTCCTTCGGATATTTTCTATATGCAAGATTTTGAAAATGTACAATACACTGGTACACGATCCCGTTGGGTAGATCGTTTGATGGTTAGTAAGAAAGATTGCATACAATTGAATTTCAAATAAAGAATTGCGTGGTGGTGCCTTTGATCATCTCACATTCAAATTTTATTCCTTACGATCGATCTATTCATCCGATTTGAAATTGGAAAAATCCTATGTAAGTACCTATTCGTGAAGGTTTATCAACGGGTTTTTTCAAAAAAGTTGTTAAAATTATTCTAACGATTAAATTTGGAAAACATTAATTTAAATTGAAAACTCGAATGTATTATTAATTTTACGTTCTCGACGAGTGCATTGCAGTGTTCAGTTTAAAAATCAACCGAGAATTTGGTTTATATAAACATTGCTCATTTTGAGCGTTGTTTTATTGCAGTGTTTTTGTGGTGACGACACCATGCAGGATTCTCCGAACATCCTTTGTGATGAATGGTTTGTTGAGTTTCCCCTGTAACCCGGGGAGGTTAGGCAGTTACGCCCGACCCACAGGGATTGCCAGGTCTTCCTATCCACAGAGCGGTCGAATAAAAAACACGAGAAACAAGGAAAACTTAGCAAACCATTACACCTTTCATTTCCTTGAAATTTCAAGTAGTTTTGAGGGCGAAAATGTCGATATGTCGTGGCGTAATAATATTCGAGTATAACAGAAATTGCGTTTTGAAAATCTACTGGTGCAATTTTTTTCGCATGACTGGCCAATTTGTACAACTGGTACATTGAAGAACGCCGATCACTACGAATGGCGGTAAGTGTCGAACTGCTGTAGAGAGAAAAACGTCGAGGGGCGAGAATGATGGACGGATCGTTTCGGTTTGCGGTTTGCATCGTTCAAATGACAGGAAGAGATATTCAGGCGATGTAAATAGGAGGAGGAAAAACGCCGGTTTGTTGTTGTGGTGTCACGTTGGCAGGACTGCTCTTTTCAACGTTGCCGGATCTAAGTTTGTTTACAGCCCCGCGGACCGCCCCCCACTGGCTTGAAAGTCAGAATCCCCGGACGGGTATTGATCGAACGCAATCCACCCTGGGCTCCAGTTATCGACCAGCTGAGGCTCTGCCCCAGTTCTACCTTCCAACCAGCTGACCACCAAAACATTCTGCCTTGTTTACCTTGCCACTGAGGCCTACGTTCTTAAATTGCCAGCGAGCTTCTCGTGGCGGTTGCTTTATTTTTGTTCCTCTTTTCAGCCAAAAAGTGGCTCCTCGCCAAACGAGTCGACTATTATTCGAGAAAGTTTTTTTTTTCACAGATGGTACCACACAACATGAAAAGAACCCCATCTCAGCACGGATTATGCATTGCAGTTAAAAGACATCAACTCTCTTTGAAGTGGTTGTATGAAAGCTAAGATCAGAGCCTCACTGCAAAACCAGAAACCTGAGCCTAATGAAGAAACACCTGAATGCAGTCAATCGTACAATCGTTCATATCGTCGGCTTACAAGTGAATTTTTCCACTTTTTCTGTTTTTGGCTACTCCTATGTTGGCTACTCCCCATCGATTGGTGATTCACAATTACATGAACGCTATTGTTTTGATCTCAAAACTGACGTTGACAAATACATAAGAGTAGGTAGCCAAAAACCGAAAAGTGAAAAAATTGACTTGTAAGCCGACGATATAATCAAACCATCAACAGAAAATCACCGATAAATAGGCAGATAAATTGATAAATTAAAGTGACATCGTTGCCACTACGCCAAAAGCGCCAATCTGCTTTTACCGAACTTTCAACGATGAGGAAGCTATTGTGCTCGGTCCAAAATGATTAAAACCCGAAATTCCGAAAAATTTTCATACCAAAATCTGCATTGAGATAAAAACTTCAAATTCGCACATAAAATCCGTCCTGGTAATCGAAAGGCTAAGTTCGTATAAGGGCAGAATCGGACCACACTAAGGGGGGAAAAATCACCCATAAATTCCAAAAATGAAACACCTTTGTCTGTTTGGAGGGTTGTAGGAGGCGGTAAGAAAAGAAGAAGTTTTTCCGAGCTTTCGGCTTTAATAAGCCATCTTCAGGGCTGCAACATATATTGACATCTGCTATAGGTTTGACCGTTGTCGGAATCATCAACTTACAATAATACAACTTACAAGAATAGAATTATTCTAACTAATTTAATGGTAGGTACAGTTGTTTTCAACCAAAGGAGATAATCAACAATACAGAAAAAAATGAAACAGTCAGATAAGTGACACGTCATTTCAAAGATTTATTAATGCTGAACATGATGGTGAAGACAGAATTGCGATATCTTATTTCGTTCTCAAACTAGAGCGATTTGAAGATGAAAATCGTGGTTGTTACTTGAGATGTTCTTCACGGTTCATCTGCTCTAATCTTATATCGGAATGAGATATCGCAATTTTGACTTAACCATCGTGTTCAGCGTTGAAAAATCTATAAGCTGAGGTCTTACACGGGAAAAAAATCAAGACAACATTTTTTTTAAAACCAGTAAAATGGACACATTCTCCATAAAACCAGTTGTTGCTTAAAACATTTGCTCTTATATTCATGCTGCATGACTGGATTTTTTTCGGTTATTTTTGTTTTAGTGCACTTTTTGGTACCCTGAGTTTAGTACTACTGATCCACAGCCAACATAAGTAATTGTTCGACAAATAAGAAATTCGTTTCGCTTATTTAAATAACTGAAGATGATTCAGTATTTAAATAAGCGAAACGAATTTCTTGTCGATGCAGTTCTTATTGTAGGTGCACTAAAACAAAAATGACCAAAAAAGCAGATTGGCGTGGCGGAACCTACGACATGTATGTTCAATAAGAACAGCCTCTACTGCAAACAAAATTATGGAGTTTCCAAATAGAAAGAGTTAGTTAGTTGACATGATGTATAAGGTATGAAATGGAATATTCAATGACAGGTATTTTAGTAAGAGCTCCTGACTGAGGAAATGGTAAATGCAAAGGATGATTAGCAATCGACACTCGGACTGTAGCTATCATAGAATGACACAAACCAATTTTATAGCGGTTCTGAATTTAGTTGGAACCTGGAAATTTAGTTAGCTACTCTTTTATGTTTACGATGTGAAGTATTTTAAGGTTGAAAGGAGAAAATTGAGCTTCCATTTCATTAAACAAAAATCAAACTGTTTACCTGATGTTTTTGTTAATTCCGACAATCTGATATTAGAGATGAAATGCCGTTTTAATTTTGGAAAAAAACGGAACTGATTTCGTATCTTTTCAGTTAAGCAGTTATCTTGGGAGCGAACGAGGAGGGACGATACCCGCAACACCCTCGAGTCGTGACGGTTTTGCATAACCAGTAACTTCATCAGAAGCAGGTGGTTGTGGATAACGAGAAATATACAAAACTGTGAAATAGCAAGACTGGCCACAGTTTATTGAAATGAAATATGTTTATTTTCCAAAACTACAGAAAAAAGAAAGTATGCATAGCTTATTCAAAAACTAATAGCCTATATGGGCCAAACACATGTGTTAGGGAGATGAGTCACCCCACCGAGTCCACTTTTAGATCTTTTTCAACAAAAATTAACTAAAGGAATAATTTGCTTGTAGCCTGGCCGAAGGTCAACTAAATGAATAAATTACTTATAACCTGCCAGTAGTGTTTTATCAGCACCTAACTCATTGATAACACTAAAATCGCGGTAAGTACATTAAAAGATCCATTCGAAAGCTTACGGGTAATACGAGTAAATTAAAATATTTTATACGTAAAATCTATAAAAATACGTATTTTGTGCTACTGTTGTCCTGACACACGGCAAAACTGCCATTTTGTCACAGACCAAGCGTGTAGAAAAATCATGGTTGGTAGTTTGAGAGCACGGTGGCCAAGTCAGAGATCCCCCCTCCCCCCTAGATTTAGGGTTTTTTTTTCGTCGACAGGGATTTTTTGAGGGGAGGGGATGTATAGGGTTTGTCTTTAGGGTTTTTTCAGGGTTTTTTTTAAGGGGTGAATTTCACTGATGAATCGAAGGTAGTGACACTGAAACCTCGGGCTAATCAACATTAGAGAGCATTAAATGCTCTACAAATTTCTACAATGTTCTACAAATTTTGTAGAACCGATAGGCTTTTTCAAAGCGACGACGTAGATGAAGATTTACTGCTACTGTTGAAGTCCTTTTTGAACAAAATAGTCGTACCGTCCGAACTCGACCAAATTCCAAACGGTTAGCTCGTCAGGTTCAACTTCGAGCCAATAGTTTCAGCCAACAAAGGAGCATGACATGATCGTACACATTGTGTACGATCATATTTCCAAAGACACTGAGAGGCAAATTTCGGAGGAGATGTTGAACATTTAGACTGTTTCACAGTAGAATAGTATTTGAAATGTTTCAACTCTTAAATAAACCACTTCTCTGATTCTATCGTCTATACCTACCTATCTGTAATCCATAATATTTAGTTATATTATTTCTTTATTTATTTCAATATAAAATGGGGGTTTTTGCCAGTTCTGGGATGCAGGTTTCACTTCAAGAAGGATTTAGAGATTTTTTAGGGTTTTTTTCGGTACAGGTCAGGGGGTTTTGAGGGAAAAAGGTTGGCAACCGTGTTTGAGAGCCCCCTCTCTCAATAATTTCTTTAGAGAACAAAAACTGAATAGGGTCGGCACATTTAATAATCTCATCTTTTCCAAAAAATGGAGCAGAATGAGAATGGAATGAGGCTCTACACATCAATGATGGCGAATGATGGCCTTTTGCACCAAAAACAACAGGCAAAAAACTCTGCAAATTCTTGACACAACGGTTCATTATCTTCTTTGTACAGATCACCCTTCTGTCTAGATCACTAGGTCTAAATGTCTAGATCCTAAATGTTAGATTAATTATTATTATCAATTATCACTAATTATTAACAATTTTATCAAGTACCTAGTGAAAATTATTATAATTTATTGTTAGGTATTAATCATTCGTATTTATTATTAATAATAATTATTATTAATTATGATTAATTAATACGATATAATTCTGGGGTTTTTAATACTACGTCGGTAATAATTTTTCTATAAAAGAAGTACCTACCTACCAACAAACATTCGAAATTACCTTCATTTCCGTAGCACGAAACGCACCTCAGAACAACAAACTCGACATCACTTAAGCCATATGATGTTCCAAAGAGCTTGTTAGTATGAAAATGGACCTGTATTTCAACAGTTTGAGTCACGATCGTGTTGTGAGGCACAATCTTTGAGCCGTCATTGTGAACGAACGGCTGGTCGTACAAAGCTGCGGATGGTCTTAAAAAATTCTACGGAACAAACTATCTAAATATGAAATAAAAAACATACCGTTCTCTATGAATTTTTCGAGATATGAGATTTTCAAATTTTCAAAATTCGTTTTGAACCCCTTCCCCTTGACCTAGGGTTATGAAAAGTTTCGAGGACCATTGTGGGGTTGGTCGAAACCCATAAAAAAAATTTCGTAATTTTAACTCAACGCTAACTGGGCAAAGTGGCGCGGACGGCGTACGGCGTACGGCGGACGGCGTACGGCGGACGGACGGATTTTTTGGTTTATTATCTTCGATAATGAACCATTGGAATCGCCCAAAGAAAAAAATTTTTTAACCCCCCCTCAAAATTTGTTGGTTTACGTTTCAAGATACGTAGATTCAGAAAATCGAATAAAAAAAAATCCGTCCGTCCGCCGTACGCCGTCCGCCGTCCCCCGTCCGCCGTCCGCCGTCCGCCGTCCGTGCCACTTTGCCCAGTTAGCGTTGAGTTAAAATTACGAAATTCGGTTTCTGGGTTCGGACCAGCCCCACAATGGTCCTCGAAACTTTTCATAACCCTAGGTCAAGGGGAAGGGGTTCAAAACGAAATTTAAAATTTCGACAATGTCATATCTCAAAATATTTAACTGAAACGTTTGATTTTCAGTCACTTTTGAATGACCTGAAAAATTACGAATCTTTTAAGACCAATTGGATTTTTGTGCGACCAGCCGTTCGTTCACAGTGAGCGCGCAAAGGTTTAGGAAAAACACTAATCTTTCGCGTCGAAAACGGCCGTTATGTGACCCAACCCTCAGACGCCCAGAATAAAACTACCTTTTGTCATCTTCCCGGTAAACTACAGTCTAGAAATTTTAACCGTGAGTCGGGGATAGACCACATTGCAATATTTACTCGGTTTCTCATCTGTAAAATTGTTTAAATAATACCTTTATGTAATAATACAAATTAAATTTTGATGATGAGTTATTGACTTGAAATTTTAAAAATAGGTCAGAACTGGATCACAGAACTGGATTCACTCGGTTTCTTGTCTGTAAAATTGTTTAAATAATACCTATTTGTTTAAACAAATTAAATTTTGATGATGAGCTAGATACTTGAAATTTTAAATATAGGTCAGAAATGGATGACATTTCAATATTCACTCGGTTTGTATGACATGGTATGAGTATGGTATGGTATATTATTGTATGTATGATTTGGTATAATACAGTATGGTATGATTGGAAAGAAATTCGTATGGTATGGTATGAGTACGGTGAGAATATGGTATGGTGCCGATTTGCAATACAGTCTGGTATAGACAGAAGGGTGATCTGCACAAGGAAGATAATAAACCGTTGTGTCAAGAATTTGCAGAGTTTTTGGTTTATTATCTTCGATAATGAACCATTGGAATCGCCCAAAGAAAAAAATTTTTTAACCCCCCCTCAAAATTTGTTGGTTTACGTTTCAAGATACGTAGATTCAGAAAATCGAATAAAAAAAAATCCGTCCGTCCGCCGTACGCCGTCCGCCGTCCCCCGTCCGCCGTCCGCCGTCCGTGCCACTTTGCCCAGTTAGCGTTGAGTTAAAATTACGAAATTCGGTTTCTGGGTTCGGACCAGCCCCACAATGGTCCTCGAAACTTTTCATAACCCTAGGTCAAGGGGAAGGGGTTCAAAACGAAATTTAAAATTTCGACAATGTCATATCTCAAAATATTTAACTGAAACGTTTGATTTTCAGTCACTTTTGAATGACCTGAAAAATTACGAATCTTTTAAGACCAATTGGATTTTTGTGCGACCAGCCGTTCGTTCACAGTGAGCGCGCAAAGGTTTAGGAAAAACACTAATCTTTCGCGTCGAAAACGGCCGTTATGTGACCCAACCCTCAGACGCCCAGAATAAAACTACCTTTTGTCATCTTCCCGGTAAACTACAGTCTAGAAATTTTAACCGTGAGTCGGGGATAGACCACATTGCAATATTTACTCGGTTTCTCATCTGTAAAATTGTTTAAATAATACCTTTATGTAATAATACAAATTAAATTTTGATGATGAGTTATTGACTTGAAATTTTAAAAATAGGTCAGAACTGGATCACAGAACTGGATTCACTCGGTTTCTTGTCTGTAAAATTGTTTAAATAATACCTATTTGTTTAAACAAATTAAATTTTGATGATGAGCTAGATACTTGAAATTTTAAATATAGGTCAGAAATGGATGACATTTCAATATTCACTCGGTTTGTATGACATGGTATGAGTATGGTATGGTATATTATTGTATGTATGATTTGGTATAATACAGTATGGTATGATTGGAAAGAAATTCGTATGGTATGGTATGAGTACGGTGAGAATATGGTATGGTGCCGATTTGCAATACAGTCTGGTATAGACAGAAGGGTGATCTGCACAAGGAAGATAATAAACCGTTGTGTCAAGAATTTGCAGAGTTTTTTTATTCGATTTTCTGAATCTACGTATCTTGAAACGTAAACCAACAAATTTTGAGGGGGGGTTAAAAAAAATTTTTCTTTGGGCGATTCCAATGGTTCATTATAGAAGATAATAAACCAAAACTCTGCAAATTCTTGACACAACGGTTCATTATCTTCTTTGTACAGATCACCCTTCTGTCTAGATCACTAGGTCTAAATGTCTAGATCCTAAATGTTAGATTAATTATTATTGTCAATTATCACTAATTATTAACAATTTTATCAAGTACCTACTGAAAATTATTATAATTTATTGTTAGGTATTGATAATTCGTATTTATTATTAATAATAATTATTATTAATTATGATTAATTAATACGATATAATTCTGGGGTTTTTAATGCTACGTCGGTAATAATTTTTCTATAAAAGAAGTACCTACCAACAAACATTCGAAATTACCTTCATTTCCGTAGCACGAAACGCACCTCATAACAAGAAACTCGACATCACTTAAGCCATATGACGTTCCAAAGAGCTTGTTAGTATGAAAATGGACCCGTATTTCAACAGTTTGATTCACGATCGGGTTATGAGGCACAATCTTTGAGCCGTCATTGTGAACGAACGGCTGGTCGTACAAAGCTGCGGATGGTCTTAAAAAATTCTACGGAACAAACTCTATCTAAATATGAAATAAAAAACATACCGTTTGATGGGAATTTTTCGAGATATGGAATTTTCAAAATTTCAAAATTCGTTTTGAACCCCTTCCCCTTGACCTAGGGTTATGAAAAGTTTCGTGGATCATTGTGGGGCTGGTCCAAACCCAGAAACCAAATTTCGTAATTTTAACTCAACGCTAACTGGGCAAAGTGCCTCGGACGGCGGACGGCGTACGGCGTACGGCGGACGGACGGATTTTTTTTTATTCGATTTTCTGAATCTACGTATCTTGAAACGTAAACCAACAAATTTTGAGGGGGGGTTAAAATTTTTTTTTCTTTGGGCGATTCCAATGGTTCATTATCGAAGATAATAAACCAAAAGACGATGTACGGTTTTAGTGAGTGAGTGAGTTTGTTTGACCAATCGACGAGATCAGTCAATACCATTGTCATTGACCGTCAAAAGGATCTTGACCCCATGCGCGGAAACGTAGGTAATATCGCAGTGGGAATGAGTAGGTAGGAGGAACCAGGACGGCAAATCGGCTCTGAACACGCTACACACCCATCCGTTTGGTAGTTTAAAAACTAAACAATAACCGGGGTAAAAGACAAGCTGGGCAGCCCGCGTGCCTCTAATGACCCAGGAGTATAAGATGGGGAAGGTTGAACAGATATACGGGGAGGGATATAATATACAATTTACCGTGGAATCGAGTTAAAACACAGTTCTGGGGCCGTTACACGAGATATCGGTCGAAAATGATTGAATTATGCACGTATAAAGAATGTAGTTCCTGCGTTAGTGATCCGGCGAATACTCAACTACGCGAAAGAACAACTCAACTGGATATCGATTAAATAGAGCATCGAAGAGTAAACTGAGATGAAAAATGACAAATTAGAGACCACACATTGACGCTATAAGTGTACGTTACATGTAACGGAGCTGGGCAAGAGCTGTAACACTGCCATTATCGGAAATCCGCAAAACTACATTCAAACGAAATTCAGAACTACATACCATCATAATATGTACACACGTAAGAAATTCACTTCAATTTAAATTACTCAAATTGATAAGTTCAAGTTGAAATCGACAAGTTTCAATAACATTCAAGATAACGAAGTACGTTGATAGAGAAGTGTTTATACATCGATACCTTCTCAGTGGTGATTATAATCATAGAGCAGAAATACACGAAGATAACATTATCAGTTGAGTACTACCTACCTCTGTAACCTACTCTGTGGAGTTCGGAACCTTAAAATCCCCTTCCTCCTCACCAGTTTTTGCAAATTAATTCCTCGTTCGGCAATTAATTCCTTCGTCACTTTTCTAAGGTGACTTCTGTTTCGAATCTCTACTCCCCTTCCTCCTTATCAGTTTTTGCAGCTGAATAGTGTCAAGTATTCGTCCTTATGTGTACCAACTTTATAGTTGGCGTTTCCCAATATTGGATACCTACGGTCGTACATAGTTTCAACGGTATTTTTGTGCTCTTTTCACACAGATCCGCTAATTACAAGTTGGAACGGCATATTTCTCACTTGTGTCAACCAATTTACAGTGGCCTTGTTTAGAAAACTAGGCCGTGCTCCATTTGTCAGAGTTGCTTCATTTCAGTGCATTATAAATTATTTATCAATCCTTCTCCGTCCCTCAGGTCTTCTAGTTATCTGACGCTATCTTATAAAATGCCTGCACCGCCTCGATATCACCCGTTTCCTAGCGCGTGCAATATTTCGCAGTTCTGGCTATCAACCATCGTCTTATCTGTCAGTCCCGAGTTTTTTTGTCATTCTACATTCTCTCGCATTCGGATTCCACTTTTTTCTTTTTATTTCTATCTCAACTCGCAGCAATCTGCTTCGATTCCGACCGGTCGCTAGTCACTAGGTCGCCCACGCTCTGAGCAGTCCCCTCTCCCACATCCCGTACAATGATAGCAGTTTTTTTCGTTATTTCGAACCCGATCTTCAGACCGTCACTTTAAACTCGTGATTGGCACTCGTTAATATCGTAATAATCATTACATTCAAGGTAATGTTTTGTCTTCAATTTATAAATCTGTTAAGTACATGGAGAAGATCAGTCGGAACGATTGCAATGAAGAGTATAAAACTTGACGAAAGAAACTCAACGCTGGCGTATACACACGAGTAATCTTATCGATTCTTACCAGTTATATAGCATTGATATGTACCCAAACTACCAACAACCACCTACATCAGAGGACTTGGTACGACTAATAAAATCGATTTCAGTACAGAATCGCGAATACGTTATTGGACTTTCTAACACGATAAGTTGATTTTTTATACCTCCCGGCTGCAATATCCAGACCATGTACTTAGATGTGAAGTTTTAAGTGATGAAGGACTAGTTTAATTCATTTGTGTAGAACTAGCCATTACCCGTTCGTTGCACGGGTCCACATACATTATCGCTCTCTCAGCAGAAAGCTTATTGAATGAAGAAGTTTTCATGAGATTTGCCAGTTTCCAGGATTTGTTTTGGAAGAGTAGGTAGTACCGTTCTTAAGATTTTCAGAATTTTTATTTTTTCAAATTCATCTATGTTTGAGCTGCTGTTATGGTCATTAGATGGTACTTCTCAACAATCAAAGTACAGCTAATCTTATAGCAAATTAACACTAATTCCGAAAATGTGGTCAAAAGTTAAAACTGAATGGAGTAAAGTGGAGAAATTTGAGTTTAAAAGAGAAAAAAACAGGGTTTTTCGGGAAAAACATTTAAAAATCATATCTCGAGATCAGATTGTGAAAATGTGCGGTTGGTGGCATTTCACTCCATTTTTGATGAGCTCAGCCACTCTCACACTACTTTTCCTTGCCCTAGGAAAATACTACTGTAAGGAAAAATCCCTTATCTTCGGGTTACTTGGTGCAACGCCCTGTCACCCAGTTAAAAATGAATTTCACTATTTTCAACCCTCAGCAGAACACTTTGGGACTCTCCTATTCTCGTACGCTCCCTACGAATAAATTCGCCTCTGTTTACACACTTCTGTCAACGGACACCCTGTAAAGGGCTCAGCGGAATCCGCGTCGTAGCAAGAAACCAACTGGAAGGAGTTCTTATTTTTAAAACGGGAACTAGGCGAAAGTTCGTTGACTTCAGGGCCCTCGCACGATAGCGGCTGGAAGCCCTGGAAACGTCCAGGAGCTCCCCAAGTGATCGCTCGGTCACTCTACGGATTGAGATACGATCTGAGAACGCTTCTGTGGTTTGATTTCCAAATATAGCACCGCTAGCGGAGTCAGGCCTTTAGCAATCATTTCCACTCCTTCCAGGGTTCACAATGAAACCTCCCTCTCCCCTCTGTACTCCATTCATAGATACAACATGCATGTATAAAATTATAAATGAAATATATTTACGTATAACAAAGCCCTATTCAGACTATATGATGAACAAATTTCCTCCAATCAAATACAACAAAATCATTACCAAATTACCCTCCAATCATCCATGGGACTATTTTGGTGTTAACCCTTCCAACCCCAGGTCACGAAACGATTATGGAAAACAATCGGTCTAAATAATGGGAAAATGGCTTCAGTTTGCCGAATTTAAGTTTTCACCAGAAATTAGAGGAATGTGGTTTGGAAGCAACACTGGGCGTTCCCGGTAAACATTTTTGTGATTTTAACAAATGTCGCCTTCTGGCACTTTTCTGTTCTTTTGAGGTGTTCAAAACGTTTAAAATAGTTTTTCGTATTTGGTGCGAAATACATTTTTATACCACATATTTCACAACACACTATACAAGTCTTGTGAATGAACAAACTGCACATCTCCCTTTAGTTTTTCCGTGAGGCATTTGATCAATTTCATCCTTAATAACAGAAGGTTGTGGGTGGATTATTTGCTGACAGTCTTTCTTTTTGTTTATTCTCATGAGAGAAGTTTCATTCGAACAACCTTTTTCGTCGATTTTCCCTAAGGAGGCCCTCAGCAACTCTCAGCCTAAAGGTTTTCAAAGTTATCTTCCCCTGCTTGTCTTTATACTGAATAAAAGAGTTGACTCAACGTGTGTCAAGGAGTTGGAAAAAATGGTCTTATACCAAGTTCTGTCCTTGTGAGAAGTTTTATATACTGCAATAAACATGGCTGCTAAATCAACCGCGTACCCCCACGCTAGGACAAGGTACTTCTTTCCGTCCTTTAGTATTTCTTCCGTAACTATCAAGTGTTCCACTTGTCCACATACATGAAGAATAAATCTATTTCTTCAAGTCTCGCAAATTGACTGAGAGCTTGGAAATGGGGATGGATATTGATACCCGATATTTCAAAACCGTCGAGTATCGATACTTCAATTCCGATATTTGGAAATAGCAGTACAGTTTTCTCACTAGCAAACACAAACTGGGCTTTAATATTTTTCTTCGCCCACAAACCAATGTTTGGCCACTTGCTATGGAATCTGGAATGTCAAAAATAGTGGCTTTAGTACTAGATGGAAAACAGGAAAAGAAGAAGAATAATGTATGCAAGGAGGCTACAATACGGCTATAGTACTTGTTACCTTACCTCACGCGTTAGTACCAGTTTTCTGAACAATTGGTGATGAGTTGTGGTGACTTTTTCAATTGTTTATAATTGTCATGAAGGGATTTCTAATTTCACTTTGAAGCAATACATTTCAATTTTTTCTTCTTTCATGAACTTTATTTTATTACAAACTCTCTCTTCCGTGCAATAATACCGGTATTATTAATGCCCATTAAACCGTGAATTGAAAAAAAATTGATGTTGAGAATGTCATAAAAACAGGACCAAAACCAGGAAATATAAATATGAATACTTGTACAACGATACCCATTACCTAAATGAAAGGGGTACAAGTCAGAATGTGGAGGTGCTATTTGTGAAGTACCTTTGGAATGAATGTATACGAATCTGACACAGTACCAAGTATCTTGAACCAAACATTTCACAAGTAGACGTTGGTAACATGGTTCGCATATGAAATACGCGAACCATGTTTAAATTGAAAGTTGAAATTTTCTGGTTTCCAAGTTTCTGCTTAGCACCACTTATTTACTGGTTCAAATTAACGTTATGCCCACTCAATACACCAGATACACTCATGTTTTCATTCATCTTGACGGTTGAGCCATTTTTAGCTATTATAATATGTTGAAAAGCGATTCTTCCCTTGATTAGACGATCTTGTAAGTATTTTATGCTTTTAGAAACGGGTTTTTGAAAATAGTGAAAAACACACTGCAGACCCGGTCGGAAAGTTTAAAAACTAAACCTTTAAAAAAGACTGAAACTTTTCCCCTTGGACCGAGAGAGAGAAAAAAAATGCAACAAAACTGATCAGGACTTATTCCTTCGGTATCGACACCCACCCCATTCTATTTCGTGGGTAGTTGTCTGTTCCCTTAGCAACCCTCACCCTATTCTAAGGACTTTCCTCTCGTTCTCCAACTTTCCCAAGAATCAGCTGATACAGTTTTTCTTCCTTTTTTCTTCACAATCTACTTTCCTCTTTGTTCAGTCTCCTTAAACTGTCTTTAAAGCCTCTGGATGCAGAAAGTTATTTCATCAATAGATGCGGCAGAAAACGTTTTAGTACTGGAGCAACTAAATACCAACATATATAGGTTGATGATTTCTGTAATCGTTAATTAAAGAAACATAAATATACTTACACGCCTAATGTTTGCAATGCAAAAAAATAATTGATTATCAACAAAAACTGCGAACAAGCTGGAAGTCAAAAATACAAACGGGAGCCAATTTAGAGGAAAAAATTCAAAAAATTCAAATTCAAATTTAAAAAATCAAAATTTGCCGCAAATTGAAATTTTTAGTGCATATTGAATTCACCAAAATTTGGTGAATTCATTTAATGAAGCTCTTCAACATTAAAAGTGGGACCAGTATAAATTAGGTATAAGACACTTCTTGGGAAATTGGCCAAAAAAATAGGTGTTTTTGATCGTAAAAGTGATGGTTTGAGGGTTGAGATGACTATAGTTTCTTATTCTGTTAGATGACTATAATTTCTGTTGATCTCATATGCAGAGTATAACATTATCCCGCACTTTTATCGTCATTCTGGTTACCTAGTATTACTTACATAGGTGGATTTTATTTTATTTCATTTGTTTAGGTATTTCATAATATGAAAATAAAATCCACATATGTAGGTAATACTAGGTAACCAGAATGACGATAAAAGTGTGGGAATTGAAACTGAAAAATAGGAATGTATGAATGATGCTATTATACATTATATTATTGCTATTATTGAAGATGTTGTCTTCATTTTTCTTTTGATTTTTTCCTGATAGGTGTTGTGTTCATGTTTGAAGCACATGTCAGTGAAAATATTGTTACTCCTTTGTGATTCGTCAACAGCGAAGTTTTTTGTTGTGAACGTTTTTTTGTGTTTTGTAGAAATGCGATGTGATCCTACGCTTCAATTTCCAAGATACTTAGGATTTCCTTACTCCAATTTCCTACTTGATTTTCGATACCCACAGGATTTTGATGATTTACTGTTCCTTGTTACGCTGTTTTACGTTTTTTTTAGAAGGAGGGGGATTCAAATTTGCAATTCTCATAGAACGTGATTTCAGTCAATTTTACGCAGAGATGGTTTATTAAAAAGGAACTGGTTTACAGAACCCAGAATACTACATCACATACAGTGACGAAAATAACATGTTCGTTATTTGTACCGGTATCTCTTGTGGCGTTTCAATATTTGGACTGTAGATTGAGTTTAATTCAATCGATTGAGTTACTTACATAAACGTACGTGTAGGCATCACTCGGTCGTATCATTTCCATTTCCGTAAGCTTTTCTGCACAAACTTGTATAAAACGATTTTTGGCGATATCACAAGGTCGACCGGCACTGAAAGCAGATACGAGACTACTGACTCAGTAGTACTGAGACTTTGGGTTCATACTTGGGGCGTCAGGTAAAGGTAAAGGGAAGGGGAACTTGTTGTTGTACAAAAGCCTAGAACTACTGGTCAGATTTTACCTGCGTGTCTTTATCCTAATCCCTGAGTAACAGTTCCCTCAGTTGTGTGAATAAGTAAAAGTGTAAGTTAAGTTTCCCCTTAAAATCCCGTTATGGTGCTGCTATTTCTAAGATTTCTGTGGATCTGTAGGTAGAGTGCCTGAAATTATTTCTATAGCAGGTATTTTTTCTTGTACCTAGTTTTTTTGAATACGAGCTGTTAGTTATCTTCATTTTCCCTTTTACTCGGATGTTAGCTACTGTGTTGGTCAAGTTGACCACGTCAACAATAATGTCTGTTGCTTCCCCTATTCCAGGGCTTCCCAAACTTTTTGGCTTGGGGTCCCTTTCTCGGAACAATTTAGATTAGAACTGGTGGTAGGAGAATCATGAGGTTTTATCTTTTGTCGGCTCCATATTTGTTTTATCGTATGCACACACGTGGTGTTTGGATTGAACCGAAGAACAGTTTGTGGTTTGGGTAGAGAAAAGAACAAAATAAGACGTAACACGAAGAAAAACAGGGGGTTTGTGGGAATGAGTACATATTGACTGGGGTAGTGTTGATTGATGGTGTGATTTACCAGGCGGATAAAACTCGTTGTGACCGATTAGAGGGTCAAGTTCCGAAACAAACCAAAGCTTTTGATTTTGGCGCGGGGCGGATTTGAGTTTCGATAGGGTTTGTTTACAAAATGACGAGGGGAAGCCGAGAGGCAGAGGTTGAGCTCCGTAGGAGCTGTCGGGGTGAATGACCTGAGGAAATAAACAGGCGGCGGGGGATCCCTCACGTGGGTCGGTTCCCCGGTGACGCCGGCCGGCGAAGACGCGGACCCAAACGGGAAACGGACCGGTTGCCGGTGGAGCCTCGTGACCTGACAGGAGTCGTATCCGTTTGCCTGTTGGAAGTCCGATTTCAGGGTTGACACCGGAGCAACGGAGACAACCACCGGCAGGGGTGCAGGTAGCAGGGTTGTTACCTTCATCCCACCTACCACTCATCTCTAGGGCCGGCCGAAGCTTGCGGTAAATAGGTAGGTAGGTCAAAAATATCAACATCAGTGAGAATCAACACTTTCTCCTCCCGTTTACTCTGCCCTCAGTAAAAACGCCTCAACTCCAATGTTTACGAAAATGGGATTTTCACGGAACCCCCCTATTTCGGACCTGGCCTTTTCGATGGTGAAGTCCAAATTTCAAAATTCGAACCGGAAGTGGGGGAAATTCTGACCATAAACATACGAAAATTGGTCAATGTTGGGGTAAAACGCCTCAACTCTAGGATGAAAATGCCTCAAAACTATGCAGTCAACTTACATCTAAGGTTTCAGTGAAAAACTTTGATGCGAATTTCTGCAATGTTTTGAATTTTGAGTTGAGGCAGTACTGTATACAATGTGTCTCAACTTAAATCCAAAGAACTTCAGGGATCAATTTTACAACTTATTTGCATCAAAAAGTGGCTTCAACCTCAAGTCATGAAATTGGCCAAAAAAATCCTTAAGTCGTCAAATAAATCATGCACAATCATTTTTGACCTGGTTTAATTCGTATGAAACGAGACCAAAGAGCAAATTTTGAGATTTTTCCGAAAATTTGACGTTTTTCTATCTTTCAGTAATTTTTCTTTCGGTGGATCGATCGTCTATGAAAATAACTCCTTCAACTCTTTTCCAAAGCTGTACTCAAAATAAATTAGCGACGGAGTTTAAGGGAGAAAACGGGAGATTTTTCAGAGAAAAAGTGGCTTTTCGGGATTTTACGGGGGGGTCATTTTGAGCAATTATCGTGACGTTAAATCATAAATTATGAGATTTTTCAAAAATTGCACATTTTTCTATCAGTTGTCTCTCTTTTATTAATTTTTCTCTTGGTGGATCGATCGTCTATGAGAAAAACTCAAAATAAATTCAGCAAACTCGATGTTTGCCACAGCCAGATGATAGCAAGATAGCAAGATAGTTATGATAGCAAGATAAGATAGCAAGATAGTTATGGGATGAAGCTTGTAAATCATGTATAAATAAAGTTAAAATTATGCAAAATCAGTGCTTCGGATTATTCATCTGCTCTACTTTATATTATAATCTTTATATTATAAGAAAGCATTTTAAATTAAAACATAATCGGGAAAAATGTCACTCTTTGTCTCCACGTGTAAAACAGTGGTATTTGTGAGGATTTATCTATCATGGTTTATCTATTCATATACTATCTATTTTGGTATTTATTTATCAATTTCCCGAATACACTCTCGTATTCTACTGCCTAAGGTTAAAACCGAGTTTGATAGGAGAAATGCTTTCAAGAAAATGTTAAATTCTAATTTGAAGGAAAGTTTGTAGAGACTGATGTATGATTTTGTCACTTTTCATCTCTTTGCTTGTTTGTGATAATTTTGTTTGCAGAAAAGAGAGACAGAAGAAGGACAAGTTGGATGGACAATCTGAACCCCTGCCATTCGATAGGAGATGGAACAATAAGGAGGCTCAAATTGTAAGCCAGGCCGAATTTTAGCCTCCATGCACAGTGTTTACGCTGAAATGAGTAGGGTAGTTGGAAGCTGGTCCACTGAACCTCCCAAGCCCTTCACAGGCCTAATGATGAAGTTTCCACACAAGTGCGTCCAAATATCAATGTTCTCCATTTGGCTCCACATTTTTAGAACAGTTAGGGTTAGACAGTTCGATTTCATGCGCATGGGCAAAAGTAAAACTGAGAGGCAATAAGTTTCGTGAACCTCCACAGAAATTTCTTTTCCTTCGCCTTTACATAAAGCTTTCATCCGGGACGGAGCTGCTGCGTCGCAAGAATCCTTCATCCCTCCCAACTTAGAGGGTTTTCTCCGCATTTGAAAGGTGTTGACGTATCATAGGAACAGATCAACCTGTCGTTAAATCCCCAGTTCATAACCCTTGGAGACCAACTAGAAGGACGTAGAACGAAGGAGGGGGAATTGAGTTCGTTGCTCCCTCGCAGGCAACACATGGAAGGGATATTCGAAAACCTTTTCTGCTACTCACGTGTTTCAAATTGTCGTTCTCTTCGATATTCCCAGCCCTTCCGGTTGATATTTGTCTCGCGTCATCGTAAATTGAGGTGACATTTAGCTGAGAGGGCGAAACGAGTCGTTTTTATGACGATGTCAGAGTTTTACAGTTCGAATCCCACTCATGAAAATCACAAATCGATTTCAATCGCACTTGATGAGCCTCGGGCGAGGTTTATCCACTTGAACTATGTGCAGAAAAGTTCTACCTGGATAACTATTACCAGAGCGCAGAACAGCACAGTAGGCTCAGCAGTATTCAATATCAGCAGAAGTTGTAGTGGACAATCTACAGTTGTACTAATTCTTCGAGGAGCAGAACACATAATAAATTATTAGTTCAAGAATCGAACCATACGCACCACTGACGTTCTGAATGGTCGATTCGAACTCGCAGCCTCTTCCCGCTCAATTATCAGGCTGTGAAAACATCCAGAAGAGATGATAGCGGTTGCATCACTTTTTCAGGTCATTAAATCTACGACGTAAATACTACGTTACCAAACGAGCGCTGAATTTAAGCCCATTTATAGCTCGAGTATATAAAAAAACCTGATCTGAATCAACCGCCAGAGTGCGACTACTCATCATGGATACTTTATGGGGAACTGGGTGGAACACAGTCATCAAGCGACAACGGCGAATGATTTGGACATGTGAATGGATATAATATGCCCTATCACTATGTCATAACCCAAAATGAATCACCTACTTTATTGCCAACATGAAATTAGATATCAGACGATATCACCAACATTGCCCAACAATTCGGTCTGAACTATGGAATACGAGGGACGTCCAGAATGTAAGTTACAAGGGCTGTGTAGGACGAAGGGAATTTTTTAGAGCTGTCACCACTGGTAGGTAGAGAGGTTCCTAACGGTCAAAACAAATAATCAAACGCCTAAGTTACAAAATATCGCCAAAGCAGTTGAACGGTTGAACAGTTCATCCTTCAATCGCTTCACCTACCGCAGGTGTTTTACCTGCACGGGAATTTCTTCAACAGTATGAAAGCGAGGCTGAACATTTTTTTGACTCAATTGTGACTGGTGACTGGTTATGGTGAATGTGTCACTATACTCCAGAGTCAAAAAGGAAGTCTTTACAGTGGCACCAAACCCATTCACCATCAACCAAAAAATGCAAAGTGCAATTTTCAGAGAGGAAGATCATTTTGGGACCGAGAAGGGACATCATTGGTCGATTTTATGCCTAAAGTAACCACCATAAATGCAGCTGCATACCGTGAGACACTCAAAAAGTTGAAAAAAAAAAATCAAGGACAAAAGGAGAGGAATCCTGACTTGTGGTGTGTCACTCCTTCATGACAACGCTTGATTTGGGTGGGATATAGTGACTTACCCACCCTACTCCTCGGACCTAGCACCATCAGATTATCACAATATGATATTATCTTCAATAAATTGAAGGCGTTTTTGGGTGGACAACCATTTTCAAATGACGAGGAGGTCGAAAAATAGCTTTGGGAGGAAAAGGTATTCGTCCAGGGTATACAAAACCTGGTCCCTATGCTTCAAAAATGTATTGGCCCCAATGGCGATTATGTAGAAGAATAAAGACATGTTTTGACTTGTGAATTTCATTAAAATATATATATATTGTAACCTTACTTTCTGGACGTCCCTCGTAGGTCTACTAATTACAATCCTCCGCAATTATTACGAATGGTTTCCCCAGTAACAATCAAGCCAGCAATGTACGGCCCTATAAAGGAATGGACAGATCCGTAATGCCCAGCCAAAGGGCGATCCCATTCAGAGTAAATTGAGTCCAGTCTCCCAACGATAAGCCCCATGATTGTAGGTCGCCTTGATTAGTACCACTGCCTTCTATTTATTGAGTTTCTTACTTTCCCATCTCCGAATTACCGCCGTTTACGCGAATTTTATCGCCAAGCCTTCCTCACTTTCACGGTTGCCTTCGCATCTTCATTTTCAGTTTCTCCACTCTGTACCAGTCTCGATATTGTAATAAAAGTGGGAAATATCTAACAGCTCTAAAAGTCGAGGAAACCTCTGATATCGGTTTTACGACTTGGTTTTCATTACAAGTCACGTAAACTTTCACTAACCCAAGGGAGTTGTGTATTGATAATTTCCTTTTTGGTTTTCATTTCCTTATTGTGTTTTCTTCGATCTTATTTCCAACCTTCCATTCCATGGTTTTGCCACTTGAATCAGCAAATTTTGATGTTTGAATCAGCTGTTCTCCAGCAATTTACGCTTCGATTTTTCTCATCGGCTCTACCTTTGAACGGCTGGTGCTCCGATTCGAGACCGGAATGAGTCGTTTCAAATGACTATTTTGCATTTCCGACGGCATAAAACAGGTCAGAAGGCGGTACAACTCTTGACCGTGGCCCAATGATCGGCGGTGAAACGTTGGCAAATGAAAAAGCGATCAGACGTATTGTTTCTCAACCCGGTTGAAGTCTCCGAGCGCCAATATCGCCCTGCGGGGTCGCTCGTGGAAGAGGGCTCTGCTCTATCTCATTTCCGTTGTAACCGCCCTTCGCCGTCACATTTCAGAGTTAACAGAGAGCATGATTTTCACCTACAAAAGACACCTTCCCCCAAACATAACGATCCGCTCAAATCCCATTCACTTTTCTAAATCCATCAAATATCTCGGCCTCCACCTTGACAAACGCCTCACTTGGAATGAGCATGTCAAACGTACAAACCAAACCGCTCGCCAAAAACGTGGCCGTTACTTTCATCTGTTCAAGTCCCACGCCCTATCCAAAGAAGCCAAACTCCTTATGTACAAAGCCCTTATACGTTCCTCCATCACCTACGCCTCCCAAATTTGGCACACTGCAGCTCCCTCCTTCATACACAAACTACAAATCACTCAAAACAAATGGATACTACACACTACATTCAATAGATACAATCGCCACATTCATCACAAAGCTCACAAACAAATTCACAGACAAACTCCGTTCCCACCCTAACACACACATCCGACACATGAACATCCTTCATAAGCCCCGTTGGGGACACCACCGCCCAAGGCTGGTCTGAGTACCCACCCACTACGAGGGATGTGAACCCCGACAATTACCGTGTATATAGAACTGTAAATAAAAGTGTAATATAGAATTGTAAATAATTAATGATAATTGTATAGATCTGTAAATAGTAGTATTAAGGTCCACCGTCCTGTCAAGAGTTTTGTCTGCGAAATTTTCTCTTAAATGTATCATCCACTCCACTAACCTCACTCTCATGCCTGTACCCTCCATCACCCCTCAATTTTAATAAACTTTTAGGGCCGTCAGGCCGGTATTGTATAAACTCAAGTTGCCTGTACTAACTACTTATTGTATGCTATATTCATGTCAATAAAGTTATTCTTGATTCTTGATTCAGAGTTACCTAACAGAGCCAGCTCGGCAAAATCGTAGTGGAAACGAGACCCCCTACCCTGAGTTCCTTATGTGACGAACAACTCGGGGTTCAACTCCTACTTCGGGAGACAAATGTACAGACACACGTCCCGAAATAGTCGATTCCCTCTGTAAAGGAGGTTCCCTCGTTGGAAGGTTTCTAGATGTACCAAAGTTCCTAAAAATGTCACGACTATTTTCTCTTTTCTCCAAAAACAAGAAAAACATTCAACATTTTAAAATTGACCGAAATAATCGGGAGTAATGATTTGTTGGAGGTCTTTAATATATTTTAAAGTCATATTTTTGATTCAATATTTCCAATAAGGATTTTGCGTCAATTGTCGATTCCAAATATCATCCTTCCGTTGAAGAGTTCGGCAATAAAGTAACGTATGTTGCCGATATTAATTTCAAAAAATTTACTTGAGAAGAAAACTTCAAAAATGTCGTGCGCAGACTCAATGAAGCCGCGAAAATCGAGGGCACCTTATGACGTCACAAACAGGACGAAACTCCTCGTTTCACAAATGATGAAGTTTATAGAAGTTTTTCTGTCTCCAAATTAGATGGAAAACCCACAAGATGGACAAGTGGTTTATAGAAGTTTAGTATTTTTGTAATTACGATTTTTCATAAATTTTGAAGAATTCGGAGATAAGGTGTTTTACTTTAAAACGGCAGTTCAGATACCCAGTTAACTTAACAATATTTATTAATCTTTATTAATAATTAACAATAAGGGTGATCTGCACAAACAATATAATAAACCGTTCTGTCAAGAATTTGTAGAGTTTTGTGTGTACTTTGTCAACTGCACCGCTGTTTTCGTGGTGTGGAAGAAGAGAGCTAAATTTGGGCTTTAAATTCGGATTCTGAACCTCAAAAAATGATTTGGGTTGAGGTGAAGTTGGATGGTTTGGATGAAATGAACACGAAGTGACGGTGGGGGAAGAGTGACAGTTGGGGGACCTCATATTTGAATAATCTTGAGAAACGGAGGACGTTTCGAACACGCGTCGGTCGTAGAGGGTTAATTAGGTTCAAAAACATGAACGCTCAATATGAACTCCATTGGTTTAGCGGATCGCATCGCATGGCAACAGAGAGCCCTGGGGACTCGTGACGAAGTGCGCAGTACGGCCTGTAGTGGGGGTGGGCGGCTGGTTGAGGAAGCCTGTAGTGTTGAATAGGGGAGGGGGTTGGTGGAGGGGTGGGTGGAGGGGAGGGGGAGGGGGCTAGGTATTGAGCGAGCGCACGTGGACGGGACGGGGGTGGAGGGGGGAAAGGACCCGTACACGTGTCAGGCACAGCTGATCTGTGACGTCACCTGCTGCACAGCATCCTCATTTCCCCTCTCGTCGAGCGTCGTGAACGAGGGGAGGTGGTAGGGGTGGTGGTGGTGGCGGCGGAGGGAGATCCTTCATGTGGGAGCTGATGCAACGGACGGTTTCAAACCGGAGCTTGACTTCCCCAGATGGGAGAGTCGGTGAGTTTGGCTTCTCTCAAGCTGTTGCGGGTCGATACCGCTACTAATCCACACCATCTGGGTCTCCTGAGGATGTCTAATTAGGTTCCATGAAAATAAACTTTAAACGCCACTATCGTCTCAACACTATTAAACTGAGTAGAAGAAGTCGATTCAACCACAGCCATAAAAACCTCAGAGATTTAAGAACAGCCGACCATCTCACGATCGACTCGTTTTATCGTGTTTTGGCCTCATCCATTCGGAATCACTTGAAATACACACGATTCACTATTATTTATACAGTTTATAAGAGGTTTTGAAATTTCATGTCATTACTTTGGCACACAAACGCGAAAAGCGACACCAAAACTCGGACGATTTTCGCTTACAACTAGGGACAAAAATTGGGGTATACTTTTGATGCTATATGTCATAAAGTATTTTGACCTGCTGAGCACGAATCCGCGACCAGAATTGAGCCATCGCGTCCTGATTATTTTCTAACCTCAAAAAATGGGTTAAAAACAGAGAAAATCGGGGAAAATACATCGGAAAACATTTTTTTCTTAAATGTTAACCTATATTCATATGGATAAACATACCTACTAAACATAAATCTGCGATCAGATTTAGATAATCACATCCTGATTTCAGATCACAGATTCATGTTTAGCAGGTCTATTTGAATATAGGTCAAAATGTAAGAAAAAAAGTTTTCCGATGTATTTTCCCAGATTTTATCTGTTTTTAACCCATTTTTTGAGGTTAGAAAAAAATCAGGACGCGGTGGCTCAATTCTGGTTGCGGATTCGTGCTTAGCGTGTCTCAATTCATATGAATATAGGTTTAAATGTTTAAAATAAATTGTTTTCGAATTTTACGTGTGTATTTTCCACGATTTGTTTGTCACCCGTTTTTGTGGTTAGAAAAAAATCAGGACGCGATGGCTCAATTCTGGCCAAAATACTATGGATATGACTTATCACATCAAAACCCCACTTTTTTTGTGTGACTGTGTAGTCAATACTATCGAAATATCGATATTTTCCATCGATATATCGATATTTTTATATTAATAGTTTATAGTCCAATAGTATCGGGTATCTATAGTTGAGTAACCGATAGTTTTTGACGAAATTTTGTTTTGTCCGATATATCCAAAATTTCCAAAATTCTTGAGTCAAATGAAAAATCCGAGTTTTAGTGTTTTGGGTGGAAAGAAGAAGGGGAACCCTTTGTGTGTTGATTTTGATAAGAGTGAGTGTTGATGTCTGTGTCGTCATTTATTTCTTTTCTGTTTTCGGCTGCCAGGCAAACCTTTGGTCGCTACTTTTTTGGTTTTTTACTATTCATTTGGGACCCAACAACATATAAACTGGATTAATGACGAGAACTTTCGGCAGCATGATCCCCTTTTCATGTCTTACTTGACTGGACTGTGACATAGTCCAGTCAAATTAGACATTATCGTCTTTTGTCCCTCATTATCCCACCGCTAATTTTCCCTATGAGTTTTCTCCCAGTTTCCAATACGCAACCCCCAAGGGTATGAATTGTGATCACCCTGGAGAAAAATGTTTGGGAGGGAACGCACTCAGAAAAACTCTGACCCAAATAAAAAGGCTCTTCTGTAGCAAAATCAGCTTTTAAACTCCATTATCTTGTTAAAGGGCTGAACGAATATGGAAAAATACTGGAGAAAACCTTGTTTTTAAAAATCCAGTTATGGGTTTGGAGCTGACGGAGGAAAAAAGAAAAAAAAATTGTTTCACAGTTTCAAGCCCCCTGGACCCCCGGTTACCTCTATTTACATACTTCGGAAGAAATTATAGAAACACAGAATGTGTTTTAGCTCACGCGTTTCACATAAACCCGTCGTCAATTTTCGGTTGAAGATTGGTTAACTTCCTCCCACTAAATCAGAATTTCGCTACTTTCCTCCCACTAAATCAGAATCTTATTCACTGCGTCATAACAAAATATCGCATAGGTTACACCAGGTTACACGATCCTTAGTTCCGTATCATCGATAGCCTTTTAAACTCGGCGCTTCGCGCCTCGCCAGGGGGGCAAGCCCCCCTGGACCCCCCGGATGCTTACCGTTTGGAGCCTGCGGCTAAAAATCGAGAAACATGGAACATGCTTGTTTACTAACCATTTATAACATCGCATTGTTGGATTAATATCTCGTAGATAAATATAAAACTGCGACATAAATGCGTGATAAATCGAGAGCTTTCCAACGAATGGAGAACGATTTTTGTCCGATGAAAACTAAAGAACTTTCATTTCCCTAGAAACGACTCGGTTGTACGTGAAAATCATTAAAAATTTTCGTCACCCATTTTTCGTGACACATTCCGCGTGACATTTTTCGGCTAGTTAGTCCAAGGCTAAAGCATGTTCCATGCTAAAAGTCAGTCTTCAGATAGGAAGGTATTTTATAGTTTTATTGAGATTACAACAACATTATTGACAACATTATTGACAACATTATTTTGAAAGAACCCCATAACAAATGGTAAACAACGAGTAGCTGTTTTGACTGTTTTTGACTCAACATTCGAAACTGACTGGGAAACTCTGGGTAAACGAAACCGCTACTACGTGATAATTGATGATTTTCGCTTACAACCGATTCGTTGCTACGGAACTTTATCTTCGCCAGTTATCATCGTACAAAAATCGTTCACCACTCGTCGGATAGCTCTCGATTTACCTAACCATATTACGTTAACCACTGCGGAGTGCGTGGCCGACAAGCTGCGGTATGAGCGTGAATGTTTAAATAATTGTTTACACACAAATATCATTCTCAATAATTTATACTGTCAACACGAATGCAAGCTTCATAATATATGATGAACCCTACAATTAAGTAAAACAACTACGCTACTGGGGTAGGTGATGTAGCATTGTTCGAAGGTTCTTGAATCACTTCTTTAAAGACACAAAATGTCCCAATGTGTTGCAGACTCGTATGCAAGCATTTAATTCTCGACTGTATCAACAACAGGATGGAGTTGACATTCTTTTGACATTTTCATGTCTTTGCTTTGGCACATAACCTGAAACGGGAAAAATTTGTTTCCTTGATTCACCCTTTCCCTCAGATCGCGTCAGAACACAAGCGACAGGCGGGCCACTACGTCAGACGCACCTATGACGCACGAGCGTATGACGTCAGACGGCTGGCCGGAGGTCAACTAGTGCGTAAGAGCCACGACGCACGAGCGTATGACGTCAGACGGCTGGCCGGAGGTCAACTAGTGCGTCAGAGCCTATGACGCACGAGCGTATGACGTCAGACGGCTGGCCGGAGGTCAACTAGTGCGTCAGAGCCTATGACGCACGAGCGTATGACGTCAGACGGCTGGCCGGAGGTCAACTAGTGCGTCAGAGCCTATGACGCACGAGCGTATGACGTCAGACGGCCGGCCGAAGGTCAACTAGTGCGTCAGAGCCTATGACGCACGAGCGTATGACGTCAGACGGCTGGCCGGAGGTCAACTAGTGCGTCAGAGCCTATGACGCACGAGCGTATGACGTCAGACGGCCGGCCGAAGGTCAACTAGTGCGTCAGAGCCTATGACGCACGAGCGTATGACGTTAGACGGCTGGCAGGAGGAGGCCAACTTGTAAATCACAGCCTATGCCGTAAGAGCCTATAACGTCAGAGGGCTGGCTGGCTAGGTGATCGGGTTTTAATAAGCCTCTGGAATTCCGCGCCTTCATTTTGCATTCATTTACAGCTTCAAGTTGAAAAATCCATCATCTTGTCGCTAATTTTATTTTAACACGCCGCGCTATTATTAAATTGTGGAAATCAAACTTGTGCAGGCTATTCAATTCATCGTTTGAAAGTTTCACATTGAAACCACGGATATTCCTGACAATTCTACCTTCACATAGGTCCTAATTGTGTGATGTCTGCAGTAGTTTCGACTGATATATATCAATATTATTGACTGCTCATAGGTTACACCAGGTTACACGATCCTTAGTTCCGTATCATCGGTATCCATGTTGTCGTCCCAGATTTCGGTACGAAATTTCGTTAGCTTTTTTGGCTAGTAACTAGAATGTGTTTTAGCCATGGACTAACTGTTAGTCCATGGCTAAAACACATTCTGTGTTAAAAGGTTTTCATAGCGTTCCTTATTCGCTGCAGAGTTACGATATGTATTTTGCTATTTGTTTTCGGTCCAGATCACAGTTCAATGTACAATTGGGGGATTGAGGTGAAATATTGTGTATTCTTTTGAGTAGGTGGCCTGAAGATGATCCATTTCTGAACGCGGGTAGTGGGTAAATAGTTCGGTGACAGCCCTGGCAGTATTCCAGCTTGAATTTCACGTATTACCTATTACTTGCTTGCACGTAACCAATAATACCTATCTGCCGACAAATAGCTGACATTGACTACTTTCCAGAAACCAAAACTATCTAATAACAAGAAACTCACAAAGTTGAGCTCAAAGTGACTTTGCTCGAAGGTAGAAACGAGGAACGTAAATGAAGGTTCAGCTGCCGCAAGGCACCTTCTCCCACACTTGTATGGTTTAGTTCCCCTTGTACCGTCTTTCGATTTACAAGGTTTCACTCGTAACCGGACTCTCGACAACTCGAAATAATTAACCCTCACATGACGACTAGAAGCTTTCGAAATCCAATTCGACTCCACAGAGAAGTCAATCAAACAGTGAGATGTAAGGCAACGGTGTTACGTGCCAATATTAGTTTTACCTACTTCACCGTCAGCGTTATAAGACGTTGACCAACTGTTTTGGAACTGTTCTACCGGTAGAACAGTTCCAAAACAGTTTCTGCGTTGAAAACGATTGAATTTTACAACAAAATAACCCTTTTCCCACATTCGATTCTGTGAAAGCTGTTTCTTACGAATATTGGCAACTTGGCGAATATCTCGGCGAATATAATGCATTCCCCAGCGTACTTTAGTTTTTTTCGTCAAATTTCGTTTTTTTTCTAAATTAAATTAAGTTTTATCCCACAAAAATTTCGCTTTTCCTCGATGAAGTCTTTTCAACCAAATACCAAATGTTTAGCAGCCATTATCAAAATGTCAAACTCTTCTGAAATTAACTGAAAACTAACTCGAGAAGCTCATATAAAACCAGTTACTGGAAATGGCAAACCTAGTCAATTCTATTGTTACTAACACACAATTGCGAAGAGTGGATCAAATAACTATAGTTAACGCCTCGAACATCCTTGGGATTAAATTGAATTTGACGTGGGAAATGCTATAAAGCAACTAGAATGTACAGGATTCTGGTTCATTTCCAGCTGTGAGAAACTCTAGTTAGAAAATGCTGTAGAAAGCTGTGGATTTCCTATTTAGCAGTCGGGAATATCAAATTCACTGTGAGGCCAGCAGCATTCAGAACACGGTAACATTACATAGTGCATTCATATTCATGTCACAAGCTGAAAGGATGTTGGATTTGCATGTTCTGTAGGATTTCCAACGCCTACATATGTTACAACACGTGGTTTTCCCGGAAATCGCTGTGACAGATTTCCCACGACTCGCCTGACGGCAAAAATTAAAGGAAGAGCGGGAAAAACTTTTCCCGAGAGAGGAGTTTTTTTCGTTGTTTTGTTTATTGTTTCCAGGGAAAAAAAGTTGAGTCAGGGACACGAGGAACGGACCCATAGCGTGCGGGCGATAACAGCCGGTGATTCGATGCAGGCTTCAACAGGTTCGAGACCACTTGAGCCGTATCAAGCTCAGGAGCGTCCGGGGGAGGATGTTGCACAACTTCACGCTGATTCGGGTTTCAGTGCGGTTTTCAAAATTTTTTTTGGTGGGGATGGGGGAATCATTTGATATGTAATGAGAAAATTCTACTTCAAGAGGAAAATGAACAGATAAACAGAATTTTTGATTTTCGGAAACGGGCTCCTTTCAATAACAGTGTATACACTCAACAATTCTGTGAAATATTTCATTTTTACGACGTCATCTTGAGTCTGCTCATTGGAAATGAAAAAAATTAATAACGGGTGGTTAGGAACAAGACCTAAAATACACAAATAATTTTTTAAAACCATTTTAGATTATGCTTTCTGTCTGCGCATTACGCCCAAAGTTCATCGAATTCCCCGAAATTTCCGATATTCGCACAATATTTAATTCCGTGTTGATATTAAATTGACATGAGCATAATATGCTATACAACAAAAAACGCGAAAAAGATTATGGAAGAAGAAAGATGGTGTAAGAAACGTCGTGAGGTACATCACTCCGTTGTGTAGTGTCCATTTCAGAATATTCTTGCCCTTCTTCAGCTACAAAGGTAAAATAACCAAACAATTTTCATGACAATACATTCGTTCAAAAATGGCAAAAATTAACCTCGTGCGCGAAAATTACCTTCTCCTGAATTTATAGAAAATAAACAAAAAAGGTAGTAGTTTATAAAGTCGCGGATAAATGAGGATCGATGACGATGAAATTGGTCCTCAAGGGGTTTTTGAGGGTGCTAAAACGAATTGAGGGTAAAAAGTGCGACCCATGCGCACGCCCTATTGTTTCTGAGCCTCTTACAGTCTTTAAAAGGTACCCGATTTCAAAAATGAAAATTCATTTGGTTATCGATTCACCCTAGTGTAAGTACATGGTGCACAAAAATGAGAAATTAGACTGTAATTTTTTGAATCTGAAAACGGCTATATTTTTGAACGTTGTCGAAGTCACTCGTGCTTCACGATTTTGGGCTTCTGCTCTGCATTGGTACCCAGTAGAAATGTCCTAATTTTCCGAATCGAAGTTTAGTAGAATGCTCTGATACTTGGCCGATGATTGAATGTAGGTACATTTATTTTGATCAACGACTTTGAGGTCCAGAACTAGCAGTCGTTGAGGGGTGAATGAAAACGGGATGGGTAATTTCATATTTCAGCCAGTAAGTTTTACTTATTTTTACCCACCAATTTACCCACCAATTTTACCCACCATTTTACCCACCAATAGTCTCTTCATCACGTTTCAGTAATCCTCTTTCCTCCTTCATTTCTACTGCATTTTCTTTCTACTCTTCTTCTTTATATTCTTTTTTCTTTTCAGTCTCCCTCTTCCTCTTTCTTTTATCATAATACGCAATTCTAGTTTTCTTTTTGTTTTTTTTCTCGTTATCTCTTTTTTCTCGTTATCTCTTTTTTTTTCTAACCCCCAATTGGGTTCTTATAAAAATAGTATAGTTTAGTTGTTTTATATAATTGTCCAGGCTCGGCGGGAACTTTGTTCCTATTTGGATAATAAAAGAGTTTATTATTATTATTATTATTAAGTGGACTAATTCAGTGTCCAACTTGTCGAACGATGCGGTGTCGCGTGAGCCGATACGATCGATGGGGCTGTCGATCCGGACAAACAGGAGACGAGTCGAATCCTCGAGTTTACTCACCGGCGAGTCTGGACGATTTCCAGGGAAAACTCCGCTCGCCGCTCTCTCGGGGTTGTTGATCCTCGGGAGTCATCCGGACGGCGAAACCTCCTCGGGGGAAGAGGACGCCAGAAGGTTCGTCCTTGAGGGAGCAACGTCCTCGCCCGAACCCGAGTGCAGTCACCCAGATGGGAATAGAGGGAAGGCCTGTGCCCTGTTGGTGCCTGTGCCTCGGCCTACGAGATAGAACGTTTTCAACACAATGGCCTTCCATCGCTTATTCAACTCTATATGGAATATTACGCGGGGTCTAATGGCTGACTTTACAGCCCGTGTGAGTGTCCTCAGCGTCAAATGGGCTCACTCAGATACAGGACGAGGTGGAGCAACTGTCCGAACTAAGGAATACGAATCCTTTCAACGCAATAACCACCATTCATCTCATATCATTACCACCACGCCAAAACCACCAATATGCCTTAGACCACTGGCCAAAAGTGACTTAGAACTCACAAATACCTACAATTTAAAAAAAAAAAAAAAAATCCACTGGGAATTACGAGTGTTGGTGCTGCCAACTCAGTACTGTCCAAATGAGCACTTAAACAAAAATGACCGAAAAAAGCAGATTGGCAATTTTGGCGTGGTAGTATCGATATTAAAACGACTTTCTTGATTTCCATCCAAATCAACGCTTTTAGTGGTAAGATCACTATGGTGAACCTAGGACCCTTCAGTAATGTGTATGGGCCATACTCCGGAAAACGTGAAACTGGTCGTCCAGTATGTTTGCTCTTGTAAGGGACCGTTTTTTTTGAAATTGTAGGTAGGTATTCGTGAGTTCTAAGTCGAGTTTAAGTTCAAGTTTAATTGGCCTAGAATGCTGAAATTTCATTATTAGGAAAAATCAGTAGAACACGAGCAGTTTACTCTTTTTTTCCATAGGAATACTGATATAAGTCACTACTTCATTCGGAAATAAATTGGTAGGTACCTACTTCATGTTCATGTCATTACTCCAGTTCTGCAATTTGGGAATAAATTATATTTTGAGATTGAGAAAGATTTAAGCTCGGACAATGATCACATGATATGTCACTTATTATGTGACCATATTATGGTCACTTATTAATATATGAACCTGGAATAAATCAATGGAGCCTCAAAACCGACTTTTAGGTACTTTTGTAATGAAAAGGTAGTCGGATTTCACGTTTTCCTGAATGATGATCCTGCAACATCACAGATCAGACCAGGTTGAGGAGCATCACACTAATTTTTTTCCATGACCTCATTATTTTGGCAAAATAATATTGAACAAGTTGAAACCTGAAGCGTTCAGGTTGTACTTGGACGTCTTAGGCGATAGGAGAGAGGTTAAAAAAAAATCCAAAAAGCAAAATCGCTAAAAAAAAACCAAAAAAAACCATTGATTTGTCATTCCCTAAATGCTCTATACATATAGATTGAATTTCACAGTCAATGTTAATTCTTTATATGTCCATATAAGTTAGGTTAGGTTATGAACCTCACCCACACCCTCCCAACCCAAGATCAAAGTAAACGTAAATGAGGTGGAGATATTTCGAAAATATGCGGTTAACACGAGGAAATAACGTAAGTCGTTATTTCAGGGAGAAACGAGTGCTTCTGAACGATGAGAAAACTAACAGTAACAGTTCATAACCAATGGTTATTACGGTGAACGGACAGCCGACATTTCTGGGACTAATCGTCGGAAAATTGTCCCGCAATTGATACCTGTCATGGGATAAAAATGACTTGTTTTCTGGGTTACCGATGGACCATAATATTATTGTAGTTTTTCTAGGGCAAGGCTTCGAGGCACCGCCTACAAACTCGACGGTACTCAACGGTTAGCGGTGAATTCTGCGGCGGTAATCAAAACGAATGAAATGCCCGTAGACGGCAACGGATGCAAATACGAGTGACGTAAATGGAAATACCGCAACAACGACGGCGCTAAACCGTTTTCTAATGCTTGGATTCTACCAAATACATACGTTAGGGGGTTTGAACTTGGGATGGCGGGACGTATGTCCGGCCCGTGATATGCTGGGTGTCCCACAAGACGTTTCCCTTGAAAATCGAAATCCAAGTGAGTAAATGTTTTTTTTTTTTGTGCACATATGGAGCGCTTCAACAATTTGAGTGACGGGTTACTTCATTCGTGAAATTTCTTCTGGAATGTGCAATAAAAAGTGGGGGTTCCTGTTCAAAAAATCAAAATTTCAACTTTTCGAATATTTCAATGATGTTTTTGATTGTCACCCGAAACAATTACCAACACAACGTTATACATTAAGCTATATCAAGAACACCGAAAATGATGAGCTAAAAGTAGAAATGGGATAGCTCCACAAAACTAGTTATTCTGAGTTTTTGGAGCGTTTTTGAGCACGGTTTCGCCTACCCTATCACTCGTGTGTAGGGTAATTATTTCATGGAATTTCACGTACAACCCGAATCTGAATTTCTCTGGGTTTCCATTTGGTCGGAATTTTAACTTAGTTAACATGAAATTTCGATTTTTAATTTGACATTTACGTATACAGTTATGGGGAGTTAACATTTGAAATGTACTTCTAACCGTATTAGCAAATTTGTGAAGAGGAGGAAGCTCTTGTTCTCAGAGCAAATTTTTAAAACTCGAATTTCCCCAAAATTTTCATACTGAAATCCGTTCCAGACCATCCTGAATTCACTGCCAAAAGACACCAAATATCATACGTACCTATATATAGTATGCAAATTTGAACTTTTTATCTCAGTTCTATCGAGAGTTATCGGCTGGAAAGACACATGCATATTATGTATGTGTCATTCCAGGCGATAACTCTCAAATTGAGATAAAAAGTTCAAATTTGCACAAAAAATTTGTCTTGGCCATCGAAAGGCCAAGTTCCTGGATGGGCAGAATCGGGGGGTTTTAGGGGGCAAAATTCCTAAAATGAAACAGTCTGACAAGTGACAACTCATTTTAAAGGTTTCTTTAAGCTGAAAACGATAGTGTAATCAGAATGGCGATATCTTATTCCGTTTTAAAACTGGTGCACTTTGAAGATGAAGAAACGTGGTTGACATGTTGTCAACGTGGTTGACTGTGACTTGATATGTTCTTCATGGTTCATCTGCTCTAATCTGATAGATGAGATATCGCAATTCTGACTTCACCATCGTGTTTAGCGTTGTAAAATCTATAAACTGAGGTGTTACTCGGCAAAAAACCAGACAAAATTTGTTATACTTAAAACCAGCAAAATGGAGACATTTTTACATAAAACTAGTTATTTCTTCAAAACTTCGCTTTTATAGTCATGCTGCTCGACTGGGGATTTATTTTAGAAGTATTGTGGGAACGACGGAAATGATGCGAATTGATACTGGACGAACAAACGGTACAACATGTAGATGTTGGGCTGGTTCTAGTGGTGTCAGCAGATTTGGTTTGCAGGGCGACCTCACCTTGTACGGTCGGCAGAGCAACGGATGGTGATTCTAACGATTTATGACCCATTCATTCAGAGTTTCGAAGCAAAACGAGGAGAAAGATAACGATGACGTCTTGTTGTTTGTCGAAAAATACCTCCCGCGTGAATAAAAAAGCAGATTATATTTCATATGGAAAAAAAAAACGATAACTTTTCTGTTTCAATGGAACTTGGAGAGAAAATTCAAACGTCGGTGTAAAAGAATCTTGTTGATATACTGTCAGCGACAGCATCTGACTCGTCGATTGGCGAATTTCAATCCCCGCAGGTCTTTTGACTCTGACATGGGTCACATCAGATGCTTTCTTTTCATATTTCACAGTCAGCTACTTCTTACGCCAAACTCCAACGCCGAACATCCTTTTTTTCCGGGGCAACTCCCGGAGGAAATCTGAGCGATACGAACTTTTTCTTCTTGTTGCGGACGGATGAATGTTTTATCTTCTCGAGGTGTTATTCGCGATTTCGGGTTAACCTTCTCCTCATAGCAATTGAGGTAAAGGCGATGAATATTACACCGGCCGCAACCTCGGCGTAACCTTCAATATTCGTAAGAGCTACTTTCTTGATAAAATAATCGTGTTAAATCAAATGATATAATACGACCTTAATACGGAAAATTAATATTTAAGAGTCCCGAAAGAATGCAACAAACTCTGTCTACAGGCTGAAAAAAGCATTTCCAAGTCAAATTCAACCTTTTTCCAACATAGGTGTTGCGACTGGAGAATAACGTGCAATGTTTGCACAAGTGTTCAAATGCGTTGCGAATTTCGTTGTCATCAGGTGGTTATTGGTGGTTATTACCTACTACGTTTGATGGGCAACGAAATAGGCAATAGGGAATGACTTTTAGTGAGATTTTTAAAATATTTTTTTCTGAGAAGAACTCACCTTCAGAATAATTAAGACAGTGGTAAAAATGTTTTAAGGAAGTACTTATTTTTCTGGAGAGGTTTGAAGTATTGAGCGGGAAGAGGGCAGCAATGTACGTCATCTACCTCCCAGGCCAATCAGAGAGCAGTACTCAGACCGGCTTCGTTAACTCTCTGATTGGCTCCAGAAAGCGGTGCATGAAAGCCCCTCTCAGCCGCTGTATCAACTACAACCCTGTCCGGCCACGTTGAGCGGGGAAAGTTCAAATTCTTCAGTTCGATCTGGTGGCTAAACAAAAATTTTCTCGTTTGAAATGACTCGTTTTACATTGTCATGTGAGTCACCAATTATCGATTTTTGACCATCAAAGAATTATTCTGTGAGACACTGGCGTTCCCTATTTGTAACTACATAATTTGTAAGAATTTGAAACCTCCAAGGTGTGTGGAGGATTGGAAACCACCCTTAATCCAGTTGAAGGATCACAAAACCCGGTACTTATGTGTTTAAATACCTGCACTGAACCACTAGTGTTGTTCAATTTACGCCCGGTTTATTAAAATTTATATTTTCTGCTTTTGTCGGGGAAAGTTGAATTTGGGAAAAAAAATCGAATTTGACTTGGAAATGCTATAATTTTATGAAAAATTAATTAACTCTCACTCAACGATTTTTTTTTTTCTCTCACGAAATTTCATTTTCATAAAGTATTTTTGTTGTATTTAATTTTCCTCTCAGGAAAGCGACGAAGCTTTCGGTGTTGATTATTTCAATACAACCCTTCAAATATGCAGGAACTTCATTTCTGAGAAAATGAATGTTTCAAAGAATGTCAAGTGATAACTTACGTTTTCATCGCTGGGATATGGGCTCACCTGAGAACAAGGAAGAAAGAAATTAATTAAAAGGCACACGCTGAGTAAAAATAGAGTAAAGAAGAACTACAAGTAATAAAAGCAGAAAAGAGTGTAACGGGGTTATGAGAAACACTTTGAAACTTAGTTTGGAGAAACCGCACTGGTTCGTCGTAGAACGGAAGATTTAATAATCTTTTTCTTCGAGAGGGTGTTTTCGTAGAAATTTGTAATATTCTCGAATTTGTAGGAATTTAAGGGATTTTTCAATAAGTGGCGAAGTGCTTTCGTGTTCTCGCATTGATGTTTTCTTGATGAACTGGGCTACTTCAACTAGAAAATCTTGGTACGAAACAGTGAAAAAGAGCACATCTTCAACTACCTCTAATGAGGTTAGTTTGTTTCCATCAACAATGATTGAGATTGGCTATTGGGCTATTCAACAATGAATGGGGCTGGTTGATCATACGATTATAATAATATTATAATCGTAATATGCATATTATGCACCTACAGGAGCCTTTTACTCAATGAACTATATCGTCGCTTATGAGGCAGCACCACGTATCTAACGTTTGCCAAATTTTCAGGAGGAAGAAAAAAACATGTTTTTTTCTAACATATTAGCACTTCTGTCATTTTTCTCAGCATTTGAAACGTGTGGTACCTCCTAGACAATAAAAATGGTGAGAAAAAATTACAGAAGTGCCAATATGTTAGACAAAAACATGTTTTTCCATCCTCTGAAAAGATGGCAAAAGTTAGATACGTGAAGCTGCCTCTTAGCGACGATATATACGAATATATAATACGTATACGTAATACGATCACATGTTTGTGAAAACCAACGATATTTCTCAAGTAATTAACGGTAATAAATTCTCCCTTTGGGAGTTCCACGATGTTGACATCGATATGTCTTAATGGCTGGTCATTCAATTCGTGTGATACAAAACGAGATTTTGTCGCAATTCCCGTGGTGGTGGAGACTTGAAATTTGGCATACATGCCAAATACATGTATCCTCCATAGGACTTACACATTATGCAGGATAGGCCCAGGATTAGAGGAGTGGCTCCTAAGCTAATTTCTATGCTATTCACTCTACGAAGCTGTAATTTACTTACACAGTGACTTACACTTTGAGCAGAAAAGGCCCAGGATTAGCTGAGGGCCTTCTAAAGCTAATTTCGATGCTATTCACGCTATGAAACTGCAATTTGTGGCCACCACACAAATGGATACCATTTGATACCAATAATTCTATGTGGAGATTTGAATATTGATCTCAACAGCAATGACGTTGTGAAGTTTCTTGAGTTAGTGACGGAAAAATCCAACCTTGAACTGAATAACGAACCAGAAATTTCTACAACAAGGAGTAAAACGTGTATTGATGCTGTTTTTACACGCCACATCGATTATATACAAACTAGGAATTATATTAAATATGAAATTTTCATACCACAAACCTTTGCTCAGCATTTCTAATGTATCAATCCCTACATGTATGTGGTTAGAATAAATACAAATAATATTTTGTCAGTGCAGTTTACTTTTTACCCGACTTGAATCATCTGTCACTCTATGCAAATTACTTGATTTCTCCCTTGCTGTGAAAAACAGACATATCCATCATGAGATGTTTTTCCTGTAAGGGAGAAATTAAGTAATTTGCTTATAGTGATAGATGATTCAAGTCGGGAGTAGATCCGAAAACTATCTCATAACACGACACTAGAATCAGAAATCCATATTTGATTAATCGACCGCAAAAGTTGTCCAACTTTTCACAAAAACCCTCAACACTGCGGGAAGTGCTATTTCTTTTAAAGGGGACCTCCGGAAAGATGGTTGAAGGAAGTTGGAGGATTCAACCCCGTTTTCTCGCCTTATCATTGTGGGTCACTCGCGAAATGTCGGAGCGACATGCAACGTCCACCCGCGCAGGTCCCGACCGAGGCCACACGTGTCATTTCCGCACAAGTATTTCAGACCCAACGCTTCCTCAAAGACATTTCCAGTGAGATAGTCTCGTTTAGTGCCCTTGTTTTTGGTCTATCGTAAATTGTGTTTTTCTCTCTTTCCCCCCCGTTTTCCCCCGGAGGTTCAGTAAAATAAGACGCGATAGAGAGATAAGTCTTGAATTGATAGCGTATTAAAGTTGGAGAGTTGGATTACAAAGTCCTTCTCCCTCACGTAACTTTTAAGGAGCGATCGACCGGATAACAGACCGACGGGCCAACGAGATATTGTTGAAGTCATGGCCGAATCTAAGGGGGATCCGAGGTTTGGCGAAACTTATGATTATACCAGTACTGTGAGAGCGAACAACCTCACAACACACAGAACTCGCTAGTCATAGTTCGTATCAGATGGAATTTTGCGGTAAATTCTTGGTAAAGAACTCACTAAGACTCAAAATAGACAGGAATGTGCTTCTGGGATCGTCCTACCTATTCAGCTTCACCAGCAATGCTGATGTATTGCGAGTTGGTATAGCTCTGCGTGTACTTTCATGGCCACAATTAGACTGACGAATACCACAGATCTGCAAATAATTGGGTTATGTTGTTGTTGAACAGCTGGAGGTCATTTCCGAAGTAATTTTCTGCGTAGAATCGGAATCCGAGCTCAGAATCGTCCTATCACGTCTGAATTTGGAGATATTTGAGGTTTTGTACACGAAAATGGCTATCTTGGCTATTTTTGAGGTTAGATATAGACTGGATAAAAATTTTCTTCTTTTTTTCTACATATTACATCATGTAGTACTACTCTTTCCCTTTAAAATGAGACTTCGAATGATACTGTAAGATGTAAATAATAAAGAAATAAGGACGTTTTTTTCGCTCTCCTGTAAAGTATACAAAAAGTGACATGCGAGCTCTCAATTCTTCACCGTCGATATTGGGCGCTACGACTGACTTTTTGTTTTCATAATACTATGTCCTTGTGTAGTAATAGGCGTTTAGGCCAAAATCTGGATTTCAAGTTCAGTAATTGTCTCGAACAAATTAAGTTAGGTGGCCTAGGATTTGTGTACCTGTAGATATACGAGGGATGTCCAGAAAGTAAGGTTACAACATGTGTTAAAAATTGAAAATTGAGTATATTTAAACGAAATTTACAAGATAACATATCAAAACATGTCATTACTTCTCTACATAATCGCCATTAAGGTCAATACATTTTTGAAGCCTAGGGACCAGTTTTAGTATACCCTGAACGAGTACGTTTTCCTCCCAAAGCTATTTTTCGACCTCCTCGTCATTTGAAAATGGTTGTCCACCCAAAACTCCTTCAATTTATTGAAAAATGATAATCTGATGGTGCCAGGTCCGGGGAGTAGGGTGGGTGAGTAACAATATCCCACCCAAATCAAGCGTTGTCATGAAGGAGTGACACAACTTCTTGATTGTCTCCCATTATGGAGCGGCATTTATGGTGGTTACTTTAGGCATAAAATCTACCAATGATATCCCTTTTCGCTCTCAAAAGACATATGCCATGATGTTCCTCTCTAAAAATTGAACTTCGAATTTATTGGTTGATGGCGCCACTGCAATGATATTCCAATCATGAATAATAGATGGATTATTCGACGTACTTAAAATTCGACGACATCAGAACATTAGCGAACATGCGATATCAATGGGCAGTGTCCTTTTATGAACACTCAACAATGTGCAGGATCGACATATACCACTTTCCTAGCGATCAAGGATGATTCAAGCAGACTTTTACACTCCCCCGCTGTGTTCCGTATCCTCTTTATGATAATAGAACTGGTTTCGTGACTAGCCATAGCCATGAAAAAAAAGTCTCCCATCGCTCGCCTTCTGCCTTCTCCGCGTTTTTATACGTCGTCATTCCTAGGGTTATTGGGACCCTCTTCAGACACCGTCGATCCCTTCAAACTAAGATTTTCTAAATCCTTTTTCGTTCGTAGTTACGATTTCTAGGTTTGACCTTTTCCAGAAATCGACGATTGTTGGCTCCAAGCGTTTTATGAACATGCGCAGTAGAAACCTACTAGTGGTATAAAAATTCCTGTTTATTACGAAACGTACACCGTAACTCTTCGAATGAGTTATGTTTGTTAATGACTGAATAGCGGTATATTTGCATAAGCTGAATCATTGCAACTAAGGACTGTTGTAGAATTTCAGCAGTGCCAACTCCATATAACTGAATTACCACCTTATTTGTCTTATCCGTGAAGATGGGCCTATGTGCACATCTGCAAGTACATTATATGAACATGATATGAAAAATTATCTGTTCAGGGTTCGTGCCGATTTTCAATTTTCAATTTCCCTGACTTTTCCCTGATTTCCAGACCAAAAATTTCGATTTTTCCCTGACTTTTCACAACGTTTCAGGATCCTTTAAACAGTAACGTTTTGCATGAATCGAAAATTTTAGATGCGCAAATGAAGAAAAACAATATAAGGAACAAGTTTTTTTATTCATAAAAAAACGAAGTTTACTTAAAATAAAGTAAGAGATAGAATCACAAGATAAAACACATAAAAATTTTGAGTACGTGGTTTACATAAACCATACCTTACAAAGGTAAAGGGGTTTTCGACGCGTATCATGGATTTTACGCAATTCTGCACCCGATTTGAGATTTTTCCCTGACCAAAATCCAATATCCCTGACTTTTCCATGACTTCCAGTGCCTATTTATATTTCCCTGACTTTTCCATGACTTCCCTGACTTCCCTGACCGGCACGAACCCTGCTGTTATTTTATGTCGAGCGCCTGAAATTGGTAATGGAGTAGGCAGGTGTTCCAATCAACAACCGGAATGTATACAGAAATTATGGCACAAACTCAAGGAATCAATTCTACAGCTAATTTGCAACAAAAAATGCCTCGTAGAATTACTTCATTACTCAATTAAAAAACCGACTTTTTTCATTTTTTAAGATTCAGTATTTTCGACCATGTCTCAGTAAAACGGCTCTCCCTTAAATTAGTGTGTGAAATAAAAGTTGAGAATTCCGTTGTTAAGAGCGTTAAATTTGCTATCTCCCTGATATAAATTTTTTTAAGACACTCCTAATTGATGAAAAAATGGCCAAGTTTTTGAAAAAATAGTGGTGATAATTAGGTCACGCCTCCTATCCCGAAGAACAAAATTCAAGCTCTACTGTTCCCTGATACGTTCTATAGTAGGTAACCTATGGCTGCGAAGCGTGGACGTTGACTGCAAGGGATAAGAATGCCCTTTTGGTTTTAGAAAATTTTGCGACGGATCTTCGGAGCCAAATGTCATAGTGTGTAGAAGATTCGTAGCAACGCTGAACTGGACGAGCTGATTCACGGGAAAAACATAGTGCGGTTCGTGAAAGCGCAATGCTTGTGGTGGCTTGGGCATGTGCAGCGGATGATTGAAAACAGGATCCCCATGAAGGTTTTGAACCACAAAATGGACGGGAAGAGATGGCGAGGAAGATCGAGAATACGGTGTATGAATGATGTCGAGGATGTCCTGAGGACCATGCGGATATGAAACTGGGGAAGACTGGCAGAGAGTGCACGCTGGTGGGAGATTGTTCGGGAGGTCAAGGGCTGCACATAGGGCTGCAGCGCCGGAAGAAGAAGTGGTGATAAGGAAATTTTGAGCTCATTTTTGGTTTCAGCAGTCAAAAAACAGCAAGATGAGGGGGAATTGTGCAAAAAGGTTTATAAACGGCGGCCTGTGTAATCTTCGACAGGTGGATGTTTGTGCATTTCACATTCTGGGTGTTTATGAGGGATGGGGCGGTTTTTAGTGGATCCGACTAAATTCCAAATTGGGCACTCCAGGTTTTCTCTGTGGGTTTTGAATCTTTGCAATGTCCATGATCAACTCTGAAAAACGGTGAGATAACCCCAAGTTACGCTCGTAATTGAGTTTGGTAACATGGGGCGTTGAGATGATGTCTCGTGTCACTATACACTCATTGTGGAATTCTCATGAAGAAATCGCCGAGACATGCGTGACCTGTACGAGGAAATGCCATTCACAAGACTGCGTGTGGAGTCCCACCAGAAGGAACCCGCAAGGCCGAAGTGGCTCATTATCCCGTGGACAACAACAAAAAACCTGAAAAAATGCTAATCAGCGGGTTTCGACTAAGTTGAGCTTCAACGAGTTGAAAAGACGGCGAAGGGTTTCCTTGTCGATTGCAAAAAATGACATTGTGCCGGTACCCCCGTCGGGCCTGTGCCAAGTTTAAATGGAACCCCCACTTCCTCCGTCGGTTCGTCTTTCGCAAGGACGCTGCGGGGGATATCAAGGCGATGGCAATCGCTGGGAGGCCCCAAGGCCTTCGACTGATAGCCTTAAAATGCCGGTGTTGTCTGAGGTCAGTTTCCTTCCCTATGGAGTGAACGCGATCATGTATTACTACTCAGTGAGCTCTCCGTGTGTTGTGTGAGCCAAAAGCCAGGTACTTTTGTATTTACAAGAGCGGGGGAATCCTCTTGCATTTGTGACGAACCCACCGCACTTGACCTTGTTCCTGTACGTCACGCCCTCTCGTCCGCCCAAACGCTCATTACCGCACTATCTTTGCTCACTTCTTTGGTTTGGTTTAGAAATGAAACATATCGTCCAGATGTTCAATATTAGCAGATACGACGATTTTCACAAAATCATTCCACTACCGTGGAAAAATATCTTGCTCCAACAGCCATCGTTCACTGAAGTCCCCTACATTGCTTGTGGTGTATCAACAAATACAGGGTGATCCGTACGTAGATGCAAAAATTTGCGTAAAACTACATCAAAAATGGATAGAAATGCCACCAATTTCATAATAAACACAAAAATATAACATATTTTCATCTCAATTCGTTCTTGATTTTTTAAAGGTTTTCCACAAAAACCACGTTTTTTCTCTTTTAAACTCAAATTTCCCCACCTAACCCCATTTAATTTCAATTTTTTACCACATTTTCGGAATCAGCGTTGAAGTTGCTTTAGTATTAGTGTACTTTGATTCCTGAGAAGTACCATCTAATGACCATAACAGCAGCTCAAATATAGACAAATTTGAAAAAATAAAAAGTTTGAAAATCTTAAGAACGTTACTACTCGTCTACAGCAAATCCTGGAAACTGGCTAATCTCATGAAAACGTCTACATTCAATAAGCTTTTCAGCGGTATGGTAAACATTGTGATTATCTTGTTCCTTCAATCAAAAATTCAAGTTTAAATGCAAAAAAAGTTAGGCGATTTGCGGATCACACAGCATAAATCATACTGGAACATCGATTCTCTATTCGATCCACTTTCTTGAATGATATGACATATTCGTCTCATTCGAACATTTTTGATTTGAAACGTAATGCGGAGGTACCTTTGTTTGGTGCTAATTGCCTCAAGTGGAAGGTCAGTTTCCTCATTCGAAGCGACAAATACGTCATTTTCACGACCGTGGATGGACGTTTGTTCTCCTGAACAACTGCATACGATTCTTCCTCGTTAGAGGTCTGGCGGCCGTCAAGGACTTACACGCGGTTTGTGTGCTAATAAGTGAACAGCCCTCGTATGCAAGGCTGTTGCATACACAATGGCCCATCATCTTGCATTATCGAGCTTGAGTCGTTCGCCGTAAGGGAAAACGACGCACTCGGCAGGCGGAGTTCTCGGGCAAAGCCATCAGACCCTCAAATGACAGGTTTTACAACTCCAAGTTCTAACTGTGTAAATGGTAGGTTTTAATGGGTATTTGTGGTTTGATGTAAGTGCATGCTACAAAAATCGATAGCATCTTTGACACTAAACTCTCAACTAGTTGGAAACGAACGCCCTTTTAGATACAGCTGGGATAGCCTACTCTACAGGGTGTCTACAGAAGAAGATTGTGAATAAGAAAGGGTCAGGTTATTTACCACTTTGAATATCTGCGGTTTTCTATCTACGACTAGCTCTGTTCCATATTTTCCCACCTCTGGTGCCAAACTTGATGAAGTAGGTCGTAGAAAAAAAGGGAAGATTTGAGAAAACTCATGTTGGATGACCAATTTATATGCTTAATGGATGATGTTGAACGTGATGCGTGGTTGTTGGCTTTCGAAAATGTTGCTGCCAAGTTTTTGGGAAATTTAAAAGTGCAGAAATAGTGCAAACTGTTATAAAAAATTATTTTCTTTAGGCCTGTGTTATTTTATTGAATACCCAGTGTACAGGGGGATTTCGACCATGTTAATCCACATTAATCTAGAATTCAACTCCTTCAGTGGTCTCGACTCGTGCAGGTACCCCCTCCGAGCGACCGAATATTGGGGTCGTAACGTTTCGGCTGAAGACCTGCCTCTGGCGAAGATCCAAGAACCCTTGTAGGGACAGGCGCTGGAACTCTCGCTACAGATACCGCTCAAAGAGTACGCCGTATTTACGGTTGGAAATGCCAAACTGCTGAAATTGCTGGTCATTAATTCACGAACCCCGTTCTGGTTGATCTTCACTCGTAGATCACAAAATCTCAGCGATGCTCAAAGCCTTGCCACCGTAATACTCTAAATCCACCAATGACACCACCATCAGAACGGCTTTGTTCATCATGAAATTCTATTAAAATTTGCGGCACTTGGACGTCAACCACCTGAAAATGACCCTTGCAATTGGCGTGTTAGCTCATAGCGATCGGCAAGGTCGAGTAGCTCATTACACGAAAACCATTACTTGAGATCTTGTAATCACTACCTGCGTCAGAAACTCCTGGCGTACAAGGCAGTTGCAAGTGGCAATTACCTACTGGTACCTCGAGAGTTGCAGCAGAAAACCTCAAGATCGCCGTTGCATGTAATTTTCATCTTTTTCCTCATTGTTAAGTGATATGAGCTGCGGTCGGTCGCATTTCATTAAGTAATTTCATAATGAAAACTGAAAAGACGACTATTAAAATTGATTAATACGTACATAAACAACATTAGGCTTCACCATCGTTCAGTTGCAAAATTCGTGAGCAAATAATTTTGGGTTTATTCGATGGTCTGTTTCATCCTAAATGAAATTTTCAATCCCACTCGAAAATTAACTTTTTTTGAGTTTTTCAAAGTGAATCGAAGGCCCACTTCACCCTAAATGATTATCTCAATTCGATTCAACATCAACTTTCTTGTAGTTTTTTTTTCTCGAGGTTTTTGAGGACTTCTCCATTTAAAGATACACAATATATCCACCATCTAAACTTCATTATAATTGTCACAGATTCGGAAACCCGTTACATTCTGCGAGATGGAACTGACAACTCCACTCGAAACAAGAGGACAATCGCGGGTCGCGGTAAAAATTCATTATAAAGCCATTTGCAGCGTCTACACGTGTCGAACAAAGGAGAAGAGCTGGGAAATAACCACTTTGAGCAACGTTATCATCTTCTAAGAATAAATGTAGCCTGGGAGTTACGAGATGTTGATTAAGTGTTCGTATTTTCTTAACCATTGAATTTGTAGACGTTTTCGAAGTTTTGTAAGTTCGGCACAGGGGAAAGGGATTCAAAGCAGATTGAGTTCCGGAACGGAAAATCCATACGTTGTTCAGGAACTGAGTTCCCCGAGTTTTTTGACTTCTGTACCTTTCGCTCTTCTTGAAAATTATTTATATTTTTGGATGATGATTAGATTGTAGATAAAACCAAGCTGTGCTACATGATTCTAACGATAATGAGAGGTTTCGTTATTTATCAGGCCTTTCATACAGAAATCGTAATTATCCTCGGAGCATACAGACGAAAAGAACTGCAGAGTTAGCGGGGGATCTGCAAGCGTTCGATGGGCGCGTATAAAAAACTCGAGTTTTTTAGATCTGCCAATTCTTGTCACAACGGTTCTTTATCTTCTTCACGCAGATCACCGTTCTATCGTGATCTCTAAATGTTAGATTAATTATCATAATGAATTATCATTAAAATTAAGATGATCATCAATCAGTATCCCCAAATATTTACAGTAGCCATTGAACGGGATTGAAGGGTAAACACAACAGCAGTTACTCGAAACTGCCTGGAGACAAGAAAAACTTACTGTCAGTTCTGTTCAGTACTACATTATCCACTATGTACGATCATTAAGTTTTTTGTAGTATTGTACTGCGTCATAAACAGTTTAATTCGGTACGTGAATTCGTTTCAGATCTTTGTCTATTTTCGTCCTCCGTATACGATTTTGGTGGTACGACACAGACTCGTACGGCCTTAATTAGCGTTCAGTCCTAATTGGAATACTTTTTGGCTCGGATTGACATCGAAATCGCGCCTACTTCGCACAATAGCAGTGCGTCTGTTAGCGTTCGCAGTGACATTGAGATCTCTAATGAATATGTAAATACGTCTCGGTTCTGCTCTTAGCGTTGTTTACATAAGAACTGTTTTCTTTTTTTTTTCTAACGTACGTTAGAAATCTTCAACAACAACTCAGTGACGCAACTGGTTAACTCGACGGGTAAATATAGTATTGGGGTGAAAGGGGGCTAAGGAAGCAGGTTTGTGTGCCAAAAACTTGTTGGGTCAGTCCGCTAGTCGCCTCTCCGTAGGCTGACCTCTTCTTTTTATTTGAGCATCGAACGAGTGTGAATAACGTTTCCCACACCTGGAAAAGACTGCCAGAAACTAAAAGGCAGATGTAAATTTACGCACAATGTAAAAGTTATTCCTTACTTGCAATCGTAGCTCCCAAATAACTCAAGAAACCCAGATATTTAATTAATCCACCCTAGACACTGTGAAATATACCTACCTATAACGCAAAGAAGTCATGAACAAAATTGTAAAAAATGTATAAAAAATGTAAAATGTGCGAAATTAAATTGTATAAAGATTAAGGAATAAAAGTATCCAGTAAAAGTAATAAAAATAAAATATATATAATAAAAGTTGATAAATAATATATGTAATTATGTAGGTACTTAATAAAAGTAAATTAAACTGAACTTCGACTCATGTAAGCCATCACAAGCTATGCTTATAGGTCTACACTGTCTTTCTATAGAATCAGGTACCTAGTTATATGTAATACGATATAGTGGCTTCTGGGTGATAACCAACTTTTTTGGTTATTTGTAGTATGTAACCATTGTATAAGAAGGAAATGAGTAAATGAATGAATGCGTTTTTGAAACCATGAAAGCGAGATGCTGCCTTGAAAATGTATTGGTAGTACATGTTCATGCTATGTGATCGGGACTATCCCCCTAAGTACTTTGTTTTGAAAAGTTTGAACGTGTTTGATGTTGGATTTTTTAGAGCAACCCCAAATTTGAATGCCATACGCCCAGACTGGTTTTAGAATTTCCTAGTTCAGCAGTAACCTGTTGTGAACCTCTAGTTCTGAGTGCCTCCCCAGTAACCAGTACAACTTCCTATATTTGATGTTGAGCTCGGTTTTTTAAATTTTAGCGTCAACCCTAGATATTTAGTTGTGTTTGCTGCGGGTATGAGTTGGGAGCTGATCATAATTGGCCACGGGTTATCTTTCTTATACGCAAAATTCACGTATGGAGATTGGGCTTTGTTGAGTTTGATCCTCCATCGTTGGGTCCATTTGATGATTTTATTCTGCTGTGCCCCCCTCGGCCGTGAATGCTGTATCATCAGCGGAAGTTGCAATCCATGAAACCATTTATTTACCGTATATTTACATTCAATATACTGTTCTTTAATGGTGCAAACTCAAGGGGATCTAATACAAATGTTGATATACGAAATTGAATGCAACATCGATAATATCAATATCTGTCCCATCTCAGCAGTAGGTCGTGATCGTAGGTCACCGTCGTGTGAAGAGTTTGAGGTCATTTCATCGTCCTTACCGAACAGTGACTGGTCTGACCTCGTCATTCGAACTCGAACTTGGCATTCGTAAGATTAGTTGACGGTTTTGGTTAGTTTTTTCGTGGTCAGTATCAATCAGCTTGGTTATTTCGGTGTAATTATTGGTGTAATCGCTGTTCCTTCTTTGGTTTTGGTCAGACAATTCGCTAACGATCCGGCAGTTGAATGACGCGAAGATTGTTGAGCCGGTCTCGGCCAAGGATCTTCCACTTTATCCCGGCTGGTTATTGCAAAAGCAGTGGGAACGGTCTTACACGGGATGAAGGGTGAGGGGGGGGACTGTTACGACATTATCCAGTCACTCAAGGACTAGCGAATCAAGGTAAAAGTCAGCTGGGCGAAACAAGATGGCGCACCCCGCACGTGTCGGCCGATTTAAAATCCTCCTACTGCTCCTACTTTAATACTTATTCCCCACCCGGAGGGCAATAAAAACTCTTTAGATCCCCTTTAAGAGTTTCCCTCCCCCCTAATTACTGAGGAAATGTTCATTTGTTTTAACCTCAATAAATTTCTTGCCCCGAAATATTTTGAAAACTGCATATATATATCTGCGGTATACATACCGCTTTAGTACAGTCTGTGATGCAGTTCGGTATTACGAGTATAATCTGGGGTGGCACATATACGACCTTGGTTGATCCGCTGGGGAGGATGCAATAAAGAATTCCCCCACTGGTAATCTCTTCAGTGAATTGAAATTGTTGAATATTTATCAACTATATGCAAAGAACACTGCCGTATATATAATTAAAAATTAGAGCAAAATTTGCTCTAAAATTTGCTCTGTATTTAATACGACTTCGAATCTCGCTACATTAGGAATGAACCTTATAAAATGGAACTACCTAGGTTAAGACTGAGCTCTACAAAATAGGAATGCAAGAATACAATGAATACCGGGACATGTTGACATAAGCGGCAATGAAAAAGCGGACAAAGCAGCAAAATACGTCTTGACGCAACCTACGGCGGATGGAATTTTCGACATTCCCCTGAGCGACGCCTTCTTCGTATTCAAGAGAGAAACAACACTCGAATGGCAGACGAACTATGAGGCTACATCACTAGAGAAGGGACACTACCACTACCAGGTGCAGCCACTCGTGCCATGGAAACCCTGGTTTAAAGGGAAAACCCTAAACAGAAGATAATAACCACGCAGTACGTACAATGAAAAATAATAATGTAATAAAATAATAATAATCAAAAATAAATAAAAAGTATATATTATATTATAGAGGAACGGCAACTATCACCGAACACTAGCTTCATAGCAATTCGGTGACATTTCTTATTTTGATGTAATTTCTTTCAATTTTTAAGAGGTTTTGTGATGTATTTATTTTCCTTATATTACATTTTTTATGAAATAAATAAATATCTATAAATATCTATCTATCTATTTCATGACGTCTAACAGGCCGAACTACGCACTATGCTCCATATCAGAGCAATTGAAACTGACGGAGTACCCAATTTACCAGTTTCATGGTATCCACTGAACAACTTCGGAACGTACAAAAACACTGATTCACCGACTGTGCTGCACACGGTGTCGAATGCTCGCAGTCGAGTTTATTTACCAAAACCAACTACAACTACCGAGTTGACTCAAGATGACCCCCTCAACTCAGAAGGTTCGGACAAATTCCTCGTTAAAACCTTTTGCATGTTAATTTTCCCCGTTGTAAATCGCCCTTGTTCGAGGACTCCCGTGGGGCATGAAATGGCGGCTGCACCAGCAGCTAATCGACGGGAACAGGCTGTTTTATTCAAGACTCGTGTACTACGTCGCACTTCCCTCGACACACGTGCCACCCATCAAATCCTCCTACTCAACTTGTGACGTCACGTAGAGCTGTTTTCTCGGTTATAACCCTCGGGATAAATGCTCTGAACCATCGCACAATTGAGATTTTTAGATTTCGGCAGTAATCATCCAGTTGAGAGGAAACGGGGACAAATTTAAATAAACTCAGCTTCAAGTTAAAATCAATTTATTGTCATTCATTTTTCAGGGGATTTTTTAAGAGGTTGGACAGTCATTATCACTAATTATTTCCCCGTTCAGCAAAAAACCTACGATTTGGGTTTATAATCTTCGATAATGAGCCATTGGAATCGACCAAAGAAATTTATTTAACCCCCTCCCCCCTCCCCCTCAAAATTTGTTGGTTTACGTTTCAAGATACGTAGATTCCAAAAATCGAATTAAAAAAAATCTGTCCGTCCGCGGCACTTTCCCCAGTTAGCGATGAGCTAAAATTACGAAATTTTTTTACAGGTTCGGAACAACCCCACAATGATCCTCGAAGCTTTTCATAACATGCGGTCAAGGGGAAGGGGTTCAAAACGAATTTTGAATTTTTGAAATTTTCAAAAATTGAAACATTCAAGTGGAATGGAATAGTTTTCAGTTCAAATTCACATAGAATTTATTTGTTAGAATTTTTAAAGAACATCCGCAGCTTGGTACGACCAGCCGTTCGTTCACAAAGAGGGCTCAAAGTTGGGGCAGATCGAAAGCCATCAACATGAGAGCGAATCGTGAAGCAAATTGTCGGGTCAATTTTCATACTATCTCAGCTGATTCGAATAGCACTTGTTTTTCATGAAAATTATCAATAACCAACAATAATTCATAATAATAATTATTATTAATCAATGATAATTCGTAATTATAATTAATCTATCATTGATTGATCTAGACAGAAGGGTGATCTGCACAAAGGAGATAAAAACCGTTGCGTCAAGAATTTGAGGTTTTTCAACAGGCATAAACAGTATGCTACGTGTATAAAACTGTCCAAATTTGGCGAATTTAATGAAAACCTAACGATATTTATAAACTGCAGGGTACAGGGCATAAACTACATGGTAGTGTACAAAACTGTCCGAATTTGGCGAATTCAGTGAAAAACCAACGACATTCAACTGGCATAAACTACATGGTAGTGTACAAAACGGTCCAAATTTGGCAAATTCAGTGAAAAACCAACGATATTCAACTGGCATAAACTAGGTACATAGTACGTGTACAAAACGGTCTAAATTTGGCGAATTCTGTGAAAAACCAATCATTGAAATTTTGTTGGTCAAATTTTGTCGTTTCGTACAAATAACACACTTTATCCTTCTTGGCCAAGTATTTTTTTTTGCATTCAATTTTTGGGATTCGCCCCAATGTTGAACAAACTACACTATTCGGAGCTTGTGAAATTGTCGCCTGAATGCAAATGTGGTATAATGCAACCTCATTGCAACAATCCAACTCTCCCTTCTGTAGTGTAGATTTGTCGTTTAATCCTCGAATTAAATCATTTTCGAACCCACTTAAGAATCCGCTTAGTTCTTGTACTCTACACATTGTTCCGACCTCACAGAGGACTAAGGTTTTGCTACTAAGAAAAAAAGAGAATCCTTGAACTCTTGTTTGATATTCTTGCATAAAACAAATAAAGCCTTTCATGGGCTACATCTCAGAGTCTTTGAAAATATTTCTCTTTAATCTCAAAGACACTTTTCGTATTGACATTGAGTAGGTTCTGTTGTGCTGAATTGGTTTCGTCAGCGGTTGGAAGTCATCAACAGTAAATTTCCACCTTTTCGATTGCGAGCCTAATTCCTTCAGTGCTACTTTCTTATCACAGCTAGTATTAATTTGTATGTGGCTAAATTCGGTCGTCAATGTCTACTTCATAATGAATAAACACTTTGCTAAGAATAATTCAGACAAATCTCCGTTGGTTCCACTATTCGCTGTACGGATTGTCTCTTATCGTTTTCAGACTACAGTCGATATCATAGCATAGTTATCTGCCCGAAGTTTTCCGTTCAGTTAAAATTAAATAAACACCCAAATCGATTGAATTCAATGAAGACTGGTGTCTTTTGCATGTCTATCCATGTCTTTTGCAATTAACTTGAATTTCGTTCTTGTTTCACAACAAAGTTCTTTCTATTTGAGTTTGAAAATACAGTTTATGATCATTCAAAGTTTATTGTAAACACTCGATATCGGCCCTTCCACTTGTTTCTACTTGACGACTGCAATAGTTTAATACAGTTTATTACAGTAGGTATTACTACGATCCTTTCATAACTTGGTAGCAACTAGGTATGTGTCGTTCTTCACTTCATTCGGAGTGTATTTAGATACGAACATTTTTATACGAATTCCTATGGTTCATTATTGAAAATAATACGGAGGCTCGAGCGCGAGGCCCCTAAACTTTATGTAGGTCGAACGGATCAAATCTATTCGGGGACGTACGGCCACCTAATATCGCCAGCGACCCGCTTCGATGGTAAATCATTTCTGCATCGCTGCGTTCGTTTCATTCTCCTCACGTGTTCATTTTGGTTTATTATGTTTGATAATGACCCGTTCGAATTGCCCAAGAAAAAAACAAATAAATAAAATTCCCCTCCCCCCATCCCACCCCCTCAAACGTGTTGGTAAACTTACATTTCAAGATACGTAATTAAGAAACTTGGTTTACGGGCACGGACACAATGATCTCCAAAAGTTTTCGTAACCTTAGGGCAATAGGAAGGGGTTCAAAACTTATTTTGAAATTTGAAAATTTCATAACTAAATAAATTCAAACGGAACGGTGTAGTTTTTGATTTGTGGTGTTTTTCGATGTGGTTCAGATTTAAATAGAGTTTAATTTTGGTTTATTCTGCCGTCCTAAGTTAAAACGTCCTATCTACAGCCGTTCGTTCACAATGAGGGCTCAAAGTTGGAGCAGATCAAAAGTTGTCAACATGAGGGTGAATGAATGTTCATATCGGCCCACCTGATTCGAACAGCACGTGGTTTTCAGATATCGAGTTAATTAATAATAATCAGTAATATAGTATACTAATACCTAATAATTGACGCTACTTCATAATAATTACTATGAATTAAGAAGCGTGCACATTGATTCGCTCAAAGAATGCGCAAATTATTTTATGCTTTCAGGAAAATACGTAGTTTTTTCTCTAGAAAACCGCTTAAAACCAACTAGTACGGTTTAGCATTTTGTATTATTAAATATTTGGCTTTGGGGCAAGCAAATCTCATATTGAAAAAGTACAAATAATGAAAAATCGTACTCTAAAAATTATTTTACTACTATTATAAGCTTTTTGGTGTAAGAAATATTTCGCAGATGTACTTTCTTCAGTCCTGTATTCATTTATTTTGTTCCGGTTACCAGAAACCGGTAGCAGTGATGAGCATCTGTCGCTTTCTGGTACTGGTACTGGAACTGGTACTCGTAATTAAAATGAAAAATCTGTTCCAACTGGTTTTCAACATTAGGTCAAATCTGTTCAAATATACGCGTTCTTGCATCCTACTTTGACCCGTGATATTGATAGCCGTGTTCCAAAGAAATGCAAAGAATTTTGTGGAACCACAAATCCCTTGCACAGTTGTAAGGCGGCTTAAGCCAATCTCCCTGTATTTACCTTATACTCCTTGTACATCCACCACTCATGTCTAGTTTGTATAGCTTCATGAAAAATCCATTCGAACACTTACAAGAGCTGCCGTTCCGCCTGAATTTTTAAATATCCGTCCCCTCCCTCTTGTCCAACAATCGCCTTCATATTCGCGGTAATGCGACTCGCGTGACCCGCTCTACACGTAAAATAACCTCCCTCTCTAAACGGCCCCATTGATCCGCCCTTGTTGGCCGACTGTGCGACGAAAGAACACACAAAAAGTGCTGTTGGACCTCTTTACGTAGCGGAGAAGCTTAAGGCATTATTGATGATCTTTTTACCAACTCATACGCCCTGGGTCGATGAGAGCATTTTGCATAATACCGGGGGCCCCAGTACTTGGCTTAAGACGGTCCTTTCGCGGCTCCGAAAATCCAGTCCTGGAAACCAACTAGAGCTGGACGACAGAACAAGACTTGACATGATCAATGTTTACGAGATATGCACTCAGAGCAGTAGTTGATCAACCAGAAATCGGCATCAATAGCCAAATTCATCAATGTACTTAGTTGAAATTTTAAAAAATGACAAGAACACCATAGTTTTTGATTCCGAGTATTAAATAAAAATTTTGTTTAAAATCTAATCAAGGCCTCGAAGGTGGAACCAGAAAAATTTCACGAACATGAGCGTGAATCAAAGGGTTAAACTTCACGTTAAATTCTGATACTGGGGAACAGCTAATTCTAACTACACGTGGTTTTAAGATTGAGTTAATAATTCTAAGATAATTTTCGTGTCTCAGAAGGTAAAGAAGATGATATTTGTTTGCAGGTATTTATAAGTTATTATCGACAGGCAATAATAAAATATTTAATACCTATACGAAACTATACTCCCTATGGTCGGTAACTAGCTCAGTGACTATCTCGTCCATTTCTTGCCAATTACAGGGATTCATGGGTTATTACCATAGTTACCGACCATAGGGAGTATAGTTTCGCATAGATATTAAATATTTTAAAACTTTATTACGTTTCATATAGGTACGTATGGGGCATATATAATATATATTATGCCTTGTGTCGAATGGTGTTATACTCGTATATACAGGAAATAATGAAATTGTGGAACAACTTGTGTTACGCATCCAACTTCCTACTATATCTTCGTGTTACGCCTCCCTTCAGAAAGTAATGCCTCGGAGGAATAATTCCACAAGTTGAATACCAGAGAGGGCTTTCAACAATACAAGGTTGAAAATGTTTCAACTTGTTTCTACTTCCTACTTTGCCCGTTACGCAACGCTTGATTCATGTGACTTATATTCATGGAACTCGTAGTTTCACTTTGTAAACTCTAAGATGATTGCCCCGTGACTGAATACTCTCTCAAAGTATCAGCCACGTAGTTTTGACTTATTGGGTGATGCCGTGTACAAACTTCATGTATCACACTGGTATTGGCACCTACATCAAACAATGAAGACTTTTATTGAAAAATTGAACTGTAAACCCGATACGTAGGAAATAGTTTGCTCAAGGAGAGAGAATTTATCATTTCTGGTGTATACACATCTTCGTAATATCAAGATGCGTTTTCACGTCATTGGCAATGGCTCAATTTTTTTCCTACTAATAATACTCGTATTATCCGGTATAGTAAAATATTCAATTCGAAACCGTACCGCAAAACAACCGTACAGGCCATCATTATCCAGTTATGCAATGGTGAAACAAGTCACAGACCGTTTTGTATGCGTTCCATATAATTAAAAACTTATTCGTGAGCATATTAACTGGGAAATTCAGCATGCAAAGCTCGCTGTGCCTCTGTTTTAGTTATCAGATCGCGTGGGAGCCTTGCACTTTATAAACACGTGCCAGCGGATTACGAATTGAATTATCGTGCAAAAAGAAAGGGAGTTGAAAAAAAAATTAATTATTCTATATTTTACCACGAGTTTCAAGTTGACGATGAGACAGACCGGTTAGGAACTCGTGAATTCAACGTATTGCCTGATCATGTGGCATTCATGTTACTCTTAAGCACTGTCAGTAATCATGGTCAACATAACACGAATCGCCCTCTCGTTTTGCAAATAAATTACCTTATTGGTTATTTATTTATTGGCAACATACGAGAATCATATGCGAGTAGTTGTAAGAAGAAATTGAGTATAAAATGAAACTTCAAGATAAATTTAAAAAAATAATTTCTAATAAGATTATTGCCCACTGAGAAATATTTAGAGCTATTTCCAGCTTTTCCCCAGGTCATTTTGAGGTACCCCCTTTTCAGGTCTAATTTTACTGGACAAATTGGCTGTAAATGTAATTCCCTCCTTGGGATCCATTACTAGAGTGAATTTTCAAAAAGCCTGTATAAAGTTGGTGAAGTTAACATTTTCTTAAGAGAATCTCGTATTTTTATAGAATAAATTTACGTGTTGGGTAGAATTTCAATACTATCTTAAGGTTTTAGAACGGTTTCCAGCTTTTCCCCAGGTCATTTTGAGGTACCCCCTTTTCAGGTCTAATTTTACTGGACAAATTGGCTGTAAATGTAATTCCCTCCTTGGGATCCATTAGTAGAGTGAATTTTCAAAAAGCCTGTATAAAGTTGGTGAAGGTAACATTTTTTTAAGAGAATCTCGTATTTTTATAGAATAAATTTACGTGTTGGGTAGAATTTCAATACTATCTTAAGGTTTTAGAACGGTTTCCAGCTTTTCCCCAGGTCACTTTGAGGTACCCCCTTTTCATGTCTAATTTTACTGGACAAATTGGCTGTAAATGTAATTCACTCCTTGGGATCCACTAGTAGAGTGAATTTTCAAAAAGCCTGTATAAGGTTGGTGAAGGTAACCATTTCTTAAGAGCATCTCGTATTTTTGAAGAATAAATTTACCTGTTGGGTAGAATTTCAATATTATCTTAAGGTTTTAGAGCTATTTTCAGCTTTTCCCCAGGTCACTTTGAGGTACCCCCTTTTCATGTCTAATTTTACTGGACTAATTGGCTGTAAATGTAATTCACTTATTGGGATCCATAAGTAGAGTGAATTTTCAAAAAGCCTGTATAATGTTGGTGAAGATAACATTTTCTTAAGAGAATCTCGTATTTTTGAAGAATAAATTTACCTGTTGGGTAGAATTTCAATACTATCTTAAGGTTTTAGAACGTTTTCCAGCTTTTCCCCAGGTCACTTTGAGGTACCCCTTTTCATGTCTAATTTTACTGTAAATGTAATTCACTTCTTGGGATTCATTAGTAGAGTGAATTTTCAGTAAACCTGTTTACGGTTGGTGAAGGTAACGTGGTCTTAAGAGAATCTCGTATTTTTAAAGAATAAATTTACGTGTTGGGTAGAATTTCCATAGATACATGAGATATGTCACTGTAGGCGTCCGGGCGGTGGTCGAGAGGCGGGACATCTGACGTAACTCCGGTATTGTGAAATAGGTACGGCTTGGGAGGGGTCCAGCAACACGGATTATCAAGTCCACGAGCGAACGGTCTGTTAGGACCGCCCACGCACCACAGAACCATCTTCAGGGCTTTTCCGCCTCCATCACGATGTCACCAAAGATCTGATTAAAGGGAGCCGATTACCGGATTCCCGCGTTTCTAGAAACACCGAAGAAGAAGAAAAAACCTAGAGAATCAGCCATTAGGAAGGCAACGGTAGGTTTTACGGCTGTTTTATCCGAAATCGTGACTCTACGAAAAACCGCCTTCGGGATCTTTCCGTTTCGTGACCACTTTCACTCGCTCGTTGTTTTTCCTCCTTTGTACCTCGGCATTATTGGTGCTTTGTCACTTGTGCCACGCTTCCTTCATCTGACACTCCACTAAACATGACAAGACTACCATTAGACGCGTCAAGTTTATTGAATCCTATTCCCATTCTCAAAACGACTTCATTCCCTTTCAGTCGACGGAAAACAAACGACCAACGGAGTCGTTAACGCGTAGATGTCAGTCGTAATGTGTTGTTGACTCCAATATTACACATGCATTTTCATACATATACGGTGGATGTCCAGTTTCCTGCTGCTCAGCAACACACGAAATTAGAGGTTTTGTTTCTGAGCATCTGCAGACGTTAAACCAACACGAAACCTCATCGAGATATCGAAATCCGATCCATCCAGTGCGGTTAAGTCTTCACCTCAAGGCACTATTTCTCAAGAAAAAACAAGAAACGCCATGTTGAGATGGAGCAAATGATCTGCCTTCCATAAATTCAAATCGCTCCAGTGAAACATTGCATTACCAGACGTTACAACGGAATCAGAGGCTTTCAATTGCTACGTCCTCCTCATCCTCCTGATAATTGTTGGAACTCAGGCAAATTCCCGGGATCCGTCGAATCCCCCTCAGGGCCTAAAGCTGCATCGAGCGAATGCCGGGTGTAACGCATGCAATCATCTTTAATCATCTCCTTTTGCACGAGTCTCCAGCTTTTCTGTACGAGTTGGAGCAGGACAATGAACTCCTTCTGAGGACTCGTTACATGGCCGAGGTCTTGCGGTTTTCAAGTGAATTACTCTTTTAAACGAATCTTAAGTGGAAAATGGCGAGAAGGAGTTGTTTTGTACAGATTTAAGAAGATCGGGGAAGAGGGCAGCACCGGTGTAACGACCGGAACGGATACCGGTTGAGTAGAAGGTTACATTTGGCGTGGAATGAATTGTTTTTACCGTAAGATCTCCATCAATAATCAACGAATAGGCGAGTATAGTTTTCCCGAACTTGGGTGTATTTTCACAGTCTGTCAACTGACTGGAAAATATCGCACCCTTACAATAACAAGCTGCAACTTTTGGGGAAATGCATTTGAAATGTCGGGTTCCGAAAATTGCCTATAAAATCGCGAGTTCCTTTCCAATAACTGCTGCTCCTTCGAGATATATGTATGTAGTGATAACCCAATACCCGATTTGTTGGACTAGTCACGGCCAAATTGATTATGGTAACGAGCTCCCTGTATCTACCAAAAAAGGAACTGGTGAGCTACCATTAACAGTAAAAGACACGGTTAAGGGGGCTCCACAGGGTAATTGACTGGGGGTGATAGTGAAACGAGTTTTTTCTAACACTGAGGTGACAGGTGCTTCCTTGCAATCTAAAGCACTACACGAGGGAATCGACTCAGATGCAAACACGAATTCGTCGTCGCTTAACCGTGTCTTTTACTGTCAATGGAAGCTCACCAGTTCCTTTTTTGGTAGATGCAGGGAGCTCGTTGACTATAATCGTTTCGGCCTTGATTTCCTCCATGGCCCCTGCGGCTTTGAAAACTCCTATTCGACTTTCAGCATCCTCAGCAGCAGCTTCGGCGGCCTTATCGGAATTGTCGATATTATTACCAATGAGGGTACAGTACGTGGGGCCAATGCCTCAGGTAAAGCATTTAGAAGCCTGGTTACAACACTAGGGTTTTGTCTGTATCTGTCGCATCGTTTCCAAACTTTGTGTAAGTATGAATCAAAACAAAACAGACTTTCGCTACAAAAGTCGAGACGGTTGCGCGTTTTTCGACCCACAGGTTGACTGGTAGAGCCTTTAGACTCCCTAAGTTAGCCTCTAGTTTTAGGTACTTGTAAGGCTGTTGAAATCCGTGAGGCCCTGCGGTATGTTGGGGTCAGAGATGAGGAGTCAACCATTATAGTCACTGACTGCAGAAGCCCCATGTTGAAGCTTTCCAATTTCGTTACGAAGGCCAACTTTAATCATATCCTCATGGAAGTAGGTAGGTACTGGAGATTTTATTTAACATGAAATGTATGGACGATTGTATGTATGAATGTGTGGTGTTTGTTGGAACGAAATCACCGATTCTCTGTCTGGATCTGGATCTTCAAATACCATTTACCGACATCTGTATGAGACTCCCAGAAGAACTGAAGGTCCGATGGCAACAGCTTTATGATGAAGCCAGAGAAGGTATTTTATTTTAATGTGCCAAAGCAAAGACATAAAATGTGAAAACGAGGGAAATGTACGAATTGACTGAGTGAAGGTGTTTCTATTGCAGAGCTCTCGATCAAAATCCAGAGTGGGGGAAGGAGGTTTAACTGGAAGTAGGTCAGAAAGGCAAGTCACGGGTCGAAAAAGTTGAGTGACTCTCAAAACCAAAACGTTAGGTACAGTTATTGATGTCCGAGGGCTCTCGAGAAGACGTAAACTGTAACAATAAACAACAAGAAAGTCGACGTTTAAAAGAAAAAACGGCAAATGGAGGGAGAAGATATTCGAGGCGGGGTCGTTAGTAGTTTAGTTTCTGCCAACAATCACCAACGAGCGGTAGGTGGTGGGAGGGGCCCGGAATTGGCAGTGAGTGGTATCTGGGACACGTGGAGTACACGTGGGGGGCCACCGTGGCCTATTAAGAGGCGGAAAGTGGGTCAACCGCAGAGCGCAAGCGCCGCTGGGGGCGGTATAGCCGCGGCCTTTGGGAAACGATATGAAGCCCGCCGGTTTCTTTTAAACGATGTTGAGATTAACATAAAATGTGCGATTTAATTGAAAACGTCAACTTGAACGAAGTCATAGGAAACTCAAAAGTGATACTTCACGCCAACTATTCGTAATGAACGACGAAAAGGTAGAAAAACTGTTTTCGCCTCCGGGGGCAGCTCCACTGAAGGTGGGCTTGGGGGCGGGAAGTAGGCTCCGATTGTGGGTCACGCCACAGGCCAAGGGTACTGGGGTAACTCAATATACACGTTCCACGTTTCAGAGACCCTGGCAAAGCTTATGTTGGTGTTGATGAAGTCAGGATGTTATGATTTTGGATTGTGCGATTAAACGACGACAATCAAACTACACGGATTTTGGTTTATTATCTTCGATAGTGAACCATTGGAATCGCCCAAAGAAAAATTTTTTTAACCCCCCCCCCCTCTAAATTTGTTGGTTTACGTTTCAAGATACGTAGATTCAGAAAATCGAATAAATAAAAAATCCATCCGTCCGCCGTACGCTAGCGTTGAGCTAAAATTACGAAATTTTTTCACGGTCTCGGACCAACCCCACAATGATCCTCGAAACTTTTCAAAACCCTAGGTCAAGGGGAAGGAGTTCAAAACGAATTTTGAATATTTCAAAACTCGAAAAATTCAGATGAAATGGTGTATTTTTTATTTCATTTTTTTTTTCTCCTGCATTTCTAGGATTTCTCACAAAATCCGGAGTATGATTTACCTATGCGTTTTTATATAACGCAGTTGTTCCTGTAGTTACAGAGTAGTTTTTTTGAATTCGTTTTATTTGGCATTATACAATGTATAATGCCAAATAAAACGAACCCCACTATGACAAACTAGCGAATCTTTTTCTTTTTGACATGATATTCTCACATTGTGAGAAAAAGATTCGCTAGTTTGTCATAGTTGGGACCATGTCATGGTATATACAGCCATACGATCTTAGAATTCTACATCAAATAAAATTCGTTTCTAAAATAATTATTCAAAATATATGTCAAATTCGCTTCTCAGATACCTACACGTGGTAAATTAAATTCACAAATGCTTGTTAACATCTACTAAAAATTCGAACAGACGGTGGAAGCAGGTTGGCGTTGATAGCAGATCTCTGTAAATGGCGAGGGTAGGGTATGCGCAAGGGCGTCAAAAAATCTACATCGAGCTGTGGAGGATGCACGACATGAAGATGTGCTTCAAATCCTCGTCTTCCTCTTGACAGTTCTTACACTGCGAACCGATTCCTATATCCTTCACACAGTCCATGGTTACTTCTGATATGGCAAATCGTTGCTATCCGATGCGTTGTCGGAGAGCGTATATGTGTCCGCCCACTTTTTCTGGTAATGTAGGCTAATCAGGCGTCGGAAATCGTCTTTTGGGATAGTAGTAGTAGCATAGTAGTAGGAAATCGTCTTTTGGGATAGTAGTAGTACCTAACATGGGATATTAGTAGCAGTTGTTCCACTCTTTTGAATTCTGAGCGAGGACAAGTGCCGCAGAAGAGTAAGTCGAAATTGGTACAATAAGTGCCTTATATAGAAGTCAGCCCTTACAGATTCAATATCCCACATTTACCGCTTCTTACTTCTATTTACCAGAGGTTTTCGGGAAGGTGCTGAATCAGAAATGACGACTTTTTTTCCCCTTCACGACGTTGTGAACCGTCCAAAACGAGCAAGTGTTCCCAATCTGAACTCTATTCGACTTTCGTGCTCGGCGAAATTGACAAAAGCTTCGAAAACCGAGTTCAGCCTTCACGTGACCTGAAGCAAGGTAGGGATCCGGATCACGTGACCGTAGTTTGCTCAATACGACCTTCCCGCGGATGCTTTGTCAGCCTTTAGAAAAAGAACTGATGAGCCGGAGGTGGAAAAAAGGTCCAGTCACGCTGTATGATCCAATTAGCGATTTTTCAAAGTAACGTATTGAAACTGTACCCTCAATCCACCATTTGTAATAATTTACCAGGATTCAGTAACGTACGGAGGGAGGTGGGGGGGTTGTCCAAAAGCGGAGTCTGGGACACCCCTCCAGGAAAATTTGTAACAAAAACGGTACTAAATAGGGGTTTAAACTGATTTAAATCAGTATTAACACTTGAAAAGTGTTAAATTTAACACTTTACATAATCAAAAAAACTTCATATTTCAAAGAAATCTTTTTTAAATTCATGATTTTACAATATTTTTTGATACCCCCCCCCCTCCCCGGCTATGCTACTTCCAGGATTCGTAAACCAAACAAAGCATAGAAACCAGTTTGACCACATTTTTTACCACCTATTGAACAAATTTACGTTAAGTAGGTAGGTAGTTCTTCAACCTTTAGCCGTTTCTCTGAATGGAAAACAAAACCCTCATATTAATATTGGAATTGCTCGATGATATTGGAATTCTGCCGTTATGTTGCCCATCATAACAATATTTTCCCAATAACAAAGGTTTCACATAATATTATGTACGTTATTACTGGAAAGCAGAGCCCAGATTCCAGGGCTGAACTGTAGGGAACTGGAGTTTTTTTAGACCCTGAATACAGTAACTGTATTGTTTTGAGGTGAAATGCGAAGAAAATTGTTACAATATTCTCTCATTCCAAACGGCATATTTTCAACTTTCGCAATCTTTAGGTCTTTTCGCTTCCTCGACACGATCCTTCCACCAGTTGTCAGGTTTGTGGATTTGTGGCTGTTTTAATCGTATAATAAATGGTCGAATGACCTAAAAACCAGCCTCTTGGGACACACATAAAATCAATAAATACGGTAGGTAATAATATAATATATTATATATATATCATATATATATTATATATTTTTCTTAATGAACCAATGACTAGTTTGGTTTTGTTAGACAACAAGGAGCTAGTTATTTATTTTTAGTATTCACTTTATTTCTCAAGAAGTACAGAACTCTTCTCCCTAACTCGGCCTTTTAGCTGACATAGGGGAAATATTTTCCTGGAATTACTGATTGTATATGATAACGTATTTTGTACACATCCATGGGAAATAGAGGGGAAAATATAGAAAATGCATGTTCAACTTCTCATATTGCTTATTTCCATCCAAGATCAATACCAATAGACCAGTCAAGTTGGACCTGAAAAAGGGGTCGTGCTTGCAAAAGATCTTTATAATATAAAGGTCTTTACAACATATTGTGTTGTTGGGGACTCAATGAATAGTAACACAAGCAGATACTAATGGGAGTTATAGCCAAAAACCACTAAATGTTCGCCCCTTTTTTCGGTTTTTGCTCAATATCTCATTAAGGGAAGTTTCTGAGGGGTAGAACACTTATGCACTCTTAAACTAGACTAAATTTCGGTACAATTAGAGACTGTGCGACCATATAGCCCGAGATACAGCTTTTCAAAAACAGGCCTAATTTTCCAAAAAGTGAAAAACCGTCGAAATGTTCACTTATTTTGTGAAATATCTTCAAAAGTACGCATCCAACGTCAACAGTTTTGAATTCTGGTATCTTATTCTGTATACTGTTTTATGTATGTGGCAGTCAAAACAAAATATTTTCCATTCGGAGATTCGCAGAACCGGCGTCCTCGGTTCAACCGGCAAGTCGAGATTATGTAACGAGGAATACGCGGAATCTCGCGTGACTGCGCCAGAATCGCGCGGGTAGTGAGTGGGGAAGCGATTGGAAAAACGCCTGTAACGGACGGTGTCGCATTCAAGCGGCCGATCTCCGAAACCGAGGCCGGTCTCGTCGAGAGAAGGATAACCTTGTTTGTTTGGTTGTACGCACACGCCTCTCCAGCCGTTGCCGGCGTTCTCAAGGTCCTATCAATTTGCGTTTAGAAGCTCCACGAAAGATGTCGGAGAGATCCCCCAGAAACGACGGAGAGAACGTTGCGAAACAATCCCGCGCCATCGAACGATATTCAGAGGGGAAAATCCCCGTGATTCGATAATTGGAAGATCGAAGGGAGTCGTCAGGTCGTTTCGAGGGGGTGCATCTCATCTCGAACGATGGACCATTCATAAGATTGTCGAAGTAAGTGCGCCAATTGTGGCGTCGCCTCGAACGTCATTGTAACCTCAGTTGACTCACCGCCCTCGAAATGACGATCATCGATGGCGTACGAATTTCTCGGGAGACTGCGGAAATGCGCTCAAGCAATACGGCGACGTAAATCTTTCACCGTCACCGATCAGAAGACGTAGGATTTGACTGTCGTCCAGTATGATCGCTTCGTTCCGGACTATAGTTTCACCTACGTAGAATATACAATTCTAAGTCGTCTACCCACTTGAAACATCAATGACAAATCACGGGGTTTCGGCTAGAAAATCAAATTATAATTACATACCACCACATCAACCACGTCCAATTAACTTCAACGTTTCTACCTACTGCAACATTAAAAATCCACTCAAATTAAATCCTTCGAACACTCCCAAACATAGAATTTCCTCACACAAAAAATTATGCACCTGGGAAAAATTTCCATTCTCGCAATATTAACAATGGAAATTCCGCCAGTAGAAATCCATAAATTTATTGATTTATTCACACTGGATAACTAGCGCATAATCTTCGCATATTCGTCGCATAATTAGCTGGAATCGGGTTGAGGATTTCTTATCGTGATCGTATATCAAGAGAAAATGCAGTTGTGGAATAGGAATTGACTGCTATCCCAACTGTTCATAAGTCTTTAAAGTCACCGAGACCTAGTCGATTTTATAAATTTTATAATCGATATATATTTGGCATATCAATAACATCAAGTTAATTTTCTATAATAGATACGGAGTATTTATTCTCTTTGGAAGATTACCAAAGCACTCATGTAGCCGAAGGATCATGTGACACTCAGATGAGAAATTATTTAGTGTTAAATATATAATGCATTTTAGAGCCCCTGACTTTGAAATATTGCATTTGAAAATGATGTTAGTTTTTGGGCATTTCGGGTTTTCAAACAGATTTTCGGAGCGAATCGAGTGGAGAAAGACTCACATAGATTTTTGCACTCATGTTTTCTCCAAAGTCCAGAGAGTTTACGTCCTTCCGGAGGTCAGAAGTTGTCGGAAACCGCCAGATAGTTAATCCAGTGGTGGAGCGAAACGAGCCAGAAAAAACCCCCTTCGGGGGAATAAAAACTCGTTTTATGGCACCCCTGAAAAGCTGTGAAGTCACTCGAGTAACGGTGTAATACATCTCAAGAAATGTTTCACGTATTTTCCTCGTCAGAAATAACAGGTTTCAGACAATGTGTAGACAACGTTTTAAACAATACCTATTCACGAGAAAAAACGTTTTCAAAAGCCAGTTTTTGGATACATTTTCGAAAAAATATTTTTTCTAACACCTAATTCGATATATTTAATCAAAATAACAATGGCCAACAAACAAAAAAACTGTTGCTTGGCTGTTGCTCTCTGCATCAAACAACAGTTAGGAATCTGATAAGGGTTGGTAATGGAGTTTTTCATTGTGCTGAATCCAAATCTGAAATACGGTTTTCGCTATGAGATCTATTTTTTGATATATAGCTCATATACCAATTTTCTAGCTACGTTTGAGTGTTAAAATAGCACTTCGAAACGCCCAAATTGATTTTTCAGTTTCGACCACTCCTATGTTTTTTGAGGTGCATAATCCGAATTTAAACCCTATTTTTAGTAACTGCTTTTGTTTAAAAAAAATGCATTTACAAAAGTATAAAAAAGTGTCAACTTTACCGCTGTTTTCCGAGGAATGGAAGATCTTAGCTAAAATAGGGTTTCAAATTCGGATTCTGCACCTAAAAAACATAGCAAGAGTAATTGAACGTGAAAACATAATTGGAATTTTTTTAACGTAGCTAGAAAATAGGTGTATGTGATAGCGAAAAACGGGTTTCAGATTTGGATTTCACATTTGAAAAATCTCAACACCGTTTTCGGTTAGCCAGTGTAATCAGGGTTGTGCGATTCTGTCTTGTAACGTCGATTGTGGCAATGAAAATTCCAATGGTTTTTTGGTACATCCAGCCGATGTTTTTGGTTTATTTCTTTATAATACGTAAGAGGGACCCTAGAGGACACGAATATTTCACGTTTTATATTGTTATTGTATGAAAATTTCTCCCAATTTTGTATACACCGATAAACGTGTAGCGGATACCAAATGCCATTACGGACTGGGTCTGTGAGACTGAACATCGCACGCAATAGGTTAAACACAAGAGGTTCCCGGCCTCCCGACACCTCCCGAGGAAACCGGTTCGACACCGGGTTTTCCTCGGAGGACCGACGGATCCCCGGGGAAAACGGGCTCGGGAAATTCATTTAACCCTCGCCATCCCCCTACAACACCTCGAGGAAAAGCGGGGAGTTTCCCGGGAAAATCGAGGTCACCCCCGTGGACGGTTTCCCTACACGTGACGGAGGGGTTTGACCCAGTTATCAAAGGGGTCCCGATGGATGAGGTCAGGAGGCGGCAGGCGGGGGCGGCAATCCGGGAACAAGGTGGAAGGAGTGACCTATTTACGAACGGGGAAATGACGGCACTGCGCGTGACCTAAATCCGTTCTTTTTCGAACCATTTCCCACCGCAAACTGCAGTTATTGCAGTTGAAAAAACGAATCCAATGCCTAATTGATATCTTAGGACATCACCCGCTACGAGATTTACTTCCTGTACTATCACCAAGTATACTTTATAAAACCCCTTCGCGTCCATTAAAGACCCAACGGAGGATGTACGAAATATATAACGAACTAGAAGTCGTATTCTGCAGCTAACTGGGTTAGCAGATACGACTAGTGCTGACCTGGTTTCGCCAACGGTTGGGTCAACTTGGAACTCCCGCCCTCGAATACAGTCAGAACTATTTATCTTATTAGACATTTTGAACCGAGCGCTTCACTCTTTGATCCAACGATACGCCTCAATTTGTAGAGACGAATTGTATTTAAATAGAACTAAAGAAAATTTCGCTTGGGTTCCATTGATGACATACATTTTGCTTGTTAAATACACAAGGTCGTTTCTAACCTCCTCCATTCGTATGACACGGAGGTAGCACTAAATTACTCTCAAGTAATGCCGGAATACAACAAACTATTGGGAATACAAAGAAATAACTCATTGCCTGACAAAAGAGAAGAAATAAGGTATACATTATTCAGGAGCCATTTGAAAATATTTTCATCTGCCAAAGCCTGATAAACTTTAGATGAAGCTTTCAATGTTTACAAGATCTTGCTCAATGTTTAATTAATGAACCATTGGAGTTGACCAAGGAAATAAATTATCCCCCCCCCCCCCCCCGAATGAAAGTTAGCTAAGTTTGCCAAGTTAGCTTTGTGCTAAAATGATGAAATTGGGGTTACGGGTTTGGACCAGACCAAGGATGATCCTTTGAATATGATTCAAAGGGGTTCAAAAAAAAATTTTGAAAACGTCTTCTTCTTCTTGACTCTACGGCCCCTTGAGAGCATTGGCCTGCTCAGTGAACTTTCTCCAGACCGATCTGTAGAGAGCTTTTTTCCTCCATTGCCTCACTCCAAGCTCGCTGAGGTCGTTCTCAACGTCTTCAATCCATTTCTTCCTGGGCCTTCCGTCCAAACCATCCCTTTGAGCCAAGGGATTGTTTGGGCCTACTCGCAGAACATGCTCGCACCATCGCAGTCGTGCACTTTTGACAATCCCAACAATTCCATGCCTTCGATACAGATCCTGCAACTCCACATTCTTGCTGATTCTCCAAGTTTCATTTTCACAAATCGGTCAACACTCCTCCTCAAAATCTTTCGCTCCCATAGGTTTCTTATGTAGGGACGAATTGCTTCTCTCATATAGGGTTCTTATGTTCCTGCTGGTGATGACCCAACACTCGGAACCGTAGGCGACTTTTTCAAACTCTGAAGGGACAAGTATGCTCAGTTTCCAGCAGCTATCCTAGCATGTATTTCTCTCGAGCATTCATTGTTGCTGGATATTATCACGCCGAGGTACTTGAATTTCTTCGTGGATTGGAAAGTGGAATCACCCAGCTTCACCGAGTCTGGGAAGTCTTCACCACTGCGGGACGTCTTCATGTACAAGGTTCTCGTATTATTTATTGTTAAGACAACTTCTTCAGCTGAATAGTAGCCCCTTCCAAATATTTCACTGGCCGTCACTACAATGTCGTCTGCGAATAGTGTAGCTGCGTGGTGTTGAGATATAGACCTCCAATTAGGGGATTACATGTTCCAGGGCAAGGTTGAAGAGCACTGACGAGAACGGATGTCCCTGTCGTACTCCAGATGTCACTTCAAAAGCATTTGCCACCTTTCCGTCAATCTTGACTACGCACTTACTCTAGAGTCACCATAGCAAGTTTAACCAACTTCCTGGTATTCCCAGCTTGATCAGAGCCTCCTTCAGCTTGCTCCTACCTATGCTGTGTCCAGTTTGAAAACATCAGATCTCGAAAATTTTAAATAGAACGGTGTTCAACGAATTTGTAATACATGCATACCACCCGGAGCTTTCTACGACCACAGTTTGTTCAAAATGAGGTCTTGAAGGTAGAACCAATAAAAATTCGTCAACATGAGCGTGAATCATATGGCAGCTACTCGGGTCAATTTTACACTGGGGTTTTGACCTATCGAGTTTTTATGTTCTAGTGTGGTCGAATCATTGTACGACTACATTACACCAGTTGTTAACGCACACATAAAAATTTGGCGTTGTTTGGTTGGCAACTCGTGTCTCCTGCGCCGTCATATCCCCTCTATCAATCACTTAGCTTCCAACCGCCGACCTTTTTCCGCCGTGTCTAAAAACCGCTGTTTTCTTCATAAATGTTAATTTCGAATCACGCTCCCATTTTCATCCCTCACATATCATCCCCGCATTCTCCTCAACATCTTCAAATCATCTGCATCATCTTCAGCCCAGGGGCCCCTGAGGTAGGCAGTCCGCTTCAAGAAGGTACGTCCTCATTATTTCAATAACTTAAAATCCCATACATACTCCAATTACTTCTCGCATATTAATCCCTGACCCAGTCCTTACCCATACAGTCCACGAAATTAATTTATAATCAAATTCAAAATCCGCGCCGCTTCAATTTGGTCCATCGAACCAAGATAATTTTGCGAGAAATTGAGTATAACGGATTCATTTCTAGCTATTCTGAACAACGGATTGTCCTTTCAATCTTTGCCCCCCTGTTGTCGTACTCATGCTTTGTCGAGACATGCACCTGTGACCAACACACAGTTTGTGAGTAACTGGATACTCTCCAAATCAGATATTATATTATCCACACTTCTTCGTAGCATCCACTTCGTTTCATCACGATTTATTTATCAGAACCTTCCCGTTCCCGCTAGTAGGAAACAAGTCGCACATCAACTCACAAACATTTCATAACAGATTTCACATTTCATTTTATAACACATTTCAACTTCTCATAGTATAGTCGCTATCATTTATTTGCTCAAAAAATGGGTTTGTCATACCAAGAAAAGTTGTTATTAATTATAACTCAACGCGATCGCTACTTTCAATCGATGCAATCCTGTTATGATCTCGCAAAGAAGTGCGACGATGTGCTCAAGGCTGTTGATGGTTCTGTAACTGATGTCACATTCATTGAATTGTTTACTTCTCGCATGACAAACATCCAACGTACTCTCGAATGTTTTGAGACCTCTTTGACTACTATTGATGAATTGAATGTGAAGCTCGCCGTTTCTGAACGCTCTGATACTCTCCAACCTATGAAATCGTTTGAGGAACTATACTTTTATTCACTTTCTGTTTTGAACAAGATTAATGAATCTAAAAAATCTCATGCTAATGACAATAGTATGATCTCGCAAGCATCTACTAGAGCTCCCCAAGTGAAGCTTCCTCGTATTCAAATTGAACATTTCACTGGCGAGTTACATACGTGGAGTGCATTTTATAGTCTGTATACTTCACTTATCCATGAGAATTCAGAATTAACGCCTGCTGAAAAATTTCATTACTTGCGCAGTTTACTCAATGGTCAACCGCTTGAACTCATTCAATCCCTTCATATGGATGACACCAATTATTATATTGCTTGGGACACCATTGTTGCCAAATATAACAATAAGAGACTACTATGTGCCCATTATATAGATTCTCTGTTGAACTACCGCCCTATTCAAGAGGCAAATGCCAATAACCTTGATCATTTTCACCGCACATTCAAAACATCAGTTGCTGCTATACATGCACTCAATGTTCAACGTTTAGACAACCTTCTACTTTTACACATCGCTACACGCAATTTAGATCCTTCAACTCGTAAGGATTTTGAATATGCATTCAGTGAAAAACAAATCCCTTGCTTTTCCGATCTCATGGATTTCGTTAATGATCAGTGTAAGGCTCTTCAACTTTCGATTTCCAACACAAATCCCAGACCGCAAAAACCCACGAGTAAATTTCAACCATCACAGCATAGCAAGACTCATCTGTTTTCATCGGTCAACACTACGTCATCAAACTTTCCAAGTCGATCTTGTCCAATGTGTTCAGAACCTTCCCACAAACTTTACGGATGTGATCGTTTCAAAGCATTGTCCACATCAGATCGCTATAACTTTGTAAAAGCAAATAACCTCTGTCGCAACTGTTTGGGTTTCCATTCAACTAAATCTTGTAAATCCTCCTTCAAGTGCCGTCATTGTACTAAGGCTCAGTCAGATATCAGCAAGCATCATTCACTTTTACACAGATTTGTCTCCGCCAATGTGCAAGATTGCTCCATGTCCAACAATCTCACTAAACATACTGGTATTGATGGTACCATTCGCAATATTGAACGACCATTTAAAGGCGATGACACATCTCCGCCTTCTTCATCCAATCATACCTGTAGTACCGTTAATAATGCCTCCAAACAGCATAATGTAATTTTGAGTACTGCTGTTGTCTCCATTTTAGACAAAAATGGTGAACCTCAAGCCGTTAGAATATTGATTGATCAAGGTTCACAAATCAATATCATCACTAAAAGATGCGCTCATATGCTAGGTTTACCTATCAACCAAAATGTTCACAATGTGAAAACTGTTGGTGGTCACATTCGTACGAGTGAAGGATATGTATCTTGCACCCTTCGACCTAGTGACTCACCTTCGCCGGCATTCAACACAAATGCCATCATCATTCCCAATATTACCGATAAGCAACCGCATATTGCAATCGATCCCCGCACGTGCTCGCAACTTCAACGGCTAAAATTGGCTGATCCTGACTTTGGAAAACCAAACGAAATTGATTTTTTGCTCGGTGCAGAACTCTTCCCTCTCATTTTGAGCGCTTCTCATAATATCATTGTAGGAGAGCCATCTGCATTATCGACCTGTTTTGGTTGGATTCTGTTGGGACGTCTTCCGAGTCCACCAATTGTACCATTTTCATCCACATTTCTGACAACAAGTAGTTGTTGTCAAGATTTAGATTCAACTCTTAGAAAATCTTGGGAAACAGAAGAGATCTCAATTTCTGTTCCTAATGAACCTGAAGATGAAATGTGTGAATCTCACTTCGTCAAAACTCATTCCCGCTTGCCTTCCGGCCGCTACGTAGTTCGTCTTCCTTTTAAGGATAAATCTGATTGTCTGCCTGATGGTAGAAAAATTGTTCTCAACCGCTTCACATCTCTGGAGGCCATCCTCATCCGCAAACATGATCTCAACATGGAGTATCATAAATTTATGTGTGAATACCTTTATCTTGGACATATGTATCCCGCCCCCTTTCACGCAGATTATGTGATACCCCACCATGTCGTATTGAAACAAGATAGTTCCACTTCTAAATTGAGAACAGTTTTCGACGCATCATTCCGCCCTCACTATGATTCGCTATCTCTTAATTCCATACTAGTCTCCAAAAGAGGTGCTTTGTCCGAAATATCAAAGATTTTTGACCCACTTGGATGGCTGAACCCAGTAACCTTCTATGCTAAATGTATCATGCAGAATATATGGCAGCGAGGCTTGCACTGGGACGAATTATTGCCAGATGATGTTACTAAAAATTGGCTTCTATTCACGAAAACACTACCCTCTCTTAGTACGCTGCAAATACCTCGCTTTATTCCTTCGACTGATTCAACAATAACGCTCTCATGGATCCGCACGCCTCCTCATCTTCTAAAGACATTTGTGGCCAATAGGGTTGTGCAAGTTCTTGAACACACTTCTCCACACCAGTGGCATCACGTGAATTCATCTGACAATCCAGCTTCTCGAGGACTACTCGGTTATGAACTGTTGCACTCCAAATTATGGTGGAATGGGCCTCACTTCATGTATAAACCATTCCAGTCACCCATCGATCTAGACTCAACCAATTCTATTGAATATTTAGCTGAGCTTAAACCTACATCTAGTCCAGCCTTAATGTCAACTAAATCAACTCAACATTTATTGAATCCCACTGATCATGATTATTTGACTCCTGGCCATTTCATCGTGGGTGCGTCACTCCCAGCAGCTCCTGAAGAAGATATTACGAACATAAATATGAATCGACTCTCGCGCTATCAACTTCTCACTCAAGCTATCCAGTCTTTATGGAAAAGGTGGATTGCCGAATACATCCCTACTCTTATACCCCGTCATAAATGGCAGAACGCTCAGCAAAACATTAAAATTGGCTCAGTCGTCTTCATGCGAAAGGAAGGTACTCCTCCTCTACAATGGCCAATCGGTAAGATCGAGGAAGTGTTTGTTGGCAAGGATGGAGTGATCCGAGTCGCGCGCATCAAGACTGCTTATGGTTCATATGTTCGCTCCGTACATAAGCTTGTACCTCTTCCCGAGTTACAATAACCCATTCCATTTGCATTTAATTATTATCGTTATTATTACTTTACTAACTTGTACATAGATTTATGAGAAGTTGAAATTTGTTAATTTATTAATTCATCTCTGCAGCATGAGTACATCTTACATTTCTTTTTACATAAAGTTTATTGCGAAACTTGAATGTTTCACCGCGGGGGAGTATGTTAACGCACACATAAAAATTTGGCGTTGTTTGGTTGGCAACTCGTGTCTCCTGCGCCGTCATATCCCCTCTATCAATCACTTAGCTTCCAACCGCCGACCTTTTTCCGCCGTGTCTAAAAACCGCTGTTTTCTTCATAAATGTTAATTTCGAATCACGCTCCCATTTTCATCCCTCACATATCATCCCCGCATTCTCCTCAACATCTTCAAATCATCTGCATCATCTTCAGCCCAGGGGCCCCTGAGGTAGGCAGTCCGCTTCAAGAAGGTACGTCCTCATTATTTCAATAACTTAAAATCCCATACATACTCCAATTACTTCTCGCATATTAATCCCTGACCCAGTCCTTACCCATACAGTCCACGAAATTAATTTATAATCAAATTCAAAATCCGCGCCGCTTCACCAGTCAAAGTGTATATAACGCTTGCCACAGAATCTAAGAGTGGATGCGTTGGTTTTCGGCAACTCTAGCATCGATGACACCCGCTCACGCAAAACAGCGATTCAACTATCCACCTATCAGCCATCCAGTTGTGTTAGCGGAACAATGGGAGTATGTAGGTTTGTGGCCAAGGGCGGTTCGTGCTGGAGAGGCAGGAGGAAAAAAAGAACGAAAATTGTCGTAGGAATAATGATCGAAGGCGTGGCCGGTGGAACCGAGTTTCACGTTACTCTTTGTAGGCTGTTGATGCTCAAGGACGCTGCTCGTTTTTTGATACCTAGTCGTTTTCAGTGGTGTAATTTTTGTCTTCCTCCGCTTCCTTTCGGAGCTTCTGATTTAGAAGGTGTCCGTTTCAGGAACCGCACACCAGGACGGAAGAAGAAGCCGTATTCTACGTTACAGTGGTCGTCTAGAAACCGGCCCCGTTATAACTGTCAATTTGTAAAGCATTAGTTGAACCCATTTAGAAGTAACAACGCCCATGCGCTTATCACTTTAGTAGAACTAGACGCTCCGACGGCGTACCAAGACGCTGCAAATTTGTCGGTTCCACAACGGTTCATCATCTGTACAGATCACCCTCATGTCTAGATCACTGTTCTGCATACAAATCCTTGTGGGTCTCATAACTGTACGAACTGTTCGAACAGGTGACCAGATGGCCATATCGTAGCGAAACGGGTTGGGTGGGGGAAGTGGGTAACTAGTTCAGAGACGGTGTATAGATTATCGAACATAAATCCTAGGATTTTCGAAATTTCAAAATTCATGAAAAGTTTCAAGGATTATCTCTGGGTTGGTCAAATTTGTAGAACAATTTTTCTTAAGGGTTTTTTTTTTAAATTCGACTTTTTGATCCTACGTATCTTGAAACGTAAACCAACAAGATTTTGTTGTTAATCCAACATTCAATGTTTTGTAGGGGTTAATTTTTCATTTTTTGTCGATTCTTGCAATGTATCACCAAAACACACCTTTTACCACTTGACACGTGATGTGTCACATTTCTTTTCATACTAAATGTACGGAGGAATCAAATTTTCCACCTCAACCAAACTGGATTTCACCTTTAATTCTTAATAACGTTAACCCAGTACTTCAGTATTTTAATTAAACGTTGAAGATACGTCTTCACATCCGTCACGATCTCTTCTGTACTCAAACGTTTGACCACTTCTTGATCTGAAAAAACACCCTGTGGATACGCCAACAAACCTCATTTATCGGAAAATAACGAACAGAGAAGCTCTTTTCTTGCCAGTATTTTTCTTTTCCCTTTCCCACTCAGTTTGTAGTTCCGCGAGCAGGAAAACACTAGAGGTCCAAGGCATTTCCAGACGGTGACCTCCTCTTTCATTGGATCTGTTATAACGAACTTTACTCGCATCGTCTCTCGAGTGGCATCACATATGCACGTATTTGTCACAGGACCTGAGAAAAAACTTTACTGTGGTGTAGACGGTACACAGTTTTCAAATGATGTTGGCAGTTTAGATTGGACAACAAAACCTGTTCCTTAGTTGAATACGTAGTAGGAATACTCGATGGTCCAGCTTCGTTGCTCTGCTAAACGAATCCACTGCTCCATTACTTTCGGTCTGAATGAATCCAGTCAATTTATCTTACTGAATGACAGGTTATTGGATTTCCTTCATTTTTCCTCGGAGGGAACCATATTGACCGTTCAATGTTTTGTAACACATTGCTACCCTTAAGAGCTCCCTTTCACATTGGCCACCCTCACCGTTCCCATCAATCCCTAGCACAACAGCCAATCACAGGAAACGTCCTTTCTTTCAACCACTATACCAGTTTGTTGTTCGTTACTGAATACCTACGTTTTCATCACTGAAACTGGTACAACGCGTAAATGATTAGTTTTAGGGAAAAGTCCTAAACTCCTCGATTCACTAACATAATCTACCTGCAATACAAATTTTATCCTGGTCTCACGAATTGCCGTTTACAGGAAAACGTTCACGACAGTCCAACTTCCTACCATTACGTAAGCTATGATGGCCACTTCCAACTCTCCTAACCCCAAATGAGTTTGAAACAGTAAAACAGCCATAGGCCTCGTAAAACTCTCTGTTACAAGTTTTTCTCGCGGAGTGAACGCTCGGTATTTATTGCTAAGTGCGAGTGGAAAACAGAAATATCGCGGGGACGTTAAGAACTAGAGAAAATCTCGTAGCAAAGATTTTAGAGTCAGTGGTCACTGAATGTTTGACAAGAGGAACTGCCCTCTGGGGGTTTTATGCAAGACGCGCAAGAACTTAACTTTCCCTTCGGCCTATACCGAGAGTATTCAAGCGCAGATTATCCCGCGCTCACCTTTAGATCGTTTGTTACGTGTAGCAGTAAAAAGGCTTTCGTTGTTTTATAAGTTAGTGAGAGGAGGTTTCGACCGCGTATCCGCTAAATGATTTCAAAACTAACGCCGGAGCTCCGTAATAGGCTTATTCGACGTGCACGCTCGAACACCCGCCGTTTTTTTATTAGTGTCGTAAATTCCGAAAATAATCAACGCTAGTTAGCCTTGTCGTGTATGTGCCGTTCAAGTTGGTGTTGGAAGCCATTTTCTACTGATGATCAATGCGAACCTGTTTTGAACAAGTTTCTTCAAACGGTGTTGATATCAATGAAATATCAATCCCAAGAAAAAAACCCGTAGAACACCGAATATGTTGCAGCAAATCATCCGCAACCAAATTCGCTGTTGGACGAATTCATTTCCTTCATTCACTGTAATAGTATAAAAAAATATATATATTAACCAATACCTACAGTTATCGAGACTGATTACAGAACTACGAGTATTATTTACTCAATTCAACGAGAATCAACACATATTTCGCTTCTTAATTAATTTTTCAGTGTTTGCAAGATTCTGATTATGATGAGAAACATGAACTTGAACTACCGAATTCGACTTATAAAATAATAATATTATACCATAAAAAGTACCTATAGTATAAATACTTATAAAAAGTATCCAAAACCCCATTTCGTCTGTTAAGATCCCACAAGGTCTAACTCACTTTTCCCAAGTTTATTTTACCAGCCCTATTACAATAATATATTACAGCTCTTGTGGATATTAAGAAAACTCTGCAAATTCTTGACCCAACGGTATAATTATCTAAAATAAACCGTTGTGTCAAGCATTTGCAGAGTTTTCTTAATATCCACAAGAGCTATATTGTAATAGCGTGGTAAAATAAAGTTGGGAAAAGTGAGTAAGACCTTGTGGGATCTCAACAGACGATTTCGTCCTTCAATTGGTTTGTCTTATTTCCCCTTTTGTTTCATCCAGTTTCAATGATTTATGTTTGGTGGAAATTACCAATTCGTACAGGTGGCATTCAGTAAGTGTGAGAGGCGATTTGTGAGCTTAACGCTAAGTTGTTAGTTATTAGTTGCCAAACAACAGGCAAATCCCTGTAATCCTGTTATTTGTGGTAGCATTATATCTTCACCACCATGCCAAAAGCGCTAATTTCGTAGATACATGTAACGAGTTTCTTATTTTTCAAAAATCCACCTAGAATTAGGTAGTGCGTTGGATCAGACATGGTGTGCTCACAGCATAGTACCCAACTCAGGGTTCTCAAAAGTGCACTAAAACATAAATGAGAAAAAAAGTCAGATTGGCGCTTTTGGCGTGGTGTCACATGTGCCCTCCTGCTCCCATGCAACATTGCTTGTCCGTGCTGTATCTTTGCTGAAATGAAATATTCATTCACTGGTGCGAAACATGCAAATGCCATCAACCTCCAACGCAGTTGGCAAGTCCAAGTTCAGCGCCCTGACCTGCTTAAGGCCGATTCCGTTAACCGTTCCCGTCAGCGGGTTTCTTCGAAATGGCATGATTCTGATATCGAGCTTCCCCCCCCCCCCTCACACCGAATCCGCCATTTCCTTCACCCCACACCTGCATTTTTCATCAGTCAACTCGACTTTTCTGTTATTCGACCTTTCATTTCGTTAATATTTCCACCTACCGGAGGAGGAGGTCGTCTGGAAAATGTTTTTGGCGTGCAACGGAATATGTAATGATCAATTAAACTCAACTAAGGTTTATTCCAACAAAGGAAACGGCTCGAGTGACCGGGCGGTATTATTTTAAAGAGAGAGCTGACACGGCAGTGGCCAAGGTCGCACGTGCAGTCGCGTTGATATTTAGACTGCTTGGCGACCAGGTTATCCTTTCTCTTGCACCATTAAGAAAAAAAAGACGAAAAAAACCACGCATAATTTGGTGACTTGCCCTGGCACGGTCTTAAAGTGATTTATCACAGTGCAAAGAGCATTAAATAAAAAGTGTTTTGCATCGTTAAGATAATGTAACCTTTTTCTTGGCAGATCGTGGGAGTCTCCTCGCTTCGAAATTCTTCTTGGAAACCCGCGGAAAAACACGCACATTCATCAAGATGATCTCATTCACTCACGGGATTTGGGTGCGAAATTGTGACATCATTACGACTAACGGCCAAACAAGCGTTCATAAAACTACTAGCGGATTTCAAGACTTTTTTAAACTACACGTGTTAGATTGAAAACTTTTGTAATCTTATTTGTAATCTGTGGGGTTGGTGATCGAATCAGCTGTTAGCTGTCCTCTATATTGCTTTGACAGACCCCAGTCACGGCCATCCCTAACAAATCGTATGGTCGATACGTAGATTGGTTCACATGGAGCGTTTGGTGCGGCTGAAGTACAGCGTTATTCGGACTGACTGGTCGATAGTCAGCCGGCAGTGTTTGACACAATGAACGCACAACCGCAGCCGCACTTTAGTCGACTTTAACGATTTTTTTTCTCCGATGTTTAGCACATTTAACACATTTCCGACCATGAATACCCCTGTACTGCCGTTTGAAACAAAAACGCCTTATCTCCAATGTTGACAAAAATGAGATTTTTACGTACCTACCCCCCTATTTTTGATATGCTCTTTTCGATGGTGAAGTCCAAATTTTAAAATTTCATTTAGAAGTGAGGGTAATTCCTACCCTCGAAATCGAAAAATAGTCGAATTTGGAGGTAAAACGCCTCATCTAACTGTTTAAACGCCCTAACTCAGCGAAAATCGGGATACGGCGTTTTACCTCCAAGAGTTTACTTGTTTTGGCTTCAGATTTAGGATCAGACGAATGTTCAAAATGTTTACTCAGCTGATTTAGCGATGAGGTATTTTTGCACATAATATTATGGTTATCCTGACTTTTAGAGTTGAGGTGGTTTACCTTAAAAAACAAGAGGTCGGTAACCTTCTTGTTTTTGAAGGTGATTCGTCTTACATGCAAGTTAAGGTAGTTAACCTTCAAAAACATGGCAAATAAAATCAATTCGATTTGATTTCCCCGCCTTAAATAGAGTTTTTGGTTTCAAAATCGATTTTTTTTGGAATAATTTTGTCAATTCAAGCATTATCGACGGCTCTCTAAAAAATGGGTTCGATAGCACAAACTGGAAGGGAACTACAGCCTGATTTCTGTGTAAAACGTAAAAAGCGATTTCTGAAATACGGGGTTTTCGGAGATAAGGAGCTTATGCTTCAAACGGCAGTGTAGGGGTAATAACATGGGCTTTCTATTGAAATTTATCGGGGAGTGAGATGATCCACTCACGATAATAATTATAATTATACACGAATCCAACGAGTTTTGTGGATTGAAGCGATCTGAACGTGAATTATAATTCACGCTCAGATCGGTTCAATCCACAAAACTCGTTGGATTCGTGACGGAAAAGACCAGTTCATTTCACATTTTAAACTTACATTACGTAGTAAATCATGTTGATGGTTTCTGCTCAATGAATTGCAAACCGAAAAATCCAATTGTGATGTAGAGTGACCACATAAAAACCATTTTCACTAAACACTAGGAGTGACAGTAGGACTACATGAATACGACGACTGTTTAGTTTGGGACGAGGATTGTTAACACATCATCGACTTTACCGAGAAAACTAACGGATTTGCGAAGCTGACGCCGGAATTTCTATTCTTTGTTTCTCCTTGACCGAGTTCTTTATCTCGAGACCTGAACAAAAATTCGTCTCATTACTTGTGGGACGCACCTCGTACGTACAGATTGTATAATCCGTGAATGCGACTGTGTCAAACAACGGATTCCAATTTGCGTCAATTAACTTCAAGGTTTCTCACATCGTAATTCATCTCGAGCTCTTACAGGAGAAATTCCCTATCACAACCTCGTCGCGATTTCATCTACCCATTTACCGCCAAACGGTTTCGATCTCCATTAACCCACTTACCGGTTACATCGAGCAGCTTTTCCGCATCATCGTCGGCATCGGATGCACCCTCGGTTATACGAGCTGTTTTGCACTTGCGCGAAACCCGCCTCGTCAAGTGAGCGTTAAAAACGGCGATTTGAGGTGTCGACAAAAAAGGTGGGTAATATCACTCCCCGTAGTCGATACTTACCGGCGGTTCTGAAAGGTCGTTTATTTTTGCGCCTTGAAGAGCTGCATTGGATATCGATAAAGGTCGTGTTAATTCCCAAAACGTGAAACGATGTTCCTGAATCCGACATTGACGTAGCACCATAACGGGAGAGTGCGGTAATTATGATCCCCCTTAATTGATCATGCAAACAATACGATCATTTCGGTTGATTAAACCATTTCCCAGCTTTTGTATCAGATAGAATTCCATGTATGGTGGTTGTGGTAATACCTATATTATAGCAATACCTATTATAATACCTATAACGTATAATGTATAATACATTAACAATGTAGGTAGAACAATACACAATACTATAAAGTATGTAAAGAAAAGACTTCATTCACATTTTACTTTCTTTCCTTTTGAAAGTAAAAAATGTGAATGAAGTCTTTTCTTTACATGTATAACACCTATTACTTATAAGTTATACTGGCGCAGTCGTGCCAAAGAAGTAAAAGGTAAAAATTCAAACTCGCTACTTCGAATAATAGACCAAACGGTAGAATATGACTTCAATTGAATAAACCATAAATAAACAAAACAAGAGTATTTGAAAAAATTTTCTATTCCCACTGAAATATGAGTAGACTGGTAGACCGGTTTCGGCGATTAAACCATCGTCAGTAACAAAGAGTCTTAGGAGTTTGTTACTGACGATGGTTTAATCACCGAAACCGGTCTAACAGTGTACTCATATTTCAGTGGGAATAGACGATTTTTTCAAAGACTTGTTTTTCTTAACGTGGGTTTCCACGATTTCGTCGCGAGTGATTTAGTTGGTAAACCACAAATATTTGTCGAGATCTTTGAAATTCAGCATGATTTATTGACATGAACACGACCCAGTAAAATTCATCATTAACTCATCTTTAAAAGCATTGCAATAAAATAATTGTCAGTGGAGTTTTTAACGTAAAAACCTAATGGGCGATGTGAGCAACAGCACTTTTGGCGGCTTTCCAATTTGAATCTCTATTTCCACGAGAATAACTTATGTAAGTTGTATAAATAATTTATATTAAACCTTTTTGGTAAGTAAAACCTAGGAAAGTGGAAATGAAAGAACTTAACGTCAAAGATCGTTCATTACAGTAGCAATTTAGTTGTGGGGACAAAAAAAGTCTTTTTTACACATAATGTTTAACGGTAACAACACTTTTTCTTGAGTGAATATCAAATCTTTGTGGTATGATGCAATTATTTTTAGGAATGCAGCGTATTTATTGGATTCTTCCGTGGAACTTTTTGTTGACTGGACTGTTATTTCAGATGATGGAGGACCCCAAGGGTCTTACGACTTCAACGGGTTAACCCTAAGGCTTCTCATGAGGGTAGTGGCGGAGGATTGGACGGAATAGAACGAGGAAGAAGGCTATGAATTATGGGGAATGCGATGAAGCGTAGCTCGAAGAACTCCAGATTCGTAATAAGCTTTCCGAAAGGGAGAGAGAGCGATCATTGCACGAAACCTCCCGATCAGATGTCTACAGGGGCCTCTAGCGGCCCCCAGAAACCCTTAAATCACATTCCGCGGGAATGTAACTCTTTTTCTCGGGGAAAAGGGATGAAAAAGCCGAGGGAAATATATTGAGAGAGGAGGAAGAGTGTTATGACAAATCGCCTTTCTCGACCGGATTTGTGGGGTAGCCGCCGTCATTTGATATTCACTATACAAGAAGAAGAAAATGTCCCAGTAATATACGGTGATTCATCCAAGCGTTTGTGGGTGAATTAGTAACAAATGAAATACCACGACAAACATTGAAAAATTACTTCTACGAAAACTAATCCGAATCAAATAACTGCTCTACATGAGACAGTGTTTGTCTAACATAATTTTGTCAAAACTCGGTATCACAAACAGGAACAATCAGGTCAGTGTAGAAGCAAACGTTTAGCATGAAAAATTTAACTACATGTACCTACTTAGTGTAGATACGGAATTTCCTCGTTCATTATGGTTAAATTTTTCATGCTAAAAGTTCATGTATGCAGATCAAAGATGGGCGTATTCATATTCATAAATATGAATACGAATAAAATTCATAAATCAGAAAATAGGAATATGAATACGAATAAAGATAGGTATGAATATGTATACGAATGCAGACATGAATATGAATACGAATAAAGCCATAATAACATCTTTTTGTTAATTTTCCCCGAAATTCACATTTGTTTGTGAATTTTACTAAAACTTACCTACTATATTTTTTTTGGATGTCACTCAAATTTTCCTATTTTACCAAGAGTTTTACTTAAATTAAAGTTTTTCCACAAAAATTCACATTTTGTTTGTGAATTTCGCACAATTCATATTTTTTGTGTGAATTTTCCCGCAATTCATATTTCTTCTGTGAATTTTATAATAACGTTTACCATTTATAGATGAATTACACTAACCTTTCTTCTTTTTACTGGAAATTTGATAAAAATGCCAATTTTTACATCAATTTTACATAAATTTACTGTACCTATTTGGTGTGAATGTTACTCAAATTTTCCTATTTTACATGATTTTCCTACTTTTACTGAAATTCAATTTGTTTTTTTAACATAAATTCTACTAATATTTTACAGTAAAAAGGATACAGTAAAGTTTAGTAAAATTCACAAAAAAGTGTAAATTTTAGGGAAAATTTACAAAAACATGTGATTATGGCTTCATTTGTATTCATATCTGTAATCGTATTCATATTCATATTTTCAGATTTAAGAATTTCATTCGTATTCATAATCATGAATAAGAATACGCCCATATCTGCTGCAGATACGTCGTTACATGGATATGCCTCATTATCTCCATGTAAAGTATGTGTTTCGTGTATCAAGTAGAACAAAATAAGTATAAAAACCGTCACACAATTTTTTGCAAAATCCCACGCTAAAAGACATATCCATGTAAAAAAATTTGGTCCCTAATCGACATCTTGTTGAAGACCATTGAAAGTACCTATCTACACAATAATGGACGTCGGTATCATTGTCAATCAATATTGATTAACGAATTATTATCTTGATTGAAAAAATTGAAAACATCAAAAAATACCACTTATACTGCGTTCTGAGGAAGATGTGGCCTGGATGGCGGGAGGAGCGACAAGCGGATGACGTCAGGGCTCGAGTGGGGTTCGAGAAACCGGCCGGCTTTTCTGCGCGTTCAAAACAATCTGCCGGTAAACAAGTCTCTTATCACCTTCGGAGCGTCTGGGAGTCCCGGAAGAGATAAGACGGGATTTGAACATCAACGGAGGGAAAACAAAATAAACACTTTTTGCACGGGACTGATAAATACGAAACCGTTCTCCGCATCTTCGTTTCAGTTCTTTAATATTGATTTAATCGTAAAGCGTACCTTAGCTACCGGATTTTGAATTCGGGTTTATTGTCATTCCTGAGAGACGAGAAGCTTCTGAACACGATGCCGTTTTCAAATTTTCTATATCTTAATCCGTTGAAAAGTTATAATTTTTTTGAACCTCTGAATTGCAAAAAAGCTCTTTTTGAGAAAAATGCAAAGTTTTAAAAACTGTTTTGATGTAGTTTTCTCACCTTTTTAACTGTTTCTGATTCTTTCTTTTTTATTAGCACTAGTTCTATTGTTAGGAATGTATTAGAGTAGGTTCTCATCTAAATCCCATCTTGAGACTGGGACAATTGCAGAAATTTTTGTTGAATGTTACCACAGTCGGTTTCGCGATGTATCGATGATTTCCAATAATCGATTTGTAAAACGGCTTACAGATTCAGAAACTACGTTAGATTTCCTATACGAATCGATAATAACTCGAAATGTCGATTTCTCGACCCAGACCTCTTCTTTTCGTTCTGCTGAAAAATTAGCTCCCGGAAGCTAAGGTACGATTTCCTGTGGACGGTCATATTTTAAGATAGATAGATTTTAGATTTTGAGGGTTAGCATCCCGCGTGCACTTGTGTTTACTTTGTCAGATCGGAAATTTTGAATTTATTTTATTCTATTGTAAATTTTGTCTCCTTTGGTGCCAATAAACAAGTTTCAAGATACGAAGATTCAGAAAATCGAATTAAAAAAATTACGTCCGTCCGTACGCACCACTTTGCCCAGTGAGCGTTGTGCCAAAATTGCAAAGGTTTTTACTTTGGTAGTTCAAATAGAATTCCAAAAGGTCGAGCTCAATCTCCATCGGACCCGATCGGTCCAAGATGTTGGACAATCAGGTTGTGTAACCAAAGTATCTTGTCGGTATTTCGTATTTATCAAATTGATTCGAAACTCACTGAACCGAGTGGTTACCATATTACAGGTTTACTCCGTCATTCTGCGGGTCTCTTACGTAACGCTTTCACGTTTCACCGAATCGGATTTACACTCATTTGCAAAGCCTGTCGAGATCTCCATCGTCACAAAACGTATTATCCATTCAAAACTCTAAAGATGACCTTTTCGGTGAAAGTAGGGAACCGAACGTTGTTCACAAAGAGTTTTATTGTTTTCGAAATATCGGCGAGTGGCGACCTCTATCGGGGTCTTTTCCGCCCATTATTTCGTAAAGAAAAACGGGCAAATACTTCCCCCTTCCTGCGCGTTATGTCGTCATTGTATTGGGGTTGACTCGATGGTTTCGCAGAAGCTTCAGAGTTTTGCAAGGTATTGTTTGAACAGCCCTGTATAGTTACGTGATTTTGAAGAGTTGATCGATTTAGTGCCTTCTCGTTACTTCTATTTCCTACTACTTTTCGTACTGCAGTGAGTAGCTGAGCTCGAAGGTCTTGCGATATGATTTGGAACTCCAATGCTGCCATCGTTAGCAAGAAAAGCGTATCTCGGATTTTGGCTATTTTCTGATTTTTGCAAATCTAGAATCTTTGGTAGCTTCTGCACCTGATGATACATCATTCATGTACCTACAGGTTCAAAAAGGTACATAAAAAACGCTAGTGATAAAGGGCGTATCTCTGCAATTTTTTGAAATCCTTAGGCTATTGGGCGTATGTCGCATTTCCTAAGCATGAAAGGTGGATATCATGCCGACCACCATTCCCTACTAAGCAAAAAACGGTAGTGTCAATGGAGCCTAACATGTTTTACGAATGGGAAGACTACACCTTGACTTATACTGGGATTGACAGCACCTGGAAAGAAAACATCGTGAAATAGGTACCTGGGGAAAATCATGCCTGGAGAAAAAATGTACTTTTTGAACGGATTGAATGACATTGTCCGCTAACTTGAGCTCCTTTAATGAGTTCTTTCCGTAGTTTAGTGTTAGTTCGTTTACTTATTTTCTTAAAAATTTTAATAAAGTTTGACTTATAGTTAATGCCATCTTTCACTCATGTATTTACTATTACAAGCTTGGTAACTTTTACAAATGCCACGGCTTAAAATGCCTGGGAACCGCATGAAATCCTTAACAAAAAAGGGGTATATCTCTAATATCACCCTCTAAATTGGTTATGCCATGGATTTTCAAGGGAAAAAGACAGCAGTAAGTTGAAGAATGAATAGAAATACCTACTCTAAGATGTCCCGAAAATGGGGTAAAAGTATAATTAACTGGGCGAAACTTGAAAAACGAAAATTAGTTCTACTGAAAATGTCGATTTAGGAAATGCGCCCTTCTTGCTAACGGCGGCAGAATGATACAAATAGACTTCATAAATTCCGCCTAAGAATTCAATTATAGAGCCACCATTTTATGATCGACATCCATTTCAATATCACAGTAACAAAACCTTCTCTGAGCTCATTCTGTTCTCCAAACTTCTCAAATACATCAATTTTCATCAAAGCACAAACAACTACTCGTTCTTCACCCTCCTCTTCAGACAGCTCCAGTAAACACGCTGTCACAGTAAATCCCGAAAAAAACATTTTTACTGTTATTTACATAACACCAGCAAGGCACACGCGTCACATACTCTTATTTATAACCACTGATTTTACGACCTTTCTCTGTCGGTTGGAAACTAATCAACAGCCACTTTCTTACATCGTCGAAAAAACGTTATTTGACGTTCAAGAATTTTTATTCATTCTCAGGAAATATACCGTTCAGTAAAATAGCGAAGATAAATTGTTTCGTAACTGTGAAATAACGAGTTTATTTTAAAAATAAGGCGAAGGGGTTTTTAGCAGTGTCCGTAAGGTGTTACCTTATTCAGTTGAGCACGGGAGGTTGAGGTCTGAATCACTAGAACGGATTTAGAATGTCCCAGTTGCCTGCGCCGGAGATTTGGGTTACTTCACACATCCCCACTTTCTTACTTTGGTTTTGAAGTTTGCAAAACAACTGAGGTATGCGTACGTCATTGGGCCTTGATATCAACAAGAAGTGTCTAAGTATACTTCTCAATCATTCTAGTGCCACATTTCAATTTTAATCTTTTCGAATGGCAGATCTCAGTGAAAAGTGTCTAAGGAGGTGAAGTGACATAATTTTGTATAAGGTGAAGGAAACGCCTGAAATTTAGTGATTTTGAAGTCTTACATTCCCCCAGATAGTGGTTAAACTGCTCGAACTCAGCCAGCGATCTTAGGCCTGCATTTCAAACCGACGACTGTTTCTGATAATTTTTAAAGGGTCTCGTCATCCAATACGAAGAATATTTCCCACTTTGCGAATCTAACGGCTCCGAAGTTACATATTTGATGTGAACTGCCACTAATGTCACTGATGTTGTACTTACAGCTTTCTTCTTCTTGGGAAGTTCGTCGAAATCATCGTCCAGTCCGATTCCCTCGTCTGAAGCGGACAACCAGGAAGGTCCGGACTCGCTGAGCGGCGGCGATGGGGTGCCAGAACGCCAGGAACAGGCGTCGCTGAGGGAGGCAGCTGGGGAAAGCTGTTCGACCCAACCTGAAACAGACAAACAGCTAATTCAGCGTTGGCTAGTCCAAGTGTCATTAACCGTCAATAGTTAGTGCAATGAGAGACTTATACGGAGAATTTTATTATTACGTTCAAATTTTGATGGGAGCGGTTCTGGTTTATGAACGCCCCTCATAAAGACCAGAGTTGAATACATGGCCTTATATGTAAAATGAAATCTAAACGTCGCATTCTTGGTAAAGAAGACGGACAAATGGCTACAGTGAACATCCAACGTGCACACAAATTCGTAGTAACTGAAACGAAGAACCACGAATTTGCGTCAGGATTTTCTGGCACTGCGTGCGGAAGGAACCAATGTAGGACACTTCCCTTTTCGAGTCAAACGAAGGATTTCATTCCCGCATTCAGAGGAAAATAGCCATGAAAAATCGTCCTAACCATTAACTTTTCCTTCACGATAAAGAGGGGGATGTTCCTGTGACCGGACGACTCTTCTATTAACCTTTCACGCCTAACCAAGGTAGAGAATAATACCGTGTCGTTGGCTGTGATAAAAATGATGTTTCCCTTGGGCCCAACTTGAGCGCTTAGTCACACTTTCCCTCCCAGAGATCACCCAAGGTGTACTAAGAGTTCAAATATTATTACTTCAATCACCATCAGAAGAACGGGGTCAACAGGGAGGTCGTTGAACAGCTGTCTTACTCAGTCTCATGGTGTACGCACAATGGAGATGATGAAATCCTGTTTCTGCAACGACTCAACATATTAATTCAAAACGTTATCCAAATCAGAACGACACCCTTTCAGGTAAATCATTCAGTAGGTGTGATTCCTGGACGAGACTGGGAAATGAGAGCGTTCCACCAACTCTGCTTATACTGTGATGATGTCACAGCTCTTTTCAGTAGTCAGTTTCTAGGAGTTCCGGCTCACTGAGAGAACGTGACGTTGCGATGTAAGACCTTCTTCGCCTCTGACAAGGTCGCAATGGAAAAGTCGCCAAGAGGAATGAGTGAATGTACCAACTGAAAGATGAGTTGTACAACCAGTTGATGATCGTTCAAGCTCACAAAAGGTGAACTATATCCCTAAGAGCGAATCATGGACTGAAACTACGTGTAAAGGGTACAAGTCGTTAGTCACAGAGTGAGTGAGAGTCAATCAGCATTGCCTGTAAATTCGGACTTCAAGGCAACAATGACAACTGAGGCATTTCGAGCTATTGGGGGTTTGGCTAGAGATGAAGAGCGATGTGACCTTCTGATTTAGCTTTTAAAAGATTATTATGTCCAAAGAAACATATTTTTCTTTGGCGGACCTTCCGTACAACATAACGTGAGTAGCTCCACATGCTGATTTGCCACTTTTACTCAAATCCTCTTGTAAAATTCCGATCTCCGCCGGGGAAACACCCCAAAATTGTAGCAATAACGCCCAGCGGTCCAACATCACGGCCTCAGGTCAAATGTGAGAATTCCGTACACAAAGTGGTTGAACGATTGAATTTGACAGGGGTTCTGTTTATCGTACTAATGCAACAAAGTTCAAAGAAGAACATCAAAGAACTTGAAGAACATCAAATTAGCTTCAAATCATCTCGTACAATACGGTGTCGAGACTTCCCTCACTCTTCCTTTCCTGCAGGGAACTCCTTGATCTCGGAAGCCCGACACGGAGCTTGTTAGAAAAACCAGCTGAAGGACAACCCATTGTTCTTGGACTGGGGTCATTCGAAGAGCACGCATCTGAGAGCATAACCTGAGATAAGAGCAAAACGCTTCGGGTTGATTATAGGCTCTCTTTTCCCCGAGCACACCAAGTACACGGGGATCCCATTAAAAATACAATTGGAAGACTGATGAAAGGATAGTAAAAGAGCCGTTGACCCTCTGCATTTCTACTCCACGTCAGTCTTTGATGTTTTGCGACCAGAAACGTTATGAGCACGTTTATACCCCTAGAAAATTCTACAGCTTCATTATTTTGGACTGTCTTCAAAACGTGCTGAGTTGAATACGATCCGAGAACACCACGAACCGAAAATATTAGATACGTTCACCGAGTTGTCTGCTCCTGAATTAATTTGGTAAAAGTACGTGCACATACACATACACCAAGGATGGTGAAGATCATGAAATTCGTACACCTTTTAAAGCAACCCCGCTTCTACAATGAGTTGAGAGCTGTATTTGCGACTACGTCCAACAACCAAAACGTAATGATGGCTGGAAGATTTTGATATTAATATAAATCTTTACAGTTTACATAATGTTGAGTCTTGTCTAAACGGTGCAGTAACGGTATAGCCGGTAGTAATTTTCTCTCCACAGATTATCAAGAATTGGATCGAGACCAAACAGTAACCTGTTTGATAGTCTTTGATTATCTTTGGATAATCGATTTCAAAGGCCTTTCGAGTGAATGAGCGTGAAACGATAACATGTTTCTCCTTACTCTCCGAGATCCACCTCTACATGAGACCCCTCCTCCCACGATCCATAAATTAATAAAATTATATTGTCCAAAGTAAGAGATGGTGGTCGGTGAGGGCGGAAGTGTGCCGGAAAAAGGGTATACCGATGGCTATCTCAACGGACTGAGGTTGCCTGGCATCGGTTCCGGTCCCCTGGCTCCTCTATTATTACTGTAATAGGCCCTGTGTGTCACAATACAAAGTTGTCATTATCAAAAACTGTTATAAAGCCAAACGGCTTCGTCTCACAAACATTCCCAGGCAATCATTTCTCTACACCCTCCTCCCTCTTGTACAGTCGAAAAGCACCGACTTAATCTCGTTACAGCGGGAAGTTCTTTGCATTCTGTTTGTTCGCGGATACGAGCTTTCGAAAACCCTCGGGCCTGGTTTCATTAATGCAAGATAATCGAGGTAGAGAAACGCGAGGATATTGAACTCAACTGCTAAATTACTACTGTACGGTGTGGCTCAATGTCATGTCCACATCAATAGAAGCTCGAATGTACAATTAAGGGGTCAATGACTCTGGACAAAAAAGAGGTAAGTGGTGCGATACATAACATTGACAAGGGCAAGATTGTGCACAGTGCCATTATTCGTTTCCAAGCTATGTTGCTAATGATAGTCGCTCCGGTAAAGCATGCAGACCATCAAACGTGACGTTGATGGCACACAACTATTCCACACGTATGGCAAAACAATTCGGGTTCAGGATGGATGATGAAAGTAAATGGAAGCGTGTTTAGACATCAGCTGGTTGTTGATCGATTGGGGACCAAAATACAGTAGACGGTTTAAATTAAATGCAGGAGAGTGGAAATAACGAGATCTGAGTAGAATCCCAGCCGAGTGCAGAAGAACCGGTGGAATTTGCGAGATACAATTGTTCTAGAGATCCATACAATCAGCCTGGAAGGGCAAAGGGAATTAAATTCCCTATGTCCGGTTTCCAATTCTCTGGATACCAGAATCGTTCACCATCGAAGGGTGCTGGATCCTTTGCTGTGAAAGACGGCCGAAGATGGTCGCTAGAGGGAGAAGAAACCAGAGTTCATCGTCTTCGACTCCTAAGGGCGTAGTTGTAAGAGCACGACCTTGGAGGCACTCGCTGGAAGGGCCGGTTCTTTGACCCGCTGCTGGTAGCATTGACCCTCGCACGCACTTGCGCTCTTCTTCCCTTCGGTTATTGTCCACTGATCAGAATCCTATCTTAGTCATCATTGGAGTGACCTTTCTCACAAAGTGTGGATATCATTGGAGATTGAAAGACGGACTCTATTGTGACGGGTGACACTGCATGTGGGCGCTGGCTTCCGTCAAATGCAAGTAGCCATTCGTTGAAAAGCAGTGTGCTTTAGTCCATAAAAGACGAACACCAGAAATCCCTGATTCGCATCCAGTAAAGCAAAGCCTAATCTGCTTAACCTTCATCCGCTCGCGTGGGCGGCAGATTGGCCGCCTTTTCGAATTTTCCCGCTTATGCTCGTTGATATCGTGATAGCCCCAAGAGCACCATGTATTTTCTAGTTAATATCTTTCCCGCTAGACTACGTTGACTTCCGATCGTGGTGGACTCGTCAGCCCAGTCAGCACTGCTCCAAAGTTGGGGACATCAGGTTCGAACCAATTTGCCGCCTACGCGAGCGGTACACACAAAACAATCAGATAAGTCCTATTTTGAGTTTCAACTCACCTTCCTGAGTATATTTTTGTATTTTAGTAAGTTTGTTTTTGTTTACTAAAGTTCTAATGTTTTGAACTATGGATATTCTTGTTTTGTTCTAGCCAGCTTTCGTTTTATTTGTATTGTCACGTTAGTTATTTGTCGAAATGAGGTAGGTATTATTATGATTATATTCAAACTTTTGTTACCTCCTTTCAATAGAAAAAGTTGCGAACTGCAGAATATTATTTTAGTGCAGAAAACATTCAAAGACTGAAAATGTGATTTTGATATATATCTACGTTCTCATATTGATTGCCATTATCTGAATAAAGAATTTATGATCAAAATGTGCTTGTAATGTTGTGCTGGAGTTCTCTGGTCAAAACTAATTTGAAACACGCAAGTTAAACGAAGAAAAGTAGTGAAAATTATGAAAAATCAAGGGCGGCCAATTTGCCGCCCACGCGATCGGAAGTGTGACTTCAGGAGAGGCGAGCGGGTGAAGGTTAAGTAGACGAGCCCATTCCAACACAGAAATTGATGTACCTAGCTCAGCCAAAATAGCAATAGACAAAAATACTACTCGCGCTGATCCGAAATATGCAACGAGCCATTTTCATATGAATTACCAACGAGCGACACCTAATACCTTCCTAGTGACAAGCCCAACAAAGATTGATTTGGTCCTTGACTTTCAGCCCTTCTGGTCGCAGATAAGTCTTGGTAAATGTTAAATACCGTGTTAGGCGACTTTGGATAATTCATGGGCAACGAACCGCACTCGTCATACGAATCCTCTGGAATAGTTTACATTGTAATAATTATAGGGCGAATCTTATGCGTCCATCTTATGGAGTGTCATTCTTCAAGCCGGATGCGTTGGAGATTAATGACCATAATTTCCTGCACAACAACCGACAATTAGTCAGTTTGGTGGTGGGAAATACCCCGGTAGCAGTGATAGAGAATTTACAGTTTATTACAGTTTGATCGTCATCGTCACCCCAGGTGCGTTTGACATAATCGAAATCGCTGAAAGAAAATTCAATATCCGACGTCCAGCTCGCGTTTCCGGTTTTGCGTTTGTCCTCCTAGATTGCCTCTATCATCAGCAGGATCACCCATCCGTTTGTTTCAATAGGTGGACAGAACGAAAACAACAGAATCATTCTCTTCCTCGACTACCGATCTCATTTCTGTCGATTACAGTTATTATACGATTGAGTTGTTGCGAATGGTTATAGTATGAGCATCCTCTAATATCGCCTTCCGGGCTGCATCAAATGGTGTGTTCCTTATGTTGATGTCGACCTACGCCATTGATGGACCCACCAGATCGTCAAATCGCATCACCCCATCAATCGCCTCTATAATTATTACTACCAACTTTATTAGACTTCTCAGTGCTCCTGATGATGGAGGAGCGATTCGTCTTGAGACCGTTATGAACTCGGCGGATCTTCGTGGTCTTGGTCGACCATCGCGAATTCAAGGCCCACACCTGCCGCGCCTACACTTACGGGACTGACTGGTTTAGTCAATGACCCTACGCCTACCAGATCACCAGAAGTGGCGACCACCTCGGACGATCACATCATTCGCCAAAGGGTGTTATTGATAATAGCCTCTCGACGTTTGAACGTTGAATGCTTATGGTAATGGATCTGGTCGTTTACGTCTTCAGACTACGGTCCTGGAGCTCCTACTAGTGGCCTGTTATTAAAACAACCTTAAAAAGCCTTAAATACACACCTTTATGAAGTGATGAAGCTTCATGAAGTGATCGAAGGTAGCAATGGGTTCAGAGTGGGGGAGAATTTCGCACACCCTAATACCTGTGAAATCTCGCTTTGTTAAAGACTTATTTCAAATTTCATGTAGACTAAGACCTCCGGTATAATCCGTATTATTTGCAGCCCGAACGATCCGGTGGTAAAGAGAGTAAGGTTGAATTTTAACAATAAGCCGAGTATGTAACCCGAATTCCCAAATTGTAGGACAATTCTAACTGGGTAAAGTGGCGAAAACCATGAACACAATAATTGTGTTCAATTATTGTATTAATAATTGTATTAATTATTAATAGGTGCAAAGCTTGCGCAATGGTGATCCACTGTCAGCGGTAATTCGAACCTGTTGCATCAATCACAATAAATTATCAGGAAAAAATGCGTAAAAGAAAAAAGCACGCATAGTACAATGTGGCTCGTTCATTGTGCTCAGCGTTCCGAAATCTGATTTTTATCGCCGATCATTTACATAGTTTCACGGATAGGTTGCGCCTCTGGAACAAGCTCTCCCATGGATCACAATGCTCAATTAACATAGCGCGTTAACGCTATTACAATTTTATCAGCTCGGAAACGCAATAAAGCACCCCCCTCGTAGCAGCTGGATCGCGTGGGAGTTACAACTAGCTGTACAGCAACGCAGCCATACGTTATCACAATGAAATTACTCTAAGACTCGAATTTATCGACTCGGAAGGGCCACATAAAACATCAACAGAAGAGTTACATCGGCAGAATCGTTCTGCCGATCGTGAATGTTGGGTCATGAGGTTTTTCTCTACTGGATTTAATACTGCTGGAGTAGGTACAGGTCTACTATAATTGTACCTCAACCTACTATATTAGTTGATAATTGTAGATAATAACAAAGTGTAAGAGAGAAAAGTGAGGTAATCGAATACTACACAAAATAGGTAATTCACAAGATGAAGAGTGCGAAAGGAAGTTAATTGGACGGGTATCGGTACTTCTGAATTAAAATGATGATCAAAACTGCGACAAATCAATAATACAATATGATCGAAAGAAGTGTATAGTGAAACTAATATTAAACACAAACCCCCACCCCTCCCTCGTCAGCACAGTTGAAAATAACCCAAATTTAATTAAACGGTGTTCAAACTTATAACTACCAATGTCACGAGCTCTAACAGGAGCATTCGTTATAGGTGAGCGAGCCAAACCCAATTGGGAAAAACTCAGTTCCCGAGTGATTAATACCCTCTAACCCGTCTCGTAAACGAACAAGCGATGATTTGGAAGCTCTCCAACTCGGATGGTATAATCGGTAAAATTAGATGGGTCGAGAAAGTTATATTCAGTTATTCGGTGGTCCAAAACCCCCCATAAATCGTTGCAGATAAAATTTGGCGAAAGCTGCTTCGAGAGTGATAGAGGTCGAGGTATCATCTGGTGGGATTTGAGTAATAGAGTATTTATACTCCATTTGTAGGATCTCGTCGTAACCCTCTATTATTTTATAATATGATTGTAGAATTGAGGGTTACGACGAGATTTTGTGAAAAACGGATTGTTCTAAAATGGATTGACTTTGATCAAAAGATTTACCCGACGACTGGTCACAATGGTGACTCAATCAGTAATTACGATAACAGCTATAGACGACAACTTGAATTCCAGTATTTGCAGAGAAATATCCGAATTTGGCTTTGACTAATTGCTAGTAATCGACATTGATAATAATGTATTCTACAGTCGAAGGGATGTGGAATTTCACAGAGTTTCCACTCCGTTCGACAACCCTCGGTAATGCTCTTCAACCTAAAACTGAATGCCATGGAAGAAAGAATTTCCTTCTTCCATGACTGAATGCCATACCTTTTGTTTCCTGTTCCCAAAACTTGGTATGATATACCAAAAATACAATCAAAAGAATTTCATCGAACTATTTCGAGAATGAGAAGTGGCCATTGCAAAACGCAGGAATCTCAATATCACAAAAATTTGACTGAGACGCCTGACTGCCCACACTGTTCTGAGCTGAAGCGGTCTTCCTCCTGAAGTGCTCGCTCCTTCACCATACGCAGTATTATACTATACTATGATCGTGTGGATATCCTGGTGATTCTTATCTACACACGATAGTTGGATTAAGGTGGAAGGTGGCGGTTTTTTTCTCGACAAATTCGTTATATCGATTTGATACTCCTTCGAAGGAGTATCAATCATTGAACCAATTTTTATTAGAGATTGTGATTGTTAGGTGCTTTTATAGGGGCTAACACGTGTGATGAATCCGATAATAATAAATATAGTCTTGATATACCTAGTCGTTGAATTTGCTGACAATTCAAAAGGTACAAACCGAGTCATCGAGTTTCGAAGGCTATATTCAGACCATAACAACCTAATGTATAGTAGCTATTAAATAGAAAACGCCGTAAAAGCCCGTGAATCCAGTCGGTTCCATCAAGCAAAGCTGATACTTGTTCCAGGGCTTACGTTTAAAGTTCTTGAGAGTCTTAAGCGTTCTTCTTTTCATATTACGTGGCTCCGGGGTGGAATGAAACCGCGACTGCATTCTACGACAGCCTTGCAGTGGCCAGAGGCATGTAAAACCACCTTGAGATAAAGACTTCTCCCGCAGATAAACCCGTACTAAAATAAATAAAACTAGTCAAGTTAGCGAAGAATCGAGTGGAATCGGTGTTCGGGTTCAGGACCTCATGTTTACGATCCGTGCTCGCGGACTAACGGTTCCTCCAAGGCTCTTCGTCCTGGAGCCTGCCTCTGGCCTACTTCGAGGCCCCGATCCGTTGTTTACCAACATGAGAGAACCACCTGCAGACGCCCTCGGAAAAAAAACAAGGGCGTAGCTTCTGTTTTGACATTTTCAACCGTTTATTTATCGGTTTGGCGTGACAAAGATGGGTTGGTTGAACGCAAACGACTGAAGCATAAACAGATTTGGATACAGTTGGTTACGTCAAAAGATGTAAACACGAGCAACTTTTCGCAAGCACAAGCTTTTCAGATACAAGTTGTTACAAATACAAAATGTGAAAAATGAATTGTCGAGAGAAAATTTCAACGTCCCAAGATTAATGTAATATAAATAATATTAGGTGAATATTACCTAGTAAGATGAATGATGAAATTGTACGCGTACACTTCATAGTGTCTTCAATATGTTCTTCTCAAGCTCAAACCGTATAAATACCGAACTTCATAATATAAACTTTCACGTATTAGTTGAAATCATTGAATTAGCATAATACAAATTTCAAGCATAATATTATTATGCTTGAAATTTGTAACTTACATTTGGTCCATAATACGAGGTCTTTATCATATACAGCATCTAATCATATTTTGGCCAGATGTTGAATTCTCGATTAAAGACGACAATGGTCAATTAATAGGGATTCAAAAGTGATGTTTTTCAAACCACTATCCATCTTATTTAAAACTAGCCGATAACCAGGCGTTGCAAGGGTCCACATGCATATCGCTCTCTCAGCTGATGTGACATCCTCCCAATCCACTCCCCATGGTCTCAAATTTCAACACCCTAGGGTGAATAGGAGAGAATTCAGTTGTATGGCTCATGAAGATGATCTAGCAACCTCACAATCACTCCCTGAGGCCTCATGTACCAAATTTCTGTGCGTTTGGGTGAACAGGAGAGAATTCAGCTGTATGGCTCACGAAGTTGATCTTGCAACGTCCCAATCACTCCCTGTGGTCTCATGAGTCTGCGTACCAAATAGGGTAAACAGGAGAGAATTCAGCTGTATGGCTCACGAAGTTGATCTTGCAACCTCCCAATCACTCCCTGTGGTCTCATGAGTCTGCGTACCAAATAGGGTAAACAGGAGAAAATTCAGCTGTATGGCTCACGAAGTTGATCTAGCAACCTCCCAATCACTCCCTGTGGTCTCATGAGTACGTGCACCAAATAGGGTGAACAGGAGAGAATTCAGCTGTATGGCTCACGAAGTTGATCTAGCAACCTCTCAATCACTCACTGTGGTCTCATGGGTCTGTGTACCAAATATGGTGAACAGGAGAAAATTCAGCTGTATGGCTCACGAAGTTGATCTTGCAACCTCCCAATCACTCCCTGTGGTCCCACTAGTCTGTGTACCAAATATGGTGAACAGGAGAGAATTCAGCTGTATGGCTCACGAAGTTGATCTTACATCCTCCCAATCATTCCCCGTGGTCTCATGAGGCTGTGCGCCAAATTCAGCGTCAAAGCGTGAACAGGAGAGACTTCAGCTGTAGGGTAAATTTCCCTAATATGGCACTCTGCAATATCTCCCCAGTCATGAGTGTAGCATGGTTGCCAGCAGGTGAGCTATACGCTTCCAAAACCACCACACAACCTGTTGCTGACCTAAGATACATCTTGACGGCAAGATTTTTCAACGCTGTCATCCAGTAAAGCTATGGACGTTATTCATGTTCATAACTGGTCCCAATACTTCTTTACAAATGAGTAGTGGAAGGAAGAGGTATCAATATGGCACTAGGTCCATATTGAGAACCCCTCGTGGGTCATATAGGGCACCCTGTTCTCAGAAAATGAAAAGTGACATTTTTCTCAAAATGCTCTCTGTCACCACCCTCACCGAAATTTTGGGACTTTGAGCCATTCTGGTGGAGTATAAGTGCATGTATGACCGACAAGTTTAGTTAAAAAAATTTGAGCCAATGAGTGGTCCAAAAAGCGATTAAAAAAAAGTACCATATTAGGGAACTTTACCCTGTCGTTCAAGAAGCTGATCTTACATCCTCCCAATCACTCCTCCGTGGTCCCATGAGGCTGTGTACCAAATTTTAACGCTGTAACATAGGAGTTAGAACCGACGTGATGTTTAGAACCTTGGCCAACTTTGCTTGACAGTAGGTCGCTTCGCTCGCGTGAGAGATTACTGTAGATAGGTAAGACTTATAATTTACAACATTTTTGGTGTGGTCTTCATCAACAATGTTTCTAGAAGATTCAGCTGTTTTGAAACTCCAAGTTTGTCTGTTTGTCCTCTACAGACGGCCATACAGTACTTAGTACATACTTAGTACAATGAAAGTACGATGCCTTTGATGTCATCAGACCGTAACATGCTGTCATCAAACGCATCGTACCTACATAATGTACAGCCTTCATGGCAGGTGCCAACCGTTAATCGCTACTCCCGTACGCTGTCAGAGATGGACACTATCTACTCGCCCCATTACGTTGATTAGCAATAACCCATAGCAGCGATCAGCGACCGCGGCTCGAAATATACTTCGATTAATCTATCGACTAGAGACATTACCAGTAGTTCAACACTCTGTTGAAGAGGTCTTCGAACGTCGTCAACTTGTTTTCCCGGTTAATTGGTCCGGAGATAGCGAGCGACAAACGCTGCGTCGCAGTCGTGGCGTCGAGGGCGTTCGCCTCGGGAGGCCTTGAAAAATGTTATTTGTTATGGATAAGGAAACAAAAACAACGGTTGTTGTCTGTCGGCAATTCGTACGATAGCGCTCTTAATACTCTTAACCTCCTACTTGTTTGGTTTGTCGATCGATTTCTCCTGTGACAATGACATTTCCAAGTGTAATAACACATGTGTAGATGACAATTCCATGAGACCACTTTGGCCTTTGAACGTATTTTATGACATTTCCAACTTTTAAATTAATAAATATTCAACTTCCACCTCATAACCATTATTCTTACAAAATAGATATGGGCTCTTCAACGGAAACCAGACGATAGATAAATCTACAATTTACAAGTAAATTTATTCAACAACTACCAAATTCATCAATTGTTGTGATTTTATACATATTACGCTCACGGTTATTTTGATGAATCAAAAAATGGTTTCAATTTTAGAAGATGGTAAACATCAGTATTTTTACCAAACAATGAATTTTCCCTTATCTCATCCGCTTCAATGTAATTCAACTTGTAAGAACATGAAAAATATTCTTGCTCTAAACAGAAAATTTGGCATCTACTTCGATCAAGGGATCGTCGGGTAGTCTACAATTTTTTATATTTTTTTATATTTATTGTCAAATTAAACGATGTATTTTAATGGACGGGTACTTAACCCGAAACCAGTAACTGTGTTTCGAGTATTCTCAGGTGTTGTAATCAGAACAGCGTCTAATCTTAGTGGGTAACCCGTCTCACCAATATTTGCTCTAACAATGTTAACGGGTTAATTCGCATACATGAATATTCAGCGGTTAGGTCAAAACAGAAACTGTGCCCTAAATTGAACTAAACGGTAACAAAGACGAACAAAGGTTTCACGAAAAATTATTCCAACGTCCTTTTAGAAGTTGTAATCATCCTACCCCATTATATTCGCTCCAGTTTTGAAACCGCAAAACCTTATTGAAGATAGCGGTAAAAAAATTTAAAATGTTGATAAACGACGGGCGGGAGTGAAAATATTTATCTTGTTCGTCGTATTCTGGAAGAATGCAATTAATTCGGCTAAAACCTTCCTGAAAGCACCATCAGTCAGTATTTAGCTACTTATTGGAGCGCGCCCTGAACGTTCCTGTCAGTCTTTCACCGGGGTTTCACATTATTTCTATACCAATGACGAACTCCTCGTGGAACCTTCAAGATTGCCCAATTGATTACACAGGCCTGCTGGCATAACTTTTTACACCTGCAGGCAAAACCTTCATTGTTTTTAGCAAAATGGCTGCAACCCAATTTAGTTATATTAAATATTAAATATAAATTTTATAGTAGGATTTTTTTGGTTTCTGGACAATGCGTGTATGCTCTTATTTAAAGAGCTTTTATATGGTTCTGACAGATATTGGTCAAAGTCGATTAAAGGGCTTGATCATTTAAGAATAGTATTTATGATCTGCTTAAACATCAATATGAAAACAACATTCTTATTTCCCTTCTGAGTTTTATTCATACCTAATTGTGCTCTTTGGATCCCAGAATTTTTTTATTTTGTCGTTTTATTTTTGCATTACCCTGTACCTACATTTGAATCCCTATTGTACCTACATTAGACAAATCAAGGTCATCACTGAGATACTTGATCGTCATATTACAGTATTTTGATGGGGTGCATTTTTTGTTTTTTGCACGAGTGCATATTTTGCATATTTTGCCAATCGTAATTTCAAATTTGGGGGGGGGGGGGGGGGGGGGTGCATATTCCGGCGTGTGAGAAGCCGGAAAGATCGTTTTTAGTAAAACAAATATTTTAAAAGTAGAAATTGATTTTTGGTTTGTTATCTTCGATAATGTACCATTGGAATCGACCAAAGAAAAACATTTTTTGACCCCCCCCCCCTTCAAAATTTGTTGGTTTACGGCGGACGGTCGGAGTTTTTTTAATTCGACTTTCTGAATCTACGTATCATGAAACGTAAACCAACAAATTTTGAGGGGGGGGGGGGGGGGGGTTAAACAAATTCTTCTTTGGTCGATTCCAATGGTTCATTATCGAAGATAATAAACCAAAAAAGTGAAATTCTGCAGACCTGTGTTACACATGAAGTTCGCATTGAAGAACTTGAAGATTTTGAAAATTCATCCAGTTCGTCTTCACTGTTTCATAATATTATTCTCAATGTTTAATCGTGCAACTTGCTCCGTATTCAGTAAACGCGTGAGTGCCACGCGAAGAATCGTGATTGCGAGAAGTAACGAATTCAATTTCGACGTTTAATAACTTCGTGGACGTTTAACACAAGTTTTCAAAATAGATCTGGCGTGAATGAGGCAATGAAAATGTCATCATTTCAATGTGCTTCGTTCCACCTCGGGTTCCTCATAGAAATGACGTTAGCGTGTTTCATATTGCCCTCCGGTAAAATTACTCTAGTAAAATTTTGTTCTTTTTTTTTTTTGAGAGAGAGAGAGAAAAATGTGGTTTTATTATGGTAGTAAACCTTGTTGTACGTCACCCTTCCCTTGTGGATAATTAATCAAGTGTCCGCTGAATCGGAAAATGATGATAGCGGAAGTCTATTGAAATAACCAAAAATTATCTCGGGGATAGAAAACAATGCGATAGTAATTACACCTTTGTTGTGGAAATGGTGGAGAGGGGAGTAGCATGCGTGACTTTCTGCTGTTGAAGGGAGGGCTTTTGAAGGTGGCTGCAGCATTATATGTTATGGGCCCACGTCAAGCCCCAAGGGGTACCTCACACTTTCACTACTTCGTTTTTATATCCCCCTTTATCAATCCAATCTTGGGCGATCGATGGGGGTATTTTCATCTTTATCCGACGTTTTGTCTTATAATAACTCCTACTTTTAATGACGCCTTCGTGAAATCCAACCGTACAAGACGATGGATGATTAAAGCCGTATTCGAGATCTCCGGCCGTTGATAGTCATTTCTCCCCGACGGTGTTAAGACGCGGTTTTATGTCATAATCGGGGGTCGCGTGCCGGATCGCCATATTTAAGCGGAGGTTTTGATCGGTTTCGCAATTTCCTAAAGTGTTGATTTTGATCTTGAGAGAACAACTAGTTGTTTCACAGTGAACTACGCTACAACGAATCAGAAATATCAAGATGTATTCATGAATGAACCGAATGTTCAACAACAAACAATTAAAACACTTGCTGGTACGAGCAGTGATCCATCAGATTATATTTCCCTGTGACTATCCCAACAAGCCCTGTGGGAGGAAAATGATATTTTCCGTTCACATCGCACGATAAACAGAGGAATCCTAAACATACACCCACGTAGAACTCCGGAGAAATAATAAAAACCTGTAAATTTCTCTTCCTACCGAGTCAATATGAATGGAACTTCAACAATGGCAAGTTCGTTAGCTGTTGTCAAATACGACCAATCCGCCTTTCAATGATACCAACTCTGTAAAACCAAACGCTCAAGTACTAGAACAGGTTATTCTCAAGAAGAGCAGAGGGTCAAAGGGGTCCTCGCTATCTACATAATATTATGTAATTGACCCCATCGAAGGAAGGCAGTTCTACCGGCTGAGGGCACTTCAATGACAGGTATTACAGAGGGACGCACGAGCTCAGAACACCAACTTGTTCCCAACGTATACAGCAAGCGCTCAACCTGCCAAACCTCTTCCTGCACTACTGCATTATTAATCACTTTATGGCTTTCCCGTTGGTTTCGGCGAACGTGGGTGGGGGTGGTTCGAAATTATTTTCTTTCTGGTGATTCGGGGCACAGGATGCGAGGGATCCTGTTCAATCTCACGAGTGGCACGCGAGGTGCGACTGACCGTGTCAAGGCGACTTCCTGGGTGCGCGAAATAACGTAAATTAATACTTTTTCGTCGCATGAAACCACCGATTTTTGCATTCTAATGAATGGTGAGTACAATGGTGTTCTGTGGAGCCTTCAACAAAACTTCCGAGTAACATTGAGTAGAGCTTTAAACCCCAGGAGTGACTAAGAGCTAAAAAAGTTGGTCCCACAGTTGGGGAAGATCCGAGAAAACTGCAGGAATCCGTGAACAGTATCCATCAATGGACCAAAAAGTGGAGAATAAAACTCAAAGAAGCAAAGTTAACTTTACTTACAGGAAAGTGAGCCCAATACCTATAGAAATAAACTCCCAAATCGTTCCATATGCTGATACTGCTCAGTACCTTGGAGGGACTCTGAACGCCAAGCTCTGCTGAAGAAGAAGACAGAAATCAACCTGAAATTCAAGGACATGTACTGGCTCATTTGGAGAAAATCCCAACTGCCTATACATAACAAGCTACTGTACGAGCAAGTGATCAAACCAATTTGGGCTTACGGCTGCCCGTTGTGGGGCTGCACTAGTAGGAGCAACTTGACAATAATCCAAACAACGCAAAACAAAATTCTTAGGAGCATAGGTCCCTTCCATGCTATTTTTTACACCGGCGGTTTTTTCAATAACGCTTGATTAGGTAATGAGTACCCAGATCCGGGCTGTACCTGTTTTTGTACAAAAAGAAGGTATTTACTTACAATTATTAACATTTAAATGTGATTAAAAATATTTTTTGGAAGATTTTTCAAAATATTTTTTGTTAGCCTCATTTGTACTCATTCTCTGAGAATGAACCATTTTTCAGATTTAAAAAAATGTTGAACGGTTGTCGAGAAAAACGAGATATGAAATTGGGCGATTGCACTGCCATTTTTTATCGTAAAATCTCACTACTAGCCACTGGACATTAGCCTCAATGCTCCATGGTACGTTCGAACGAATGATCTCAATCGCGACCGTAGAGATGGTGAACGAAGTTTTTAAAAGTCAAGCGACGGACCATGAAAACCGTCTCCACAAGCACAGGAATGTTGAAGTACTGTATACAGTATTGTGGTTCATAGATCACTCCCTACTATCTACATCACATTAGTAACTAGGTCCAGGGGTTAGGTCCTTTTCAGCCTTCATACATCGCCTCTGTTGTCCAGAAGGTATACCTTCTGGACAACAGAGGCGATGTATGAAGGCTGAAAAGGACCTAACCCCTGGACCTAGTTACTAATGTGATGTAGATAGTAGGTAGTGATCTATGAACCACAATACGTTAAAATTAACTAACAGAGTGAAGTAACTAGATATATATACAGTTGTAACAATAAAGATGGTTTTTAAAAAATCCATATCGCACGCTGGGAGCAATACTGGTACAAAAACAATTCGGCGAACGCTTGGAGTGGGTAACACTGGTATAATCCCGAAATCGTTGATTTCCATCGGGTAGCTCTCTGCGAGCTGTAAAATTGGGTAAGAGGTTCAAAAAGAGGTCTCGATGAATGATATTAGAATTTTCTCACCGGACCTTTTCTCCTTCTCGAATTTCTACAGTCCTTTCGGATAAGGAAAGTAGGAAATGTTTCTCTGTTTTTTTTTTCGGTAGCCTTTAATTGAAACGATATCCGCGCCTAATTTGAATCGGATTACCTAACGATTCGGTACCCACCGATGGAGTCTCGTACGAGATCGTTGAACCGTTCCGATCACGATTTATCATTCACGCCGGCATTTCCGTTAGGTGATTCCGTCGGCTTTATTCTGTCATGTTGAAAGTTGACGCTTCTATGAGACGAGGGATTTGCCAAAATTGGTTTAGACCAAAAACGTTGTATGGTTCAGGCCGACTTCAAATGTTGAAATTTTAACAATAATTATTAGTAATGGAAAATCGACTAAGTAATTCGTTTAGTTATTCAATCCTTGTCATAGTCGCATCTGTGAAGACAAATTCGTAGCCCAAAAACTGGCTACTCAGGTTCAAAAACCAATTTTTAAGGTGTTTTCGGGGATGTCGTACCTAATGCTACTCCAAGTATAAAACATCGAATACATTCGGAATCGACGCGGAATTTTCCGTATTACTTGGGACTTACATAATCTTCTGTAGAAAAACCTTTTTTGGAACCACTGTATTCTGACAAGGTATTCTAACGTCACGAGCTGTTTTACGGTCACACTGGACGGAGAACCCGACTAATTGATTAATCAAAAGTAGGTTCAATCTAATTGCATATTTCGAAGGTACTGGGGAGTCAATGATTGGAGGTAGCCAAAAGGATTTATGAAACACACAATTTGCGAACAGAGAGATTTCGAACTAAAAACCAACTAACCGACCAATTGTTCACCGATCAAATCACATTTAAAGTTAATTATTGGTTTCAGTTCTTTCAAGTAGAGTATGAACGAAGGTAGGGGTATTTGAATGATAATATTAGTAGGTTAATTATCAACTGAGTTTATTCACACGATACAACAAAGCAAAAATCACCTGTAGCTGTAGCTTTGAAAAAAGGACGTGCATTTGATTTCAAGGATAAATCCGGCAGTTAAATAGGTCAATGAGGTCTGAACTAATGACGTGGTCATAAGTTCTTGAAACGGAAGTTGAAAGTATTTTGTTATTTTGGATATTTTGTTTCGTTTCCCACTCAATAGAGACTGTGAAAACAGCCCTTTTGTTTCACGCCTGATTTCCTGGTTAGATGTTTACGGCCTCCCACCGTATAAATATCCAGAAACCATGTAGAGATCGGCCCTTGTTGTTTTTCTTGACGTATTTATTTGCTCTGGAGCGCAATAAGTTTGGTTGAGCGCCCTCATCCTTCGATACCTCACCTTAATTTTATATTGCATCTGGCTCGTAAACAGTCAAGAGGGAAGTCCCGGTGTATTTTTACGGCTGTAAAATGGGTTTTGTAGGTTATTTTGATTTAGAGCAGTGAAAACGTGTGGGGGGGAACGCTGAGAGTTGAAAGCAAGCAAACTGTGGAAGTGGCATGTAAAGCTTTCGTGTACAACTTCCCTACAGGGCGAGATGCACGAATCCCGATAAGTGGTACCTTGTTATTATTTTGTGGCCTAGCAATGCAACTGCAAAACTGAGAGGAAAGCTATCAATTTCATTTCATTTGACAACGTTGTATCAAGTTGATCGAATTTATAGTGTACCACCAACAGCTCACCGAACTCAAGCTAATTAATAGAAGTCTGAAAACTGCAACTCATCGACCAACATCATTCAACTCGACACACAAGAACAGCCTTCACTGAAGAAGTCGCACTTGATGCTGCTAATTTAGAATCCATACATCAAACCTCTTGTTGCAAAACTTCATTAGCTTACTGATTTCCTTCATGCATATAATGCATTGTTGATGAAGGATAACTGACGGTGAGATCTGCATCATAAACCTTGGGTACGAGCTCAGTCAATGGGGAAGAGCGAACCCGTAATTTACCACGGAGTCAACTGCTTCCTCACTGCCAGCTTACTTAATAACTCAAACGTGACTGGAGTATGAACGGTATTTAAGGAATGTTTCATAAAACTCCGATGCACTATGCAATTTCTTGGTTTATAGTTTGCCTCCTAAGCAGCAGGTCAGCTCGTTCCTTTGTTTCTAAACGGGATTCAAAATTTTGTTTGTCACTACTTACATAATGTTGTTCGTCATTTTGGAATTACTCAATGACTACCGACATATGGTACACTGATTGCTCAATAAATAATAACCAATTATTTTCGGTATATCGTAAAACTTTTTAAGTGACATGAGCATGTCAAAACTCAATATGAAATGAAAACCGTTCAATGGTAATGAGTCATGAAGTGTGTAATGTTTTTAAGAGATTGGCAATACATTTTTGACTCTTCTGTATTTTGGAAAATGTTAACAACAATTCTATCGCAATGTGAGACCCCAGTTTAAATGAGTCTTGACTTGAGTTTTTAATTTGAGATTGAACAGGGATAGTTTGGTCATTCTCCCTGTGATGGATGGTGAGGAAGATGGAGAGGAGTTACAGAAGAGAGGAAACGCCCTTGGATTTAGATAGAATAGATTTACCCCTGTCTGGAGGTCACTCGGTGGAATTAATTCAACCAACGCCTGAAACTCCGAGACACTCCCACAAATCAACCAATTCACCAGAAATTGGTCTTGGTTTTGGTGAGATGATATCTAGCAGACATGGACTGACACATATCGTCTCCACTGTAAGTCCTTACGGTCCTGCAGGACTACCCCATCCCCAGGCTTCAGAAACAACGTGGATATCAAAAATCATTACTTCGACAGAACACCCGTCTCTTAGTGAACTTCCGATTTTTCCACGAGTAGTATTCAGGCTATTGGAAAGTACAGTTATGACTCGGATTTACAGGAGAAAACTCGAGCCAGCATAACCGCTCAATGTTATTTCCATGACGCGGCATTAATTTTCAGGTGGAGAAGAACAGTCGCTCAGATGCAATTAGAGTCGTTGAAGAACCCTCTCAACGACCAACAACTAAACCGAGTTCCGTAGGACGTGGAACGGTCTTATTTAACTTTGCCACCGGCGTCAAGTCACGCGATTTCTATGGAAGCTGTGAGGGCCACTTGGCCTATATAGAATTGAAATCCACATTTTTTGAAGTTTTTCGTCGTTTTCGAACTTCATTTAACGGTTTGCCCAGTTACGCATCGTTTTCGTTCTACTGGGGGAAGCTACCAACAGATGTGGCAACTGCCGAATTTGGAGGCTGCTTCTTTTGAACAAGCTGGGATTGCACAAAATAAAATCTGAGGTGCGTAGGGTATAAGTAAAAACTGGGGTACCGGCGATAAGGAGTTCTACTGAATTGTTAGGCTGAAGGTTCTACCTGACGGTTCTGAAGGTTCTATTGTCGAGTTTACACCTGCTGTCTTTCTATTCTAAAGGACTGAGTACGACCTACGCGAATTGGAGCTGCCAGTAAAGCACCTGGTTTTACAACGTTGCCAAAACTCACCCTTTTAAACACTTCACCAAAGGGCAACAGGCTATTGGTCATCTCGGACGCTAGGCACAAGGCAGCTGTACACCAGAACACGTTGTTGTGATGGAGAAGTTAGATACGCGATTTGGTCTGATCTCACTTTCGGCAGTGACTTTCGCCAAAACAGCTCCTGGATTTACTACGTTTTGGGACACATTGGAAAGGGTTTAGGGTTAGAACCGAGTTGAAGGTCGCAGCGATAACCCAGCAAATAAGCCGGCATTTGGCCTGATAGTGCGGGATCGGTCGGGAGGGGGCCTAATTCGGGCGTTCACATCACCAGTAAACACTCCCATTTCCCTTGCCCTTGGCATCCCCCCTGCATTACGAGCTTTCGTGTTCCTCTACAATAACAACACCTCGAAAATGACAGTCGTTGGAAGAGGAAGTGTAGGGAGAAATCGGTAACTAAATTTCGGGAAAATGTACACGGATAATTGGAACAATAAAACTTTGTGAGGTCAATGCCTGGTTGCCATGCTTGGGGGACGTTCAACCTTGCCGGCGTATTTATATCAGAGATTGGCGATTGACTAGGCGTCGTGTTTACCACCGAACTGCGACACTACCTACGCCTTCGTGAAAACAAATCGGCGTTGTGTAATTTATATTTTTCATTTAATGCAATATCTGAAAATAAAGTGATATTTTGTTGTTTTGTTCATGTCCTCCTTGGTTGAAAAACCTTTGTCTATTTGGAGGGTTGTAGGGGGTTGTAAAGAAAACGGAGGAGAAGTTTTTCCGAGCTTTCGGCTTTAATAAGCCATCTTCAGGGGTAGGTATTGTTTCCTCAACCCAGTCTCTGTTTATTCAGAAATACCTACCCCTGAAGATGGCTTCTTAAAGCCGAAAGCTCGGAAAAACTTCTCCTCCGTTTTCTTTACAACCCCCTACAACCCTCCAAAACTGAAAATAAAGTGGAAACCCCGTTTGTCTTCGCCCTCTCACTTTAAACGAATTTTATTCCCCCGCGAGATTTTCCCTGAAAGGAACAGATTATTGAAAAACAAAGAAATTTACAAGCCTTGTGTGATTGTGAAGTGCTGTAAACTCTGAGCCACCAGAATTCGAATAAAACGTTTAACGCCCCAATTTCCCAACAAAACCTGATATCAGCTTTCTTTTCATTTCAGCCAGCCCTCGTCCACTTATTGAATTTCGACACTTGCGCCAGTACCTATGAGATTTACAAAATTCATTTCCAGAAGGGGTCTCGGTGGAGATAAACACGAGTAAGGTTGGTTTTGTTCTGAATTTACATGATACGTGGGTCCAGTTATGGAGAGTTTAATCTTCCGAAAAAATTGGATCATTTTGATATTTTGGATTTTCTTGTTTACAGCATGTTTTCGGTATTTACAAAACCGACCCTTTGATTGTTTACCAGCATCACCAGCAAACAAGAGCAGTGCTTTTAAGAGTAAAAACTCGAAAACTTGTTGTTGATCGGGCGAACAAAGACTTCGTGGTTTATTTAAGAATATTAAAGAATTTATTTTCAAGGAATTTACTAGAAGTTTAATAGATAATTAAGAAGCTAATTTTCAAAGTATTTGTACTAAAAATAATAAAGAAGTTTTACTTGTGTTTTTAATAATTGCTCGCCGAGAGCTATCCAATGGTAAGTAGGTACATTTATCTGGAAACTGACGATTTTGGACTTGTTACTCCAAGCGTTCGCCGATTTTTTTCTTGTCCCAGTAAGTATTATAATTTGTAATGCGATTTGTAATTAGCAAACTTTGCAAAATCTTCATCTACCTACGCAAAACAAAATCTCATATTATCATTGTTCGACAGAAAAGTCTCATAAATTCAATTTATTTATTGGTAAATTTATTTATTATTCATCTTACTTATTAGTTTTTTTTTCATGCGTTTATTCAGATAATATAACAACTAGTTAGATTGATGAATCTGGCAACTATCTAGCTATTTAGTTCACAAATTTTTAACACTTTTTGCGGTGAGAGCTCATTAACTTCTACCGCACTTGGGGCTTGGTTCTCTTCAGGAGTCGAATTTGTTGTGAGTTGTCAAGTAGCTGGATAGCAGCCGGATTTGGATGTTTAAGAAGCCTGCGCTCATATCCCATAGCTTCTTTATGACATTGGTGACTGTCTCCACTTGGAGGTCTTTGTGGAGGTCATCATTCCTTACATACCAAGGAGCGTTTACTATGCTCCTCAGAACCTTATTCTGAAATGCTTGTATGATTTTGATATTTGTCTTAGCTGTACAACCTCACAGCTAGATGCCATAGGTCCAATGGGCATTAGCACTGTCTTGTACAAGAGTACTTTATTGTGGATATTGAGTTGTGAGCATCGTCCCATGAGCCAGTACAGTTTCCTGAACATGACGGATAGTTCTTTCTTTTTTTTCTTAACGTGTTCTTTCCATTTTAACTTGGTATGTAATGTCAAGCCCAGGTATTTTGCTGAATTTGCATATGGTATGGTATTCCGATTTATTACCAGAGGGATTGGTGTTATCTTTTTATTCGTGAAGATCTTACTTATTAGTGAATGATTCGTAAATGTGAGTAACTTCATCGTGCGATCGATTGCCAATGAGTGTGTAAGGGCTTCCGTTGGAGCCTCGCGTAAAGTTTACCGAAGCGTAGGCAAAGCCCAAGAGGGACTTGACGGTCTAATTCTCTCCCGCTTTATATTCCCCACCGCTCCACTTGACAACCGGAGCAACCTCATACTGACCACTTCGTAACATACTGCGCAACTCGCGTCATCAGATGAACGATAACGCCGTTACTTCGAAACATTAACGTTTCAATAGTTTCAGAACTGACTTGAGAGGTGGAAACTCAAAATTAATTTTAATTGCGCTTTATTATGAGAAGTAATGCAACGCTTTTCCTGGATGGGTCGGAACGTAACGGTAACGAGAGGGGAAATTACGCAAGGATATGGAGGAAGTCTTCAATTTTAAAGGAATTTGTTGGGGAAGACCTGTCGTGAATTACCGTAATGATACGTTGTGTGGTTTCGCACAAAGTGAAAGAATCGCTTTGAACGAATGGCAGGCAATACGTGGTGGTTGTTAGACATTAAGACATGTCATCACTTCGTCATATAATTTAAAGAATTTATTTATTTGTTCCATTTTCATTTCTCCGGCTGGTTTATACATTAAACACCACTATATTGCTATACCGAACTAACGGCATTATATAATTAACATATTATGTTAATGTCACTGAAATAATTCTTCTAGTATTGGGTATCCGATAACGAGATGAGGACTTTAACGATCCAACCGTATATTTGTGAATTGGAACAAACTGGTGAGAAATTCGCTCTATTAATCGATTCAATGTGTGTAATGAGATTCAAGGTCACTAAATATCAGTAGAGGGCTTTTGCGTGTGGGGGCTGACAAGATGAATTGTATCGAATTAGGACGGATGTGGCACCTTGTCAAGAATGTGATTTCACAGAGGACTCGACCGGCTGATCTCTACTGCAGTTGTAGGGGGGAGTGGAAAGGGGGGCTTATTTCGAAGGGGAATTTATAGACTGCGAAACGCGTATTTTCTACTGACCAAGGGCAAACGTCGGATTACAATATGAAGGATGATGAACGAACGAAGAATCTCTGAGAGATCCAGTCAGGGGCGGCTCGTGGGCTCAGAAACTGGTGGGGCACCAGGGCAATATTTAGGTGCATACCTACCTATTAGGTACTCACTATAGGAACTAAACTCAAACTACCCTTACAGCTAAACTGCTTCATAATTAGTGGTATGCAGCTCTTAGCAAGTCAGGAAACATCGTTCTCCAAAGAGTTCTCTTGAGGAGAGGGAAGGTTACTGACCAGTATCCAGGATTACCGACGAGGAGGTGGCTGCAAGGCAATCCCACCTACCCACCCAAATAATTATCTTCAAAATGATAGGAAGAATAAAAGAGAAATTGTGACTGTACGAGTACTATTCAAAGAGTACATTATAAAGGTAGTCAAAAAATTATATTATTGGAGTTTCTATTACTGGGGTTTTTAAAAATTAGCAATCGCGACCATCTGCTTCCTAGCCGAGTGGTACCTTGAAAACCCCCTCTAAAAATGTCCTCTTATGCCCAGATTGCACATACGTTTTCTTATCCAATCGTATCAAAACATTTTGAACGATCACAGAACAGCAAGATTGATTTCAACTAGCTTTTAGAGTTCGTTGGTTAGCTCAAACAAAGCTCGAGTCAACGAAGTCACCATCAGTTTCAGGGATAACAAATAAAACAGTATTCTCAACGGTTGGCTGAGCTACATAATAATATTATGTATATTACTGTTATTAACGGTTATTAACTGTTATTAACTTACAGAATGTAGAAATCAACAAATGAGATTCCCTTGGGCGAATAGTGATCCACTTCTTGACGACTAGCAAAGCGTTCACGCGTTGCACGTGAGATATTAAATTTCAATGTTTAGTTGATTAATATTATGGAGACAATAATTCACTTTTACTATGATGAGTAAATACGAAGCTAAAAACCACCAGTCGATGCATTCAAAATAATATATTATAACGTCAGGCAACGTTTTGATATCATTCTTATCGAACATGGAAGAAAGCATGGAGGAATGAAACTCCTTCTTCCTTGACAAGGAACGATTCAACGATCGATTGTTTTCGGCGTTCAACTTGATTCGATATTTTGGCCACCGCCCGGAATGGCTCCTATCTCCGAACACAGGGTGCCTTCCCCCACCCCAGGAAGCGCCTATACCTTCAACATTGAGACTGGGGCACTTCTGGTCGATCCGATAATCGACTTTTTTAATCGATAAATCGAAACAAAATGCGTTGAGGACACGACTTCTATCGAAGTCAGACGAAATAGCCGCCCGCCTGCAAGAGCTCAGTGGAAGTGGGTAGTCATGGAAGAAGGGAGATCTCCCTTCTTCCATGGTGGGTAGTAGTAGGTAAGATTTTTTTCTCCTTGTTCTATGTTTTTTCTGTTTTCCTTTGCAAATTTTTGGGTGGGGCGAGGGCCAAGGTGGCCTTATGGACGAGCCGCCACTGGATCCAGTTCTTGAATTTCATTGGGATTACCAGTCGGAAACAGCGTTTGAAAAGTGCGTTTGTGCTGGGTGACAGGTGTAAGTTTTATTCAGTCGTTATGCAAAGTTTATAGGATAGAATTTTTAAAAAAGTATATAAATTGCATTTGTTTGAAATGTACGAGTACAAGAACAAGAGGTAAAGGGAAAAAAATTGCTTAATGCGATCATCCCTCTTCAAGTTTCCATTTTCCAATCATTTACGCCCTGAGGGACAGCAAAACCTGCGCCCAGTTTCGATCCTGAGCTGGTTCACCATCAAGAGTCCAACCACAGCTCCTGGTTTTATACCAGGATAATAATATTGGGAGGCAAACACACACACTAGTTAGCTTCCAATATTGTGCGAAGTCGTTGTCATTTCAGGGGTGGTTCCCCCACCTACATTGTGACTGCCATATTCATTCTGTCTTGTTCTATTTTACATCTTCTCACGTCTAAGCGTTTCGTTATTTTCTGCCTCTGCCTTGAAATAATACCAGGATAATACCCGGATAATAATAATACCAGGATAATACCCGGAACCAAGAAACCACTCTTTTGGCCATATCGTCGGCTACAATTCTCGGATACCTATGAGCGAGAGCCAACATCGTAAAATAGAACTCTAGTGGCTCAAATCCGCTCTCAGCATACAGAACGTAATTGGGAGTGTTCTGGGGCGTTCACCTTCTTGAGCTAGTACCTATTGAGGTTTTCCAACTGCTCATAAGTCTTCCAAACCCAAACCTGAGCAGCGTATCCGCCTATCAACGAACGTGTGGTGGCGAGGAAAACTTGTGTTTGATCTCAAATAGTGGGTGCATTTCTCTCCCTGATCCATTACCAGACACGCTATTTAGACCATACTTCGCTTGCTTTATCTTCTGTTTGTGGTGCTTCCGCAGATCTAGGGTTGGTGTCACCTTGACCCCCAGGTACTTATACTGATTGGTTATGTTCAAAGGCTCGCCTTTATAGAAAAACTTTTATTTACCGCCCGCCTAGGTACTTCCTCGTCGGCCAAAAACCACTGATTTTTCTTTGCTGAGGATACTTATCCGAGCACTCCTCCATTTCCCGTATCATGATTTTCATCGATTTCGCGTTGTCAGCCAGAATTGCGACGTCATCAGCGTACATGGGGCACCTGATTTGTCAGAACGTTTTGTGGCGTCCTCCATCACTCAACCCGTCCACCGTGAATAAAGATTGTCAAAGGTGTTCCCACAGTTTCCGTGTTTCCTCTATCTCAACCAGGCACCCACAGTTTCACAAGTCAGACAACACTGTTGAACAGGTGAATCATCAAATCGATCACTCGGCTACTACGACCATCGATTTATATACCTCGATGACTACGACCTCGTACAAACGCTCGTGACGGGGGGTCCCAGGATTCTCGTCGTGGAAGTTCCCGGAGGAAGGTTACTGAGAGGATCGAGGATCAGGTTCGTAGAAAAGGTATTCGGAGGGAACGAGTGTTGTCGGTGGGGGCAGCGGACATGCCCGGAACACGCAGCACCGGGTGAGTCACGACGGATCTTCCCGGAACATAATTACGGCAGAGGCGGGAAGAGGGAAGTAGCCGTTCACAACCGCCAGACAGCGGGCGGAAAAACAGGCTTATAGCAAATTTTCAAAGGAGACAAATATAAATATTATATCTACACATACAGGTTGTCCTAATAACTACCTACGTACCTACCCCCTCCTTATTGTCCGTAGAAAAATTAAAGAAATCGGACCAACGTCATTAGTCATCTGTGGATTCCAAAAATGACAATGTTACGCCTTTAGTTGAAAATTATTCTGACAATGAAATTTCTTAAATGAATCACACTCAGCGATAGTAACTATTAACTTAACTGTCAACAACTAAAGACACTGGAATACAGATTCGTGATTCTCCGACAAGTAAATTTTTCTTAGCCTACTTTGCCGCGAAGATACGTCATACGCGAGACAAACAACTCCTAACCGGGTTAACCAACAGGTTTTCGTTAGGTTTCAAAGAAAGGCCGAATATGAAACGTTTTATCTAGGAAACCGTGTCGCTCCGAAGATTCGAGAGGGCACAATAAGCCCGTAATCATTTACGAGCTAATCGCTTCAGTTAAATGGGTTACCTCCGGCTAGAATAACTTTGTTGTTCGATGAGTCAGAGATTGAAATCACTGATTTCACCATAGAACGAAAAAAAGGTTGCAATTCAATCCTTTGGAAGGCAACTTAGAAATCCAAAGGAGTAATTATGGTCATTCAGTGATGTGTTTGCATACAAGTAAGGAATACTAAGCCTGAGGTGAATCAGTGCTTTTCTTCAGGTTGAAGAATAAGTTCTGATCGTACAAAAAATTTCCTTATAAATAATGGCCGGATGTTACATACTCCGACATGAGTGTCACAAGAGAGTAGACTGTAATTTGATGAAGGTAACGTAATGGTCGAAACACCACGAATCAAATCTCAAATAATCTACGTAAGGCACATCCGTCCCTTACAATAACGACCAATTTTCATTCATAAAAATGTTATTACTTCTCCCACTAGCTGTATCACTGGTAGTGATTAGGATGATAATATTAATTTTCGTTGACTGGTTTTCATTGATTTTTGATTGATGTATGGTTCAGGTAATACCGAGAGACAAGAGAACTCTGAGAATCGTTTGGCTATCAATAACTGAGTTTTTATACTTCGCCAGATGACAAGGAAACTAATGACACTGAAGAGGGTCAAGTAAGAGATGGATGGATCTTTACTGACGTAGGAAAAGGTGGGAAGTCTCTCTCCTAATTTTATTACTTCTGCAGCAATCGGCTCAAATTAACGACGGAATAAAGAGATTGCTCATCTCAATAGATGAAAATAGGAAAATGATCGAGGATAAAACGCGAAGTATTGGGTCAATTGTTCGAATTAATTGGGAGATTAGAAGGCAAGCGTTTGAAGGGCACTTGTACAAAAAATGGGAACAACAACGACAGACAGTGTACTGGAAAACTTGAATTTTGTACTAGAATCCCACGTTGGTAGATTTCGAACGTCGTTCCCTGAGCTCTGAGTGGGTTATTATAGGAGACCAGCCTAATCAAGCGCTCATTAAGGGTTTTAAATGCGAGACCAGAGCTGTCATTTGAAACCCAATAATTGTTTATAATATCGCGATAATTGAAAGTTGAATATTAGGATATACTTGGACATTTAAATTTAATTAGGAACATCCAAACTGCGACCAAGGCAGAATTTTGATAAAAGGAAGGATCCAGACTAGGGCTTACCGCGAGATTCATGGAATACTCCAAAATTTCGCATTTTTTAAAACTGAACACAGGGTTTTCATTGATAATAATACAAAGTGAAGTCGAGGTTCGACAGACGAAAGTACCGATGAATTTGAATTACGTTTATCGGAATAGTGATATGTCTTGTAATTGTACTTCTCTTCCATTTAATGATCATTGTAAATATTTGAAAATAATAATCGATAACCATTTAAGTTATAAAAAGCATATTAAAGCACTGATAGCAAGATTGCGTAAACTGTTTTATGTATTCAGGGAGGCTCGTAATTTGCTTTCAAAAAGGCAGCTTAAACTATATACTATGGTTTGGCTTTTTCGATTATTAAATATGGTATTATTTACTTTGGAAGGGAGGCTGTAAGTCAAAAGTTGAGAAAGTTCAAATTATGCAAAATAAACTGTTAAGAATAATATTGTGTACAAACTCTATATATTATTAAACTCTAGATTTTATTAGTTTGTCCACGCTATGAGGATGAGAGGCGACGTATGTTTGACAGCCTTACAAGTCCTAATGTTGTAAATAGCCCATTTAATTTGGACGTGTTCTTAGCGGATATTATTTTTATCCGTACGATATTATTTTTCGTTTTTTCAATGACACTCGCAGGAGGATTTGAACCCTAGTGCACCTACCTAATTCATATTGTAAATAATGTTATAATGTTAATAATGCTATTAATTGTATCAATTGTATTTGTAAACCGATGGCTGAAGGCTTCAATGCCGATGCCAATTCAATTAAAAAATTTGTTCCCTTGATTCACCCTTTCCCTCAGATCACGTCAGAACACAAGCGACCGGCGGGCCACTACGTCAGAGCCTATGACGCACGAGCGTATGACGTCAGACGGCTGAAGGAGGCTAACTAGTACGTCAACGCCTATGCCGTACGAACCTATGACGTCAGACGGCTGGCAGGATCACCTGTGTGTAAACAATCACGCCCATACCGCAGCTTGTCGGCCACGCACTCCGCAGTGGTTAACGTAATATGGTTAGGTAAATCGAGAGCTACCCAATGAGTGGTGAACGATTTTTGTACGATGATAACTGGCGAAGATAAAGTTCCGTAGCAACGAATCGGTTGTAAGCGAAAACCATCAGATATTTTCGTGACGATTTCGTGTGACGCTTTTCGTGTGACGTTTTTCGAGTTACTCGTATGTGCCAGAGTAAAGACATAAAATGTCAACAAAAAAACTTTAGATATTCTAACATATTGTTGTTTCTTAAGCACTTCTAAGTTAAAAATATTAATCAAATTTTCAATTTTCAATCATATGTTCATCTGTATACCACAGGCATTCAATCAATTCATTTATCTCCTTCACTTACTACCCGTAACTACGATAGTTCTCGGATCATCCTTCCCAAAATTAATACCGAGTTGTATATTACAAATTCCTATGTAAGAGGTCTTAGATTGCTATTAAATAACGGAATCAATATTTTTTCTTTCCCCAAATTGTCCAGTTTAAGAAGGTGTTGAATATTTGTTTATAAATGATTTTTTCGCATTACCGTTTAGTGTTTGTGTAAAGGTACACTAGTTGTGATCCACTTTTTATTTTCTTAATCTTTATTTAATTGTAAATAATATTGTGAACTACACCGAAGGGCACCAGTTCCCAGGAACTTAGTCCTTGATGGGCAATTTTGTTTAAAAATAAGACTAATCGAAATAATATTAGGTATGTTGTTTCATGAAATTATTTTGGTGTGATAGGTACTCGTTTTTATATTATGTTGGTTCCTGAAATTAGTTTGGTGTGATACTCGTTTTTATATTTTGATTACCAGTTCTTGAAATAATAAAATATTATGTTGAAGCGTATATCATCTGTGGTCCTTTTGCAACCAATCTAGAACATAATTAAATTGAAATTGTGTACGAAATAGTGAATAAAATATGAAAAAATAAAACTGCAAGGATTTCCCTGCTAGCGTGTACTAACGTTAGTCCCCGCCTAGCGTGTATTTAAGGGTTAATATCCGCTAAAACTCTTGAATCTTGAATTTTAAAATATCAAAATGTGTAGGATGTGTTAATTCGAGAAGTAATAGGTTGGCTATACGATTAGGGTATCACTAGACCTAGTACGTGTACCACCGGACTAGTTAGTTATAAACGGGAGGAAGTGTGATGTCATGTCTGAGGAATTCACTATTTGTTACCTCCGGGTTGTAGCGAGCACTGAAGACAATTATCAAAGTGGGATATCTATGGCGGAGATGCGGTCTGTAAAGGACGCTACGACTCTTGTTACAAGTAAAACTCATCGACGCGGGAAAGTCGTACGAGGGGTTACGGGGCTCGAGCGGCGGCGTTGCCAAACCTTTCGGGAACCGGAGGTCTCCTCGCTAGTCGCATTTGACCTCCTCGATTTATCAACGGTACAGTTAGTTCATTTTGCGGAATAGAGTCACGTCAAATCGGCGTGGTACGTCATGACACTCTAAAATGCTGAAGTTAATCATGAGCACCTTCGCTTGATACCGAGAAAACTGAAGCCCAGAAAAGAACCGGAAAAGTTTAAATTTTTCTCTTGACGAGAAAAACTATTGTTTTTTCATAGATCATGGATATGTCTAGTACCTACTTACTGCTTACAAGTACTAATTAATAGGGATGAGCATCGATGGTCGATGTTTTCAAAACATCGAAGTTTTCATGTCGATGTTCGATGTTCGATGTTTTACATCGATGGTAAGGTATCGATGTTTTTTGTACATCGATGTTAACCAGCGATGTTTTCGTACATCGATGTTTTATAAACGCGAAATTGCTAATTTTATTTTTCAACACTAAAGCTTTTAGGAACCATTTTCTAAATACTTGTGTAATAAATATTAATTAAATAAAGAGGACGTTTTGAATTTTGAGAAGAGTAAGATGGCCACCGGCGGGAATTACTTGGCTTCAAAGAAACCCTCCGATAACAGCCTTTCACTCCCTCCACCGCTCCTTGGCTTCATAACATCATAACATAACCTCGCTAAAAACTTCCAGTATTCCAATTAGTTAGTGGATAATATTTTATATTATAAAGTATAAAATTATTTGTGTATTTCATTGTATTCCTTTTAATTAAAATTAGTTGAATGTTTCATTGTATTTAGTACAATGAATATTCTATAGTACCTATATTCCTAAAATTACTTTTTTGACATTTTATGTCTTTACTCTGGCACATAACTCGAAAAACGTCACACGAAATCGTCACGAAAATTTCTGATGATTTTCGCTTACAACCAATTCGTTGCTACGGAACTTTATCTTCGCCAGTTATCATCGTACAAAAATCGTTCACCACTCGTTGGATAGCTCTCGATTAACCTAACCATATTACGTTAACCACTGTGGAGTGCGTGGACGACAAGCTGCGGTATGAGCGTGATTGTTTAAGTAATTGTTTACACACAGGTGATCATTCTCAATGATTTATATTGTCAACACGAATGCAAGCTTCATAATTTAAACTATAATTCAAAGGCCCCTGAATCCCTTCTTTAAAGACATAAAATGTCCCAATGTGTTGCAGACTCGTATGCAAGCATTTTCCTCTGTTTATCTGCTTTATGAGGGTATTTTATCGTTATTTTGTGCTACTTGATACACAAAACACACATTTTACAGGGAGAAAATGAGACATACCCATGTACCGATGTATCTGCATGTAGTGTAGATCTACACTATACTCAACAATGTTGAGTCAACATCAGTTTACTGGTGGTTTACCTTTTTCAATTCCAACAATTTGAGTGAATCATTATTGAGCCAATCATTAAATGAAATTTTTACTTTCAATGACTTATAACTCTCTTTAATAACTTCTTTTTAAATCCACTTATCGTCAGTTTGGCTGTGTTGTAAAAAGAAGTCATTTTACTCTGAGTTGACAACTCCACGATTTTGGCTCGTTTCGGAAACATGTTCCAAAAATGAACTGTCCACAGCTTCTTTGTTCATCTCGGCTTATTATGGACGTTGAATTTGTGACGTTTTCAAACGATGGTAACTGCAATCCACTTCATAAGCCTCTCGGAACGATGAAATCATAAGTTGTATCGTTGAAGCGGATGCCGGCCGGCATTCTGTCAGCCCCGGCCGGCGTATCCCGTCGTACCGAGCCGGTTCTGAGAGCGCTCCTCGTGCCAAGGTTAGTTCCCGACCTTGCCGCAGCTGTAAACAAATGCCAAAGCTATAGGTAACATTCGCCGCTTCACCTTTTACTCCTCATCCCCTTTCCATCCAGTTCCACACTGACACTTCATATCGCCACCGGTTCCGAATGTTTTATTCGAAAGCACCGGGGGCACCCCCATCACCCCTACGACACCGAGCTTTTTGTCAGAGATTTTTGTCTCTTTTCTTTTCCTCCTCTGTGGAGGTCCTTTAGCTGGTTTGAATGGCGGGCTTGTCAGGAAGGTTACGGGCGAAGGAACATCAGCATGTTGTGTCTAGATCAACCTCCAGGTCCCTGTTTTTCGTACACAAAGTAGAATTCGTCTGTAATCGTGCTACCTCCACTGCGAATTTTAACGACTTTGCAGGTGCATTTTGACAACTTTATACACTGGGCAATTCCATTGGGTCCGAAAATTTACAATAGGACAGTATTTTTCGGTCAAGGGACGTGTGAAGATTACGAAAATAGCATGAGTTGATCAGTTTTTTCGTTAAGTTTGGAAGGAAATGCAATCAAAACTAGTACTTGTTCGTACTGTGCGCGCTGAAACATTGACGTCATCGGACACCTCAAACGAGGATGGATAGACAATATCGTTAGTTGTAGTATCCACGATGTTTCAAGAAAAATGATCCATGCATTCGCGTCACTCCATCTTTGCGTCACTCCAGCATTCTCGATCTCTATTCTGCATTATCTCTTGATTATCGCCGTTCGCCATAACAAATTGATTGGTAACAAGGATTGAACCTTCCGCACGCCAAAGGAAACCATGGATGCTTTATGCATGGATAGCTTCATAATCTAGTATCCATAATGGTGACGTCTTGACGTCACACCCCGGTCACTCGTCCGGCGGTTTTTTCAAACTACCAATTTTCTTTTATTTTCCTAAATTTTTGTGAACATTTTCTTGGCGAATGGACCCGATTTTCGCTAACATTAGACAAGGTACTTTGGAAAAAAAAAATAAGAAAAATTGACTGGAAGGAACCGATTAGGGACCGATTAGGGACCGGAAGGCAGTTGGAACCGATTCTACATAAACCAACCTCCTGTTCTCTGTAAACTTTCAAAGAGTGGGCTGAAATATGTCAGAACATATCATAGTTTTTCTCCTTTTGAAATTTAAGCGAATAACGTATACAAGGAATCGGTGGACATATAATATATTATAACCAAAGCAACTTGAAATCAGGTACGAGTACAAAAATGTTAAAAATACCAGGGATTATACCAGGGTTGAAAATTAATCAACAACCTCCCTTTGATCAATTACCTTGTAATCTAATTTGGAGAGGACCCGACAAAGGTACCAAACAGAACGGGCTTAACTTCCATTATCTTCGCTTCTCTCTTCCCACTCATTTTAACTCGATAGCTCTTAATTAACTCAACAAACCCAAACTAACGATTCAACAACAGACCAACTCGAGTAATCTGAATTTAGCAGCTCGCACAAAGGCTCGTCAATATACATGCAGTGACATACGCAACTTGTACTTCTCCTTTTGGTGACAAATCTTGTGTTTGGACGGGAAAACGTTAAGTTCTGAGGGTGGTTGTGATTACTGCCGCATATGGACAATTTCGGATCTAATGGTTATATTAAATATAACCATTAGATCCGAAATTGTCCATAAATTTTATGAATATTTGGAGAGGAAGCGCGAATTTATGAACAATTATAAATAACTAACGCCTTGTTGCATCCGAGTTGAATCTAACGTTTGAATAGGTTTGGTTCCCTTTCGTAGGCCCTAAGTAGCCGAAGGCTGAGGAAAAAAGATCTGATTTTAAATATTATATATACATTATAGTATATTATTATTATACAGGGTGTTTCATTTCGTGACGGTCACAGGCTAGGAATCGTTTCTAGAGCTAATTTTCTGGTAGAAAACGTCCTGTAGCCATTAGTTTTTACTCAGTTAAAAAATGGAGTTTTTTCACTTTTAAGATTTTATTCGTAATTTCGACTTTATCGCATTAAAACGGCCATAACTCCCTTAATTTACATGAAAATTGAAATCTAATTACGCCGTTGGAAAGAACACAAAATTTTCTATTCCCCCAATGAAAAAAATTTTTTTTTAAAGCTGATATTTGGGCGCAACTTTTAGGACTACAGGCTAAAATTCTCGTGCCGGATTATAGGGGTCTATGAGCGCTTGAAAAAGTGGACAAATTTTCCTTTTCAAGTTAATTTTTCACACGTTTACGCGATTTGGCGAAATTAAGGGAGTTATGGCCATTTTAATGTGTTTAAGGCAAAAAATTTGAGAAAATCTTAAAAGTGAAAAAAACTCCATTTGCTACAGGGCATTTTCGACCAGGAATTAGCTCTAGAATCGATTCCTAGCGTGTGACCGTCACGGAATGAAACACCCTGTGAGGGCCTGTATATTATAGTGAAATGGTAACCCTCCACAGCCAGTTATGGTGTTTAAGGCAGGGTTGGGCTATGATTCACATATTTTCACCGATCCAAAAAGGTAAAACGCGTATTGATGATGATGCGTACCAACGCATTCAACGAAATGATTTGTCGAGCAGCGCATACGTCAGGAAGGGCGTATGAGTGAGAATTGGACGTGTTCAATCGACAGCGGAAATGATTCCAAACCACCCTCAGTTTTACATTGGACAGCCGAACATAGACAAGATCGCTAAACGGAATCACGGACTTCCGCAATCTACTTCTCGTTAGTCCAAAACGTATCGCATGCGCAGATCAATTAGACGTTCGGTTCTAATGTTCGCGTCAAGAACAGACAAGATCCGTCTCATAAAATCAAATGCGAGGAGAAAAAATAGAAAATAAGGCCCGGAGCCTCGTCCCTGACATTTCCTCTTGGAATGAGGTGCTTAGTGGTTCTGCCGGTTCGAACGGTGAAGAAAAAAAAAAAGAAAAAAGAAAAAAAGGAGGGACAAACTTGTTTTTCTAATCTGAAACGCTGAATATTTCTCGGCATAATGCAGCTTCATAGGTGAAGAGGGTCATTAGCATTCGACGTAGTGAATACTTGGCGAGATCGCCCTATTTAGGGGCATTTAAATCAATCAATTCACCGAGAGCAGTTTGTGTTTACCATTTCCACGGGACAACTCGCACAGAATTGAATGGAGTTGGGAAGCGGAACAATCTTGATCGTCACAGATCATCATCTCTTACTGCAATTACAGGTACACTGGGCTCCTAAGGCAAACCACGTTGAAATCCCGGATATTTTCAATTTGCTTGTGGAAGAGATTGTTTATCTTGAATACGTCATTGATATATTTATTTTGATAACATATGTGGCCATGACCAACGCGTATGGTAACGTTAAAATGGCTCGTTGGTATTCCAATCAGGGCGGACAAAAATAGTGACGTCACAATGTTTGGGAGGATTGGACAAGATGTTGTCATCGAGTAAAACCCAAAAAATCAGTATCATCGAACAGAAACCAACAAATTAATGGTTAAGAGAACGAGGGATGTCAGAACCCTAAGAATGGAATATTCAATTAACCACTGTGAATGTAATAATGACAATACACTGTACAGTTATTGAGTACCGCTCAGGCAACATGTGGGGCTAAGTAGGTTCCTTGGGATTGAGTGATTGTAAATTGCCTACAATAGAAATTTAAATTTAAAGTTTTTATCTCAATTTTTATCTCGTTTCAAGTTTCAATCTCGTCTGGAAAGACACACACAGTGGGGGAAACAAGTATTTGCACACCCAGTTTTTTCTTCATATAATGAATTGAAAACTAAAATTGGTGTTATTTAATAACACTTCATAGTATAGATTTCTCAGCGCTGAAAACGATAGTGAAGTCAGAATTGCGATATCTTATTCCGTTAATAAGATTAGAGCAGATGAACCGTGAAGAACATCTCAAGTAACTACCACGTTTCTTCACCTTCAAAGTGCTTCAGTATGAGAATGGAATAAGATATCGCGATTCTGACATTATCATCGTATTCAGCGTTAAAAAACCTTTAGACTGAGTGTTTCAGAGTATATCATTTTGGAATTTATGAGTAGTTTACACCCCCTAAAACTCCCAGAAACCCCCCTTAGAGTGGTCAAATTCTGCCCATTTACGAACTTAGCCTTTTGATTGCCAGGACAGATTTTTTGTGCAAATTTGAACTTTTTATCTCCATTCTATCGAGAGTTATCGTCTGGAATGACACATACATCAATATACATGTACATTTATATCATATGTACCTACCTATATGATTTTTGGTGTTTTTTGGCAGTGAATTCTGGATGGTCTGGAACGGATTTTGGTACCTAAGAACATCTTTCGAAAATTCAAGTTTTAAACATTTTGGACCGAGACCAATATCTTCCTTTTTTTTCGAAAATTCGCAAGTAAAGTCACTTTCCAGCGAGTATATGCCATCCTATTGTAGTCGCACGGCGAAGAAATTGTTATGGGAATAAACTCAGTTCTCTACGTCCTTTCCCTCTTCAATTTGCGACTGTTCTTTGAACCGTTTGGTTATTTATATTGTTGGCTTAACCCTATACACTGAAGGTGCGGCTTTGTGTCCCTCTTTCGAGGTTTCGAAAAAGAACTCCTCGTAAAGCGGATGTTAGGAATGGGATCTGCAAGATTGATGGGTAGCGTTGAAGCCACCATCGTGCTGAGCGCTAGTTCTCCTCTGGGTCAACGTAAATGGTTTCATAACGACCTTCACGGGCTTCGAACGCCGCCACACACGTGAAACTCATCTATCCAATTTCTTTTGTTTACACAATTTCTCACTCGAAACCGGCGAATCCGGTCGACGTACGCTGTGTACGAGGTCACAAACCTTTCAATATTACCCTCGATTTTCCCCTTTTTTTTCAACTGTTTATCTATTTACCTATTTGACTATTTCCAAGAAAATTCAACTTCATCATTATACATATTAATTATAATATGATGATGCACATGTTGATGCTCAATAATATCAATAAATATCAGGAAATTTCTTCCTTCGAAAGGGTAATCCCGGCCACGAAGGAAGGAGCCCCTAAACCTGAGCATCCTTATAAAGAACATTACAGAAAATAACCTTAAATTTTAGCGATCAATAAAGAAAATACTCACACCTTTTGATCTAAAATAGCTTACACAAAACAGGAATGAAATACAAAAAATTAACAGTGAAACATCGAAAGAGCACCTCCAGGAAGATAAGAATGTGTCTGCTAATTATTAGCAGACACATTCTTATCTAGTACATAATAATTATAGTATAATTATTATACTATGTAATAATGTAAAACTAAACTATAAGTTAATAAACAGGGATTACTAGAACTATCTTTTATTATTATTAGAACTTATCAAATCATTCATATTGATAGGCCGTATAACTGCCAATGAGATGCTTAAAAAAAGAGACTTGAAGTTCAGCTCGGATTGCTGAATTTTGAAGTCTGGCGGGAGCAAGTTGATGAATTTAATGCCAACCAAAACTTAATGATCATGAAGGAGAGACGACCTGTTCAATGGAACAGGAACAAGTAGTTCGACCTTTGAATGCGTGAGATATCAAATTTGTTCTACTTTCCTTAATGATCTGTAAGACTGACGCTTTGACGTATAACTGTCGTACAGTACATATGTGCAACTTTTTCAAACTATGGTCGCGACGGTTTGTAGCGTCTTTGTGAGCGAACAGGTGCAATTTTTGTCATTCTGTCATTTTGCACATTGCCAACAGCCTAATACGGTTTAGATTTGAACTAATGGGGAACTCAAAATAGACCAAGCGGTTCGTTATTGTGAAGTACGAATCAGGGTTGCGCTTTCCTTCAGTACTCATGTCGACATGTGCAAAAGCGCTTGAAAAATTGACACAGATGAATCGTAATCTGGTCAACAATGTCCATTGGTGTAACCAAGCATTCAACCGTGTGCCGTCACGAAATTGACGCTGTTTCTGTTTCTTGTTACAAATCGTAAAGGAACATTAGAAACGCATCAGGATTGAGTGCAGTGTTGATGCACCGCGACAACTCGTCCTTCCACAGTCCCGGAAATGACTTAAGGACAAAAACTGGCGGCTAAAACCAGGTTTTCAAGAGATTCCGTACTCCGATAGAGAGGAAAAACAATGGTTGGAGACCCCCGAGCGTAACTATAGTGTCAAGGATCATAATCCACACGTCCTTGGTCAGCTGCAGCCTGCAGGTGTGCAACAAAGAAGTGAAACGGAGGTGCATTAGATAGGGTGAGATTGCACCACCGACTACGCGCAAAGTGACCGCAAACAAAGATCGGGGATAGGCTAGAAAACAAGCCTTCCGGCTGTCCTTGGAGCAACGCTCCGTCAAGAAAAGAGATACCACTATGAATTCGTTATCATTAGGCAAGACGGTAACGCTGCACATGCAACCGTCTATTATTTCATCTAAAATTATAATGAGATTTGTTACACGAGCCCATTCGGCACACTTTTTGAACAATCAGAGGACCAGCCAACATTTGCATTGTAGAAAGATAAATTACTTGGTAGTTAGATCCAGCTTCGATATAGAGATCTACATTAATTTCGCCGAGAAGTCCTTGACATTTCGGGGAAACTTCACGTTTCGTTTCTAGTATGCAACGCCTAACGCCTGTTGTTGATGTTCCAGAGTTTCAAGGTAGTTGTATTAAGATGTGTGTATTCTAAGTGAAGTGAGAGAACTCTAAAAATCCGATAGTTGATAACGTCTGCAAGTCGGCCTAAGGTTGAGACGTAAGTTTTAAGAGTTTTAGCGAATAAGTGTAAAAATTGAAGCTATTTTTCTCGATCCAAAATGTTTAATAATCGAATTTCCGAAAAGTTTTTATACCAAAATCCGTTTCAGACCATGTCAGGAGCGCACCTACAGTATGATCAGTTGGTAATCAATGTTTCAAAAAGACATAAAATTCTATTCATTCTTCAATATCAAGTTGTACCATCAAGTACCTACCCATTTTAATAAATAGTTAAAGATTCATTATCAACCTTACATGGTGCCGAAACCCGGGAACCAAACCAGGGACCTTTAGATAATGAATTCATTGCCAAAAGACACACAAAATCATGTGTATAATAATATTATACATTATATTGAATGTTAAATAAATCACATCTCAGGGGGGGGGGGGGGGAATTACTTATAAATTCCCAAAATGAAACAGTCTGACAAGTGTCACCTCATTTCAAAGGTTTTTTTCACTGTGAACACGATGGTGAAGTGAGACTTTCGATATCTTTTTCTGTTTTCAAGAAGCTGAGGACTTTGAAGGTGAAGAAAAGTGGTTGATACTTGAGATGTTCTACATGGTTAATCTGCTCTAATCTGATGACGGAATAAGATATCACAATTCTGACTTCACCATCGTGTTCAGCGTTGAAAAATCTGCATACTGAGATTTCATCAAAGCTGCATCTGCGCACTGGGGATGTGAACAGGTACCCAATATGTAACTTATGGTTCAGATTATGCGTCAAGCGGTATCTTAATTCAAATGCTCTTGACTTTCTCAATATTGACGTCGACGCCTGTTCGATGGTGTTGGCAATGTTTCTATATTCAGTCCTTTTTACGGCGTAGTTGAATACATAACCGATAGTCGAATATAGCGTACATTTGTATTCGTCACTCTTTTCCCATCGGATCCAACTCCCGGCCCCGCATCTACATTTCAAGGGACCAAAGCAATGTTCTTGTATCACGCTTGGTAGGACTGACATAAGGAAGGCAGGGGACCTGCTCACTTACCCCTCAAGTCGCCTTGGCAACGCCATTCATATTCCCGTTGGCCAACCCCTCTTTTCCCCATTCAACTATCCTTCCCAAGTTTCTCTGTTGCTTTTCCCTCGTTCGTAAGATCTCCCCCCCCCCCCTTCGCTTTTCCTTTTGCCCTACTTTGCCCACTGTTTTTCTCCAGTCCTTTGAAGCTTTGCCACCCCCTCGTTCAGATCTTTCAGCTCCAGGACTTGATACTCCTATTAAATACCCTACGGAGCTTTCATGTCGCGAAGATCTCGAGAGGGCTTGAAAGGGTATTAAAAGGTTCTTGGAGGTGGCGCAGGTTAAAAGAGCGATATTTTCCAGCGGATAAATACCCGCCCGTTTCTCAACTCCGTAATGAAATTCGAATAATTTTCTATTTCCGCTGAAACATTTCGATTTCCCAACGGCCTCTGCAATGTTTTCATCATTAGTGGAGTGCCACTTAGTACAGGCTAGATAATACAATACATACAGTTAGGGGAGTTAAGAGGAGGAACTTCCCACGAGTTCTCCCAATTTCCTTGCCAGAAGTTGGGACAGTTGGGAAATCAGTTATACAAAAAAAAAAAAAAAAGTTTTTAAATGAAATAAAATTAAAATATTGGGGAAAATCCATCGAAAATTGAAATTTTTGGACTTGTACAAAATTTGTACATTTAACTTTGATTGGACGGCTTAGGCTAAACACACCTTATTTTAAGAAATCAATTAGCGGTATATTTTGTTGGAATTTTGTTCGGGAGAAATTTCGTTCCTTATTGGACGTATGTTGGCTACCCTGATCCTGTCCTGTGTTGATAATTGTCCTGCGAGAGCGAGTTTGAAAGTGATGTAGCTCTTCAGTTGAATTATGTTGATTGTTAGTGTTTACATGAAATTCAAGAATATTTTTAAGCGTAAGTCACATTAACTATATTTTATACCTTTCTGTAGCAGTCGGAGTACTTCCTAATAGGTAGATTAATATAACATTAAACATAGGATTTGTGTACCGGTATTACCTTTAAAACTCATATTTTAATAACTTGAATGAACTGTTAGTTCTCTGAATATATTTTTAAAATCTACAAATAATCATTTCATCATTCCTAATCAAGGATTTACGCAATAACTGCTACTTCTTGTACGATTTGCCCATTTTCTGACATCAAAACTGCTAGTTTGTCATAGGGCTCATGTAAGCCTTTTCGGCACGTAACTACACCATGACCCAACTGCCTGACTATCTTCTGTCATGTGTGTGACATGTGATCTGGTTCAAAAGTATTTTTGATCTGTGTAGAAAAACATTTCCTCTGTTCGTACTTGTCATGCGATATTGGCTCCGGGGACGACCACTAAGTGGACGCATGCGTATTTCAGCGGTTAGCGTTCAGGAGTAAGGAGCTAAAAATTGTTTTAGGCGTTAGATGACGCGCTGTAGTACGTTGCGGGTACCCAACCGCGGAATATGTGGTTTCGTGGCCCCGCTTCATACTAACCGAGCCGTTTCACCCCATTTTTTTCAATATCCGAAAAGAATACAAAGCCAGATATTTCTGGTTTTACCAGGCTCATTCGCTAGTTTGCGGTAGGCACTGTTTTGCAGTTTCGTAGTAAACCCACGGCATGTCTTCGGTCAACCCGGTTTGGAGCTCTTGATAGTTATACTCGTAATTCCAGCCACTTTAAATGCAAAGTTCTTCTCCCACCCGTAGAATAATACGTATAAGTGAAACAACACCTCCGACGTGTGGAGGGATACGGTTGGCTCACGTGACATACCAACCGTACCACTCGGCTTTCGCACTCCGTCACGTAGCTAGATTGGAACGGTAATGACGATCATCATGTGTCCTGGCTCTTACTCCACCATTACTCAGGAACCCTCTTCGGGTCTCATTCGAGGAATCTTTCCCAGTCCTGGGAGGATTTCTATGCATAGCAGGAGCGTTTCTTTCTTGTCCATCTACGTCTATAATTACTGGATACCGGGACGTCCCAAAAACTTTCATTTGATGCCTCGTAAAATGGTCATATTCTGACGTATGGACGAGTCATGAAAGACGAATTTGGTTTAGAAATTCTGTTGATATAATCTTTTCTTCTCACAAGACAGCAATAGAGCAACTGCTGGGCTACAGGGTTATGCACTTGAATTATACTCATCGATAAACTTCGAGTATGCATGACGTGCATGAACTTGAAGAATCGGTCTTCCTGACCATCCCTGAACTACCTACTTGTCAATAAAATATCCCCCGCTGAGTGTTGGGCGATTCGATTGAGTTTGCTCGCTGTATACATCATCATTCGACAGACCGCGTTTGTTCCTCAAAACCACGTATTCACGCCAAACCCCAGGTCCTTCGCATTTCAATCATTTCAATCATTACCATCCCTCCTATTCACTCCATTCAACATCTGTACGCCGCAACCCAACTTCGAGCGCAAATTCAAATTGAGCTGTTATTCAAACTACACGACCATTCATAGATGACAAGACCGACTTGAGTAACTTGAGCCAGTTCGCTTTATGGGTCGCCAGCTCTAGAGAAGCAGCTCTTGTTTTGATTCTGCTTTCACCCTGGACTTTCACTTGCCATTTACCGCGGCTTCGGTTGCCTAACGGTGATCATGTCAGGTCAATTACTTTTCCACCGTATAATCTGCGCGCTTACGATTGATCTACATCTCCACATCTACACCGATGTCATAAAATAATTGAAAAGGAGTTTATGATACGGCCAGACTTCCCCTTCATTGAAAGCCAGCGTTTCGAATCGCGAAACAACATTTATCAATCAAACACGTCGAAGGAGTGGCTGAACAAGTCGATTTTTGGACCGCCTACGCCCTCTCCGCGGAATGAGGACATGGACTTTCAAGAACGAGGTCTTTTTTCAGAGCAAGGACTCAACTGCACCCAGCTCTACCCGACATTTTAAGGATAACCTTATGGCTAGTCCTTCGGTTGTCAACTAAGCGCTACCAGGATGTTTAAAGCACTAGGAGATAATTGTCCCTGCTACCACCGGATAACCTTCACGTTTACACCATATACGTCGAACCATCAGCGCGATCTATTATCTAATCCAGCTTACACAATTTCAAGCCTTTTTCTTTCCTCAACAAAAGAACCGTGGAAGGTATAAAATGAAAATCAACTGACCGTTTTCACGAGGTAGTCCTGTGACGCCTTATCTGGATCAACTTAGTCCACTCAACCAGTCTTTACATTTCCCTCATGAATTATACATCATCTCCATTTCAACATATTCCAAGTAAATCTGGATCACATTCAACAAACTGACAACTATGGTCTATGGTAATTTGTTGCTATCCAGCAGTATCACCAAAACTCAACTGAATTCAAATTAGAACTCAAGGTATTCGAAGAAGGATTTTAGAGTTTTGAACCGATGGTAACTACAATGTTAATCTTCAACCATGTATTTTATTTTTATCAGTGGGCCTATATTATACGTTTCCAATGAGTTCATATTATACATTCCGCTGGCGAAGTTTCACTGCGGTTTAGATCGTCAAAAACAGTTGATCTATAAGCAGCATTCCACAATATTCAAATCCAGTTTCTGCCTTTGATTCGATGGCCTTTTGACGGTTAAATAAAAAACTATTTTTCATTCCCCCTTCGATTTTTTTTTTCTTTCGTGTCTCAACCTTGGGATGTTTTTAAAGGGACTTGGAGCGCACGGTCAATGCCAACGCATTCGAAACGTCAAGGACGCCTCGTTCTTCCTGCTCATGCGCGCGTTTAAACGCAAAGTTCGACTTCTATTTCCGCGTTTTCCTCATATGCCATGTCCCCCTGAGCTCATTGCAGTATGAATCATATCCGCTTGCGAAATTAGTACGAGTTTACGCCTTTAAAGATTCAATTTCAGTTATTGTGAGGTGGTCATATCGTCCCTTGAGATCCCACAAGGTCTAACTCAGTTTTCCCCACTTTTCAGGAGAGACAAGAAAACAACGGATTTTCTAACGTACCTACTGCAGTAATTCCTACGGTTATCGCGGGTTTTCTACGTTGAAGAAGCTTTTTCCTGCATTGCAATAATGCCAAACCAATGATCTAGAAATGGCGGACCGAGAGATTTCGCATATGTATCCGTTCCTAACTAATTTTGCCAAAAAAAAACTGAGTTAGACCTCGTGGGATCTAACTTTTTTGCCAAAAAAACTGAGTTAGACCTCTTGGGACGATATTGTGTGAAATTCTGGAAATGAATGTTCAAAATCCAGATTGCAACAAGTGGTATTTGGGTTCAAGGAATGAATGATACGGCTAGTGTTATATGGGCGATGTATGTAATTCAGCCGAGAATTTAGCTCATTATCCGATCGGTGATGAAGTATTTGGATAGCTGGCGTAGATAACAGGTTTTCAACTATGAGGGAAGAGAACGATTTTTCTAGACTTTCACGTGGGCCGCACACGATCCAATAAATCTAGAGAGACAGAAGAACCGAGGGCCTTGAGGGAACTACGAGTAGGAAAACGAAAGAGTAAAAAACAAGAACACGGTGAGGTGTGGAGGGTTTTAAGTCTTGAGCAACGCTACGGCAACAGGGTTTCAGAAGAATTATGAAATTCGAGGAGTACGTGTTCGAGAGTGACGATTTTAAAACTGAGACTAGGACTTCGTAGACCTAAAAAAGCTTTCAGCATCGTTGGTTCAGATGGAGGCAAGGTAAACTGGCTCAAAATTAAACATCTCATGTTTGACAAAAGCCATCCAAGCGTGATCTTTTTCTCTCTCTCGTTCGATGAGGAATACAAGAAGCTCTGTGACAAAGTCTAAGAAGACTAGGTTAATTCACCATAATGTTCGGAAAAATCTTAAGCCACCCTATAAAAAACCAATCACCATCACCGAATTGAAGAAGAAATATCTCATAAAACTATGTACCACTGGTGCTATACCAAGTCGATATCACCAGTGGTACCGTGACCTTCCAGCAACGAAGAAGAAAATACGGTCGAAAGATTGAATGGAAATTGATCCTGTTACGATGCGGACGCGAGGGATTTCAATCTGCTGTGCTTCAATCATGAACATGTGAAATGATGATTTCTTCATCACTCAGAAGAATTCACTCAATTTCCAACATGGCCAAGTGCAGATCTGCAGATCAACTCCCAATGTGGTATTTTACCAAAAATTATACTTTTTCAATGTAGAAAGCAAGCTAATTGAATTTTCAGAATAATAACCAAATGGTTGAAAAGTTTCAAATCGGGAAGAAAACAACGGCGCAGACACAATTTGTCGAAATCCTCAAAACTCGAAAGCTTCAAGCGGCCATACTGAGAAATCAGGAGAGTGTAGATAGTCATTTTTACTTCTACGGGGACGATATTTGTGACAAATCTTAAATAACACTCACCGTTTGGGGAATGTGGGCTGCACGAAAGATGCATGAGGACAAGCGCAGCTGTGCATTCGTCCATGAGATCTTCTTTGTCTTCCTGGCTAGAACTTGGGCGCCTTTTGCGTGATCTGAAACGAAAATACGAAACAAATCAGGTAACGTTGACGGATTTCAGTGCAAATAACGACATTTAACGTGAGGAAATGCCAAGTCGTGACACCCACACATTCGATCCCTTTTGAAACTAATCATGTCGTCTAAAAATAATAATAAGATTGAATGATTGTGTGAAAGTTGTCGTTTGAATTGGAGTATGAGTTGTGAGGGTACTTTGATACCAAACGAGGCGAATTTCATTATCCACGGGGTGGAATTAGGTAATATTTTGATACATTAATTTTAGTAGAATGTTATCGTCCTTATCTAGCTGTCGGGCGTAACTTGGCGATAAACTAGTTTTCACGACCCAAGTTTCGCTAGAGGCGGGGCGAACAGGGAAGTTATCCGACATGAATCATTTCTCGGTGGAAGGTAACCTACACGACTCTCAGCCTTGATCGTATCTTTTCCCGTGCTCAAGGTTATAGTAAAACCCTCCTTGATCGATACGGCACACGGTGAAAGCCGGCCGGCGACCGTTCAGATCTCAATCGCCACGTGTCTGAAAAGCGATAATAACCCGAATTGAAGGTTCCGTAACGGATTCAATTTATTTATAACGGGAGACGAGGAGGGATGTAAAAGTGTGATGAATATTTCCAGGTGAGCCTACAGAACGACGCCAGTGATGGCAGGTGTAGTCAGTGTCACTCATCAGCAACAACTGGTGCACGGTATCTTCTGCGTGATACCAACAAGTCGGAATAAAGATTTTCTTCAAAATTGAAGCGTACGTAGAACCAAAAATACCTGACCCTCCATCGAGATCAATGCGTAATTTTCTGCAGTCCAGATCCTGCAACGATAGTTTATCTCGTCTAGAGTTGGTGAATTTAGGTCAATCGAACATGAGGTTGACCTTACCAATGGATAATTCTAGAAATAGTTCAATTAAACCGTGACAGATGACTTCTGTGTGATTCATAACCCCAGTTAAGGAGTCGTAGGGAGATATACTCGTATTTCTAAGCTGCCTTTAGCCGCAAATGCAATTTTCGCAGTAGGTTGCATGTCGCCAGGGCGGTAACTCACTACGAATGGCCTCCTTCCGGACCCCTTTTAGCCAGAATACTATTCCGCTCTACGGCCCATTGCCAAAGGAAGGCAATTGCATCAGAGGGTAACTTGCCGAGCAAAACGAGGATGTGCAAGGTTCCAGAATTCATCATTGCAAAAAAATATATCTGGAGGGGATTTTGTAATTGATAGCTGAACGTATAGGTGGACAGGAGGGGCCAGGGTCTCTGACGTCAGGCAACCTTGTCGCTATTCCTCCCAAGTCCAATGCCGCGCTCTGTAGTAAACACAGGTCTAAAATTAGCGAAACTCTACGGGCCGCCGTCCAACTTGTACCTGGTGAAAACGCACGGTTGTTCGTAAAACGGTCATTCAAAAGGTGTTTATGAACGAAACGGAGGAACCGTGAAAAAGTTTGTAGAGCTTCCCGTGAAATTTGAAACCGGGTTTACCCATCCATTTCGCCAACACATTCAAGACCAACCAGAGAAAAGCTGAAACGAAGCCGAAATTGGATACCGCTAGAGAGAACCAGAAAGAATTGATACATGATACAAGAATAAGGCAGACCGCAACTTGACTGATCACATTTATTAGCTTCTGATTAGGTAATCTTTTCATGAAAGTTAGTGTAGGTGTATTAAGTTGGCCGTGATGGAAGCAATCTCAAGTCATCAAAGTTTTAATTCCAGTCTAACAAAGTTAATGTTTCATCTTATCCACTTTGAAAGGATTCTATTATGAGTACTGACCTAGATATTCCAATAAACCAACTCAAGGGGTACAATGAGATATCCACAACATTAAAACTCCTCTTCTAAGGCCTGTTCAGGTTGTGATATTTGTACAAAACGTAATTTTGAACGTTTGACCGTAAGAATCAAATCGTGATTAGTCCCTCTGAGAGGGACCACAGACCATTTCAAACCCTGTTATCCGAGAGATGTGGCTTAAAGGTCGTACGTCTACAGTTTCATCCAGATCATCAATAGTTCCAGGGGAAAGTCAATACCGTCCAGGCATTTCCGGCCTCCATTCGCCGAACAATCCGTTTACAACCGACTGATGACATCCTCTTCGACCCACTATGGCGGGCACATGTGACTCATCGGCCGCTGGATGAATACGCAATGAGGAAGCCGGTAGGATCTTAAACATCATTATCGGTGATTGAGAAGAATAAAATTAAAATAAATATAAATTAATTTAGAGCAAGTTACAATGAAAAGGAGGGAGCCATCAATTTTCAAATCAATTTTCGCACTATGTATCAATTAGTCAAAATTACTTACTTAACCCTCCAGTTCCCAATGCACCCTCCTGGGTGCACGATGTTACAGAGCCCTCAAAACTCACCAATTCATGTTTTGGGCTCGCTCTGCACTCTAACAGTCTCTCAACTATCTACTTGAGCAGTGGAAAAAATTACCCTAACTTATCCTAACTTTCCTTCCAAGGGTTGTTATAATACTCCAAACTTCATTACTTCCACGTTTCTGGCATGTATCACGAGTTGCTGTCGATTTTTGCTCACCATGACTAATAAGAGGTACGTATCGACTTTTTTGTTGCTTGAACTTCTTCCTCGACAGTGTCTGTCGGTGTTGAAAAAGTTTCTGTTGAAAAAAATAGTAATTTATTGGAGCAATGGTCATCAGAACTTGGACTGAATGCATGGCAGTTGAAGAAGAGGATCAGCATGGACGACCAGACCACTTATTGTGACTTCAGACTCTGGGGATCAAACCAACGAAACCTCGATCTGTTTCATCAGTTACCAAAGCAAGGGGAGTTCCGAACCAGTCTGTCATGAATCTCCACGAGAAAAGACCCTGCTCACAATAAAGGTGGAAGAATTGCCACAAAATACTACGTTTATGTGTGATAAATGTGGTGTGAGGCTCCATATCCATTGCTGGTACGAATTTCACTCCAACAAATAGTATGTTTGCTAATAAAAAATGTTCGTTTCATACTCAGGAACCCAATTTATTGACTATATTGCAATAACATGTAATATTTATTTGAAGAACACAACGCGTTTCCTACTATGTTTGGGTTTCACTGTTGGTGTCTCATCCCATTGCACCCTACAGGATGCGCTCCTATATTTTCTACTCAAATGGAATTAAAATTCGGAAAATTAATTTTTAAAGCCATTTAGGCCCCAAATGAATAGGAAAATATAGAAAAAAAAGTTGTACCAAACCTGGTGCACATTTGGGAACTGGAGGGTTAAAGGAGTTTCATGAACAACGAGAACGTGTGGTAGGTATGACGAGATCGCCAACAATCGGTGTCGTTTGAATTGCCATGAGGAAAATCAATATGGCTATTATGTGACATCATCATTCCAACAATTAAACCAGTTCCAATTATTCCACCGTCGCAAAAACACAAATTTAGGATGTTTTTGAGCCATTCACGCCGAATATTAAATTATGTATATTTTAATTCCTAAGTAACCTCTAACATAGGTTTCACATAGAAGATATCAGAAGTGTACCTATGTTTACGTTTATATTGTTTGAAAAACAACAAATTCTTTCTTCATCTAAATCTTCAGATACAAATTTACCGGAGAAATAAGATTTTTTTTTTTTTTTTTTAATATTTTTTCATTAGCTCAAGTATAAAGTACAACTTTTACGCCATAGAAGAATAAGAATCTTAGATCTTACTGAAATGGCACACCGCACAGTCACCGCCGCGCAATGGAACGGCCTTAATTAGCGTAATATACAACGAGATTCGATTTGAACACACACACACACACACAAAAATACCGAGGGAAAAATCTTCATGAAAGATGAATATTCCCAACGCCGATTTCGCGCCACTTTCTAAACCCTAAGGCCCCCTCCCACGAAAAATTATCCAACGGGATGAGGCGAGTGAAGGCCTTCAACCCCGAAAACTTTTAATCCTCTCTCGGTTCCCCTTGTTACACAACAGGCTTCTCGAACGAAACAAGAAAAAATTGTCTGGGAGATAAGAGGAAAAGAAAATCCAGTTCGACCGCATTAATTACAGTCAGTTCCGCCGAAGTTGAAGGGAGCGTTAGTTGTAACTAGGTACTTAGTCTGTTTGTCACACCTTAGTACCCACTCACTTTGATTAGGCGAAATTAGTCTTTGACACACAATAAAGTTATTTATAAAGTTTAAAAGTTATTTTGGAGTTATCGAGAAAATACAGCTACGTATCACCGGCTGTCAGAAGCACCACCTAATAAACACCCATCCAGGCCGTCAAAACTCGAACTATAATCCAGTTTAAATTGGGGTTGAAAGTGTTCCAAGGTGAGTCGAGCGATCTTATATTGGAGTGACAATGTCACGGGTCTTCTTATGAATTGTTTCTTTCGAAAGGTATGAGAAAAACCGAGGACAATGGCGGAGGTCCCAAGTTTAAGGCAATGCGGTCACAAATAATGAGGAACAATAACGAAGGCCGAGGGCAGTGAGAAGAAATGACCGCCAAAACGATGGGCAGTGTCTGTTTTGAGTATTAGCTTTTATGGGTTGATTATTATTGAATTTTAGGATTGAATGTGGTTGAGTTGGTTTAGTAGGGTAACACCATCAACTTTGAATTGAAAAAATAAGTGACACTCACAGATTTAAACTTGGCGCCATTTTGGAGCAAAAAGTATCAGCTGTGTTTTTCAACTTTTCCCGCCACAATCAAGTTAGCAGTGGAGAAGACAAAACGTGGCGGGCCACTACGTCAGACTCACCTATGACGCACACGCGTATGACGGCAGACGGCTGGCCGGAGGTCAACTAGTACGTCAGAGCATATGGCGCACGAGCGTAAGACGTCAGACGGCTGGCCGGAGGCCAACTAGTACGCCAGAGCCTTTGACGCACGAGCGTATGACGTCAGAGGGCTGGCCGGAAGCCATTTAGTACGTCAGAGCCTACGACACACGAGCGTATGACGTCAGACGGCTGGCAGGAGGCCAACTAGTACGTCACAGCCTATGCCGTAATAGCCTATGACGTCAGCTATATGACAATTGACTCACTGGAAATAACTGTTAAATTGTTATTTCTATGCGTTTGTGGGTATTTCATGAAATTAGGGACAAAATATAGGGTGACAACTTCTGGGTCTCATGTAGCAGCTAGTTGCCATTGTATATCGCGTAGAACCACCATGGATAGAGTTGTACACCTGTACGACTATACAAGTAGGATTCCATATAGAATACCAAGAAGATGAATACAGTAGTAAGTAATCGCTCTCAAAAGAGCAAAACAGAATCAAGTTGGATCAGGATGTGATTTGAGCACGCTCAGACGTGTTCGGGAGGTGACAACAAAACGTGCGTTTTCCGCGGTCCACCTCAAATCTGGGAAACATCACGAATTCCCATCCAACACGTGGCAAACATCCTCGAAGATAGTTATCGGGGGAACGGAACAACAGGTCTTCACCGCAGGAAGAAAACGTCTCAGTGCAAAGTTAATGACCTGTGTTACCTGAAGAGATAATTACTCTTTCAGGAGCGAGATGAGGATCTTTTTTTTCTTATGACGCCCCAAATGTAGAAATGATTTGAGAATTCTTCCAAAATGCCACAGCGAGAACACATTTTGGAGGATCTGGCAACATCAAGGCGGGACCAAACTCCTTCAAAAAATTGTGCTTGTTCAACCTTCTGACATGTCTAGTCACGTTTTCAGCTTCCAGGAGTAGGTACTGAATTATGAAATATAATAGACGAAACACGGCCCTTGTTTCCTACCGAACATGTAGCAACGACGTGGGGGACAAATGACAGGAGAGCACACAACACGGAAATGAACTACAGCCGGACGCGTGAGATACGACGATACGGCTTTTGTAGTTGCATTCGAACGACTTGTCTTGGTATTCAGGAAGTCTCTTTAGTCGAAAGGCCTGCTCGTTGATTCTCTTGTTCAAAAATTAAAGACGTCCTTCACCTCAGCGACGATTCTTTTTATGCGGTCGTTGGACGTATCGGTGTTGAGGTTGAATGGATTGCACTCGATGTACCCGATAAAGTGATTTCAAAGGAAAAGAGGTGGATCATTTCGTAGATCGTAGAGCATTTCAAATCAATGATCAGAAAAATGTAGCATAATATTCTACGCAGTAAGTACCGAAGAGACAACGCGTACAATTGGACGAATCTCAATTCAATTCAATTTATTCAAGAAAACAGTACCTACACAATACATGTAACAAACATTTTTTACCGTCTAAGTACATAGTGATAGTTCCAAAACAAATCATCTTCTACAATAAAGTCCCGTAACAAACTTGAAATCAAGGAGAGGATGATGCTGATGATTCATATTGCAATGATCCTTTCGAAGAATGATTTTTGAATGAATTTGTTTGCCTTTTTGTGCAGTGAGATGTCACAGTATGTTTTGTACACAAAATATACCTACGTTTTGGAAAAAATTGCTATTTTTTTGGAGAATTTTCCTGAACATGACAGTACGGTACAAGTTACCCTAGTAATAGTCCAAATGAATAACGAGAGTTGAATAAACAGTAGGAAATATAGTGGTTATAACACATAGTTGTATAATAATATTCATGGTGACAAAGAACGAGAATATTAAATATACAAATTTTGTGGGGAAAAAAGATGAAAGTCCATACCAAGTTTGAAATTTTAAATTATTTCCGGAAAGTATCTTTGATCTACTTGATTTTCTGTCTTGGTACTTGAACTTAATTAAATTCCCTCTCAGGTGGGCCAAACAGTTGTTTTTTAATGGATAGTGTCTGTCTAAAACGGTTTCAAACTTAGTTTTTCGATTTTCTCAGAATTAGGAAAAAAGGACTTTGATCCTTTTTCCCCACGACCCTCCAAATGGTATTACAAACTCTTTCGAGTGAGGATTTGTCCAGTGGTATTTCGTCTTCGACACACCAGTTGATGTCTTGCATCTGTCTCTCGCTTCATAGAAGGGCCTCTGGTACTAGAGGGAAATTACAGAGTAGGTTGGTGCAGCTGGCACCCTGTTGATTGGCCACACTGCTCGCTAAAAGGATATTATTGCGGGGTGAATATTAATTGAGGTAGTCTTCTGGTCAATGACCCCGCGGGCAACTGGGAAAAAAATGTGACTTGGATGATTGTTTTTTAAGGCAGATGGTGCCCGTATTGTGTATTTTACCTTCTAGAATTTTTCACTGTTGCATCTCCTTATTGTAAAAAATGAAGCGTTTTAACTAACGTAGGTATTAGACCTAATTATTGTACCTGCACAATGATTGTACCATATAATTATTATATGATACGAAAAACAAACACATTGTTAAATTATTCAATGAGAATTCAGTGGAGCTATATGTAGTTTATCACGACATGGTATGACACGATACCTCGCGTAAGGGTATTATACGCGTATAATACGCGTAAGGGTATTGTAAGGGTAAGGGTATACGCGTAAGGGTATTGTTATAACAATTACAGTCACAACGTTGAACTACATAGACAAATAATATTCTACATTTACCAAATTTCGCCTGTTCGCTCCAATTGTTGTTAATTATTATTAAGAATACGATAATTATTATTCCCGTCCTTGCTCTGGCATAAGGACAAGTTCCTTGAGCGTCGTAATCTAATTGCGTACATACTCAGATTTCAAGCAGTGAGTGTGATTTAACTGTGAAAAAAATCAACGCATATTGAAATGTTGATAAGTAATGCGTTGTTTAAACAAATAGTCTTGTGACACCAGTTTTTGGCACCAAAAGAGTCGAATTATGCTGCACGGTGTTTTATTTTAATATCGTTTTAGAAACTTCCCAGGTGATATTTTTAAACCCATCTCGCAGTCCAACTCTCGGTAGATGCTGATCATCATCAGTGTTTGTATCAACAATCTGAAGAGCGAGGTAGATCAGGCGTTGAGTGACTGACCCTCAGCTGTTCGGAAGTTCTGCAACGAGCGCTCGTCCTCTCATTCCAATCAGACGGACCTAGTGAAATGCAGGTTTTGGCCTTGGTGTTGGGGTCTCTGCGCTTTCGTGCAGCCGTACACACTCCACGTGGCCGACCTTGAACGTCTGCAACGAATAAATCGTGGAAAAACACGGAGAGACGTCAAACCGTCGGGCATTAAGTGTATACTCGTATTATAGTGGACAATCACGATAAGTATTTTCACTTGATGTCACATACATCCGAGGAAGGAGAAGTCTGACAGTACTGAAATCCACTTAATCCTAGGCCGACTACTGCAATTCTACTCGCAATTCATTTTGAAGGAATGCTAGCGTTATAGCAGTGGATAACGTACGTGAATCCTCTGTCGTTTCTTCACTCATTCACTAAAACTTGAGGACAAGAATCCTTTCTCTATATTTGTTATAATATACCTACGTGTAGGTTTCATTTAAGCTCAGCCGTCACAGTCCTTGTCTACGCCTTCGCTTTTGGCAAGATCTACCAACTGACATAAGAACAACTCAGACAGGTGATCTTCTACCTCTATCACACTACGTAGCTACTTGTTCTTTGTACCAGCTGTCAATCTGCAGTATATTGGCCCTCGGAGTCGTGCGTTTGGGCCTATTACGGTATCTCGCGCAGCCTGTGCATTGCCTTACCACCACTTAGAAGTCCAGATCATTATTTCATCAAAGCATGAGTCCCAACAACCATGTTTTCAGTCTACTGAACAACCTGCTGGTCCTGTTTACTACTCACTGATCTGGAACCCAAATCTCAAGTGACACTTGGATCTGAAGTGTGATCGTTGTGATTCCGGACAGTATGAGATACATTGGTATTGTTAGTAGCATCTTCTGCATTGCTGGTTTCTTCATTCCTCTGGCCACCACTACAGCAATTTAATCTTCTCAGGTCTTAATCGTGAAATCGTCTTGCAAGCTTACATTTAAATTCCTTTTAATGGTTAATCCTGCATGTACGTCCTGTGCCAAATTCGCCGCCGTCGCGACGCTAAGCAATGTTACTTTCCCACTGATGCAACCGATAGCCTCTTGGACGACCATCTTCTATCCGGAGACCTGTTTACGCCCTCCAGCCCACTCTGAGGTGTGGACCGGAACCGGTGTGTAGCGACCCACTTGCCACCAACAGAAATATAGCCAACCTCCCTAACGAATTTTTTTTTCTCCCGTTACTCCACGAAAACGTACATTTCATAGCTCTTGGCGACGAGATAAGCCCGCACCTACCGCGTTTCCACCACATTACTATCATTATTAAGTCTTGCTGAAAATACGTCAAAGTTAATTACTCAACTCGCCTTACCGGAATTCAACAATACCCCAGCAGTGGTTCTGGATCGTTGAACATAACAACGTGTTTTTTAATTCTTCGTCGTACGAGTGAGAAAAAATAATTTCCTCTGTAATGTACAACCCTTTTACAGATAGCAATTAAGACCTTTTCAACCGGAGATTTCTGTCATTGCACAGTCAGGAATTAGTGATCACCCCATAGGATTTAAATATAAATAAAATAAGAATAAAAACATAAATCAAAATAATGTAGATTTTAACAAGGCTCACTCAAACCACCCGGCAGACGGACGACACGTCCATGCCTGTCATGTTTTTGTTTGTTGTAAAATTTATAAATATTGTACCTACTCTCTGACAATATAATTTACATTTATTGTCCACTTAATTATATTTCGTATTCATGTAGGTTAAATTCATGTATTTTCATTAACTTCATTGTACCGATACAAGTTATGTGTCAATAAACATGTTTTCTTCTTCTCCTTCTTCTACATGTCCGTTCGTATTCCCAGAATCATTTAAGGATTTAATTGGATTATCTACGTGTTATAAAATCTGGGATAAATGTCAGATGGTAAATCCACCACAATTCGCCGTTTATTATTGTACGAGTGTAACTGCAATGACAATATTATTCGTCATCTCGTTTGTAAAAGTAACTGATGGGGGTAAAAAACTCTGGTTTTGACGGGAGATTAGGCAGCAAACTCGAGAAGGATAAGTCACGAACATTCAGCGTTCACAAGCACAAAAAAAAGGAAAACGAAAAAGTTGAAGTCTTCGGCTGGTTAACGGGCTGCGTTGGGAGAACAAGGAGTATTGTCGAGCATATTTGTACTGGCTGTAGACAAAACCTTCAACGTCGTTCAGTTTCATATCGAAACACAAACATGGTACGTCGGATTGATTACTTCGAGATATCATTGACGGGGCTTCTGTTTGCGCGCTCAACTCGTCTTTAATTCTACATCTTCCAAGCGTCGAGTGCGTTTTGAAAAGAAAATTCCTTGAAAAGAAGAAAACTCTGCAAATTCTTGACACAACGGTTTATTATCTTCTTTGTACAGATCACCCTTCTGTCTAGATCATTAGGTCTAAATGTCTAGATCCTAAATGTTAGATTAATTATTATTATGATATCGGCGTACAGCGGATTTTTTTTTTTTTTTTTTTTTTTATTCGATTTTCTGAATCTACGTATCTTGAAACGTAAACCAACAAATTTTGACAAGGGGTTAAAAAATATTTTCCTTTGGGCGATTCCAATGGTTCATTATCGAAGATAATAAACCAAAAAACATCTCACGGATAAAACAATGGTCTTTGTGTGTAGACAGTCTGACTCCAAACCTTAAAAGGGGCATCTCCCAGACGCATTCGTGGAATAATTTATGTAATTAGGAGAAGTTAAAAAAAAACTTCTTTTGAACACGTAAACGGACACCTGGTAGGTGCGAACTGTTATTCTAATTAGCTGTCGAAGACGTAAATTTAAACTGGAACGAGAAACCTTGGGTGATCCGTTCGGCGAAGCAGGTTTCGACGGTACAATTGTATGAGAACCCCGTTAGTATGCAGTAATGAGAGATAAATAACCCAAGTAGTGCCAGTTGTGGATATGAAGACGGGAACAGGGATACAAATAGATTACCTATCGATTAATTGGATAATCGATTAATTTGCCCCGATTAATCGATTAATTTTAAACGACGTTTATCTACCCATTATTTTGTATTAATCGATTATTGTTACTGACTAATCGGTTTTCGAATACATCAGGATTTTAAAGGAGGATGTCATGAAAGAGGGAGGGATCCTTCATCCGTGGTAACGTCCCGTCAAACAGTTTGACGGGACGTTACCACGGATGAAGGATCCCTTAATAAAATTTATTTTTACAACGAGTCACAAAAAACTCTTTTTTTAAATACCTACTTTTCAACACTTATACTTTTATTCACATCTACATTTATCGGTTCTATTTAGACCTTAAATTTATAATGAAACACTAGTTTATGCAATTTTATAAACATTCCCTCATCTTCATTAGCCTTACAATTTAAATACAGGTCGTCACCTAAAGACGAAGAAAACCCTCGAATTTTTAGTTTGTGAAAAAGCAAATAATATTTCCAGGGTCTCACGGCAACATCCCACATCGTCACTTTTAGCCAAAATGAGTTATGCGTACCATTCGAAGCGTCTTCCCCCGGCGGATCGATCTTACTAAGAATAAGTTAGGTACCTAAGTTAGGTAAGACTAAATCTCTCGATTTATTTTACTGAATTACCCTTCAGTAAACATAGTCATTGGCAGATGGTTTCTTGGCTCTGCTGAATAGTCGCCCAAATGACGATGTGGGAAGTTGCCGTGAGACCCTCGATTTAAGAAAGCAAATAATAATCACAATGTGTCATAATATGTCATATTATGTGATTATGCGTTTGAAATAAGTACTTGATAAAATCGATTAATCAAACATCGATTAATCAAACATCGACTATTTAATACCGATTAATTGTTCCCATCGATTATTGGCTTACTATTGATGATTTGAAGTTATAATCGATACCTTGCCTTCGATGTTGCATATATACATGGGAGAACGATTGGTTGGTAAATCAATCCATCCGTTAGCCAGCATAACAATTATTGTTATGCTGGCTAACGGATGGATTGATTCACCAACAACAATTATTGTTTTGCTTGAAACCTAACCAAACGTGGGTCGAATGCAATTCGTCCGTACGACCATATTAGTACGTACAAGTTTAGCAACTTCCCAGACAAAATTGTCACAAGTTACGTGCGTGAACATCGTACAATAACAAACAAATTTTGTTATGGCAGATTCATGTTAGTCAAAAATGAAACAGCAACGTTTGGGTATAGCAGTGCCTTGCCTACATCAGGTAAATCAGAGGAACAGTAAGTCCAATATAATTCAAGTCACTAGAATTTTAAAGCAATATCACCACTGAAAGGTCACAATTTCTTGTCAGATGCCCCTAATTTTTTTTTCCAGATCACCTTGTATTTTTCTTCAAGTGACACAATAAGATCAGATGTTTTCTTAAGTAATAATTTACAAAAATAGAACGCCTGTTTTATACGCGTAGCTACAATGGGGTGATGAATTACATAATTATATACGAGCGTTTTTCAGTGTCCATTCCTCATCGACCAGAGATGTGGTCGGTTCTCGATCCCTTGCCCTTGAGGTTTTCTCCACGAGACCGCTTGTAAGAGGCGAATTTCCCTTCAAATCAATCACAGATACGGATCGGACTGTGAAATACGACTACAAGCGTTGTTGTATCTTGTAATATCCATCATCTTTCTTGGAACGTATTAGAAACCCCTGCAGAATACCGCAATGTTACATAAAAATTCGCATAGAGTACTGCGTGGAAAGTCGTATCTGCAGACCGGTGATTTGTCACCATGATCATGATTTCTGTGACTGTCTTATCAGTCAATTTGATGCAGCGACCAAAAAACATGTACCTGCAAACCCAGGAAGGTCCAAGAATAGAGGTGTTTTACCCTACATCAAATGAGAGTCCTGGATTTTTGACATGTCATTTGGTGCTATTGGGAGGTAACAAATTCGAGTTTTCTTATTCCGATCGCTGCTGCTTCCTCCGTAATCGTCGAAAACCCATGACATTTTGGCTGTTTTATTGGTTTTTCGCCTGTAGCTCCTCCCAATTGTGTTTTTCGACTTTTGAGTTTATATAAAAACTTGTAGAAAATTAGATGTCCTACAAAATTGGATATATGACTTTTTTCGTAGGAGCGATCGTTTCGAAGCTACGAATGCGAAAAATGTACTCGTATTTGAGGCTACCACTCGAAAATAGGCTCCGAGCAGTTAGTCCACTACATGTAGGGTCGACCGCAGATCTTCCTGGACGTAAAGTATTAAGTGAAATTAGAACACTAGTCACTTTCCTCTCAGGACATGGTGTTTCCAGGAGGTTGAATATGGTGGATTTTCGATGGGGGATCGCAGGCTGATTGAAAAATATTAGCAGAATCGTCAATCCAGAATAATGCATGGCTAACAAGCTTGCGGGAGACCGGCCGGTGGAGAAGGGGTTTCACCTCGCTTATCTCCCTGCATTTTTTATACGGCACCTGCTTCCCAAACTCCACCGCCCAACTAATATTCCCGTCAGGTTGCTTTATTTTCTTGTACGCGGCTGAATCGATTGCACCAAAATCGATCCATTTTCGACACTGACTAATATCAATATCGATCTAGTTCGTCGGGAACGGTTTATCGGGTCGGGGGAACGGACGAGCACAAGGAAGGTCAACGACTCCCAACATCACAAACGCATTAAGGCGGTCGCATTCAGCTATTGCTTGTGGCCAAGGCGTTAACAGGAAAAGAATGGGCGTGAGGTCACACTGATAGTCTTACGATTCTGCGGGGAAAGACTGCAGTCGTCTACTTCCCTTTTTCAAAGATCACAGATATTGTAGACCATTTTGGCCCATGAACCAAACTGACCCATGAACCCATAAGACCAACGCGATTCAACGAACCAAACTGAATCATACCCATTTTCCTGGCATTCTTCTCGTTTTAATGTTCGACCGTGGATCTGATGGCAGCTTTCTAGGAATGCCGCTAAATCAAATAAGGCACGCTACTCTAAAAAACCACTAATAGACTCTCTCACGTAAGACATACTATTGTTTCCTCGACGGGACTTTATCGCCAAACTAAGACATTAACTACTAACATAAACCACTAATAGGAAGGTCAGTGAATTCTTATCTTAATTCCGACCTTTTCAAACTGCTAACTATCGATTTAACGCGTCACCTTTTTTTGTAAGAATGACTAGGTAGCTAATGACTTTGTTTTCGTCAATTCTAGTTTAGTTGTCTTCGCTCGAAATGCGGACAAGATAAATATAAATTGAGCTGGAATTTCCATTTCAGATTTGTCTCTTTGTTTGACTCGAAGGAATAGCGTAAAATCAGGCGTCATAGATGGCAATATCAGGTGATGATGAAGGGTTGTAGCATCAGTCACCACCACGCTCGCATATCCCAAGAAATGGGATTGTGCCCTGTGGACGATGAAGGTGGAAATTGGTAAGGGCTGCTACGTATCGTTTTCATCTCAAAACCTCGCTTTTACCACCGGTATGACCCAAGTGCACTTCACTACGTGTCATAGGCAGTTTGAAACACAGCTCAAGGCAGAAAGGACCAAAGATGCATCACACCTCCTTGATCAAAGATAGCAATGCAGAAAGCAGCAGTGTAGCAGCAATCGGACAAGTATAGACCGACGTTCGTAGGGGACATTTCGCCGTTCAAGTGGCAACATGACTTATCTCACGTTTTGCTATTGCTAAGCCTATACAAAAACAGCAGACTGTTCTGACCGATACTTAAAATTTCAAGTCAATAGCTCATCATCAAAATTTAATTTGTATTATTACGAAAAATTATCTATTATTTAAACAATTTTACAGATAAGAAACCTAGTGAATATTGCACTGTGGTCAATCCCCGACTCACGGTTAAATTTCCAATCTCTAGTTCACCGGGAAGATGAAAAAACTGCCTATTTAGGTATATATCCTGGAGTATAATTTGATTTGCCTGTCTGGCGAGAAAATTCATTCTTTGTAGGGTAAATAAATTTGTAAATAACTCAAAACCGCTACAAATTGAGATAGGTCATGTTGCCCCTTAAACGGTGATTTGATTCGAATGTAACAATCTTGTAGGCCATTAAAACTAGCGCCTTTTAGGGTTTTGGGATGATTTCCTTGATGGTACCTACGTTGAATTCGAGAACGGCGTGGTGATTTGATGAAAACTTCAATAATTCCAGCAAATTCTGTATATTTTGGGTGACGTTTCGATCTCTAGTGGAGGTGTTAATCGCATATGCTGCAAACACCTGTCTAAGCGTCTATTCAATCTGTTATTAAATAACGATGAATAAAAATGTTTTCTCAATAGTCTGTTATATAAGAAGGAGAATTGATTTATTGACCATAATTACAGACAATAATTATACCTACTACAGCAGAAAGCAGAAAAAATTGAATTCTCGGACTTTTAACCTGAGTGGTCTTTCACTGAGGCCAGTGATATAGTGGAAAAATGATGAAACTTTATGATCTATTAAAGGAAACAAAAGAGAAAATACAAAGAGGGGGGGGGGTTGAAATAAGGAAACGACGAAATTCCCCCCCCCCCTCCCCCAAACACTGTGGTATTGATGAGGTTTTCACTGGATTTGGAACGGGTGTCGTGAGTGGGCTTTGAACGAGAAGAAATGGTCAAGGATCTCCTCCAGCCCTGAAGACTTTTTTGTGGGCCATGAAGTTGTCCTTTCAAGTCGGAGAGGGTGTAGTAACCAGAGGAGACGATCAGTGGTATCATCCGAGGGTGTGTTCCGTCTTGGGATGCTGGATATCCATCTGTTGTTGGAAATCCTCCTCCTCACGATGGCCAGGCATCGAGGTATACACATCGATGTGGCCAGGTACCTCCCGGGGGGGTTCTCCCATACAAAAAGGACAGGTGCGGTCGGTCCTTCCAGCCCCATGTGTTTATGTCGCAGGTCGTTCAACTCACGAGGGGAGGATCGACCTTGAGACGGCCAACCCCCGGATCGGGCTTTCGTCTACCCTTAGGCCTGTCGACCCCCAAGGAAATCCCTTCACGGGAGCCCTCAGAGGGGAAACCAGGAGTCGGGACGGCAGATGTTTCCATTGACTTGAGGGTTGTTCGATGACAGGAAGGGGAACAACAATGATGGCAGTAATCAGACATACAACACACAAACTAATCGCTCGTAATCACATCCGATAGCCACACGCAGTCCCCGCAAGTTCACCTGTTACGAAAGGGAATACTAATCACAACTGAACACCAACATGAGTAATTTACAGGACTTAAATACGTGAGCTACTGCAGTTGTTTTAATCCGCCACCAAAACTATGCAGTCAATGATAAGTTCGTTTTTAGTTCGCAAATCACCGGTCAACAGTTTTGACATGGATATGTCTATTGTCTGGGGGTCAGTCAAACATTTCCGTCATCAAAACAAATTTAATTTTAAATTTAAAAAAAAAGTAAAAAAAAAACATTGTAACGTTTTTTGGGACACTTCCGGTGGTTGGAGAGGGTAGCGAGTATCATGAAAGTTTTCTAAAAAAGCAGACGATTCCAAAAATTGGTGAAAGATTTCTGTGCGATGAACACTACGGAAGTTCCATTTCCCTACCAACGGCTTGGTTGTACGTGAAAATCATAAGAATTTTTTCGTTACGGTTTTGGGTGGTTTTGGCGCAATTCCTGTAGTGGCACAGACTTTAAAATTAGCATGTAGCCGCCTTAGGATTTACACTTTAAGCAGCATAGGGCCCGAATCAGCTGAGTGGCTCATAAAGCTAATTTCTATGCTATCCACTCTATGAAGCTGTCATTTGGTATGTAGCCTCCTTAGGAATTACAGGCCCAGGATCCGCTGAAGGGCCCTTAAAGCTAAGAGACATATCCATGATCAGAGGTTTTTCCCAGTAAGGGAGAAATTTACGGAGATTTTAGGGTTTGAGTGGCTATCCAAGACTAGCTAGGTTATAATTCACTGAATGAAGACTTACCTACAACTTATCGTTCCTTCGTTATTTCAAGGATACCTTGCCACAATATTCTGGCAACACTGCCCAATACCCATGTGATACTGCACACACTGCAGGCACTGGATTTCGAAAACCTCCAATACATGTAACCTCTCTAATACCCCTCTCATATCAATTCCACGAACAAAACGTCACGATAGTACGACTCTTCAATGAAGATAGTTCGTTTTCGAAAAAAAAAAAAAAAAACTGACAAGATACGCCGAAACCGGCAATAAATTATAAATCTAAGTGCTATACGCACGAAGCAGAATATTGAAGTGGCAATCACGCAACAGAAAATCAACTCGTGGCGGTTTGATGGGAATTGACAAGCAAATGAAGAATAGTCAACGAGGGGTTGACCAACCGATATAAAATCGATACACCATTACACTGGGTTGACCGAATCAAATTAGGTCTCCGTAACTTTGACAACCCTTGATTTATACATTGGTAGGTGAGGAGCATTCTGAAAACCAAATGCCTTTGATGTAATCAACACGACGGCATCAACTAATTGGTCTTAAAGTCCAACTTATATTTGAGAGATTCTTCTTGTCAGACCATTTGGAGCTAAATCGAATTGCTCCAGGGGTTATTCGTATTTTTCACACAACTTGGAGTCCATTTCAAGCTCTATGAAGTTGGGGATATGTTCTTGATGTTCAGAGAGTTGTGAATTATAAGAAAATATAGATGCACCCTGGGACGTACTGGAAGCAGAAAAGTCACCAAGAAAAGTAGTAAGGGTTAGCTGAGCGGGGTTTAATTTAGGTTTGATGTTACTGAGATCCTCTGATTTTTTAAGCGTTAACGATTCGCTAGTTCCTAATTCTTCAAGACTCATACTTTTGGTTCATTATCTTCGATAATGAACGTTTGGAATCGCCCATGAAAAAAAAATTATCCCCCTCAAAATTTACTGGTTTACCAATTTTGATATTGGGAAAAAATTCATACCTCGAAAAATTAATATGGAACGGTGTAGTTTTTTGATGTTGAGGGATGTCGAGGGTCGGTCAAATGAAAATTGATTTATGTGCCAACGTTTCGAAGAATATATTTCTTCATCTTCAGGGCAGTAGTGTACAAAATGGAGTTTGACTCCAACAGGGAACTTCTTGCCTCCAGATCACAGAAGTAACAACTTGTATAGTTTTTAGGTATAACATTTAAGAAGTGTTTAATTTTTAGAATCATTCGGCAGCCTGCCGGTTCAATGTTCGTACTAACCTAGCTGATTCGAACCCCACAAGTTATTTCCTTGACCAGCGCAAATTACATAAGTTATATTAAAGGACGTTGCATTTCTGAATTATAGGAAGACGTACAGTGAGATTGGTTATATTTTGGAAGTGGATTTAGAATATGGTGAACATCTCCACGATCTGCATTCTGACTCCCACAGGGTTTGCAGATATCGAGTTAATTAACAATAATTAATAATCTTTATGAATAATTATTAATAACTAACAATTATGTATGTGTCGACAGCCACAGTGCAAAAGCCTGTAAGTACAATTTTTTCCAAAAATAAGGTTTTGAGCTTCATTGATAAATTTGGGCCTTGTGCACATGCTAATAGGAACAGAATTAAGCTCCAGCGCTTCATTTCTCCTCAATGGATGTTTGAAGTATCCTGTTACATGGTTGCAGTTACTGTTAGAAAACAGTTTTTACCGTTTCCTTAACATTTTTTATTTTTGTACATACAGGCTTTTGCACTGTGGCTGTCATTATTATTATTCAACCATTTAGTGATCTATACAGAAAGGAGATCTGCATAAAATAAATAATAAACTGTTGTGTCAAGAATTTGTAGGGTTTTCTGAGCGTAAAAGTATTGGTCTTGAATAAGTTCTTGGTGTCTCTAGATACCGAAGAGGTGCCAGTAAAGCAATTTAGGTTTATGTCGTTTATTGGGTTGATATGAAATAGATTCACTTGTCGCAAGAAGGTTTGGACGGAGGCACTTCATAAGCGAAGGCACTGAACAGACTGATTTGTCTTCCTCTTAAGAAGCACCATAGAGTTCATAAGCATCATGGTCTGTGGGGCGATGGAATGAGATGTACACTGAAGTCATAAATCCTACAGAGCAGGAAATGAGATAGCAACGTACCCAATTTAATACGATTCATCAGGTCGTAGGGATTCGTCGAGTTACACCCATTTTGATTGGTTATTAAGAGGCGAATGGACTCGGGAAGGACGATGAAGTCGAGATTACAACCTCTTTCTCCGTCTTTGGCTCACATGGTGGGGGTGCAGGTAGGAACAGAAGATGCTGCGATGGAACCCCAGACGTCTGGTCTGGGACCCTTGGCAACACGAACAAGAACCTCCAAAGAGCCCTTAGCAACAGCGAACCCGAGTAGAGGGAGAACCTCTGAGATCATCTCTGGTTCGCAGTCCAAGGACCATTTTCCCTCAACAGACACTCGGGCAGTGTAATAATTAAATTTGCGGGTACCACCTCCCGTAAACAACGTAGATTTAGCGGCTCCATTTAAATTCCCACCACCTTCGAGCGTATAATTTCGAGACCTCAATGGCTGCTTAAAACGCTGCAAATTTGTCCACAACGCCTCATCAAGTTCTGTATGAGTTTCCGTTCTACATACAATATTTTTGTGAGTCCCATAAATGTACAAGATAATGGCGTCATGAACTAAAATATTGACTGTTCATTCGAAAATATGACCAGAAGGTCATAATTTATTAGTATTTTCACAGGTAATTCGTGGATTTTGGTTTATTATCTTCGATAATGAACCATTGGAATCGCCCAAAGAAAAAATTTTTTTAACCCCCCCTCAAAATTTGTTGGTTTACGTTTCAAGATACGTAGATTCAGAAAATCGAATAAAAAAAAATCCGTCCGTCCGCCGTACGCCGTCCGCCGTACGCCGGACGCCGTACGCCGTCCGCCGTACGCCGTCCGCGCCACTTTGCCCAGTTAGCGTTGAGTTAAAATTACGAAATTTTTTTTTATGGGTTTCGACCAACCATTGTGGGTCCTCGAAACTTTTCATAACCCTAGGTCAAGGGGAAGGGGTTCAAAACGAATTTTGAAAATTTGAAAATCTCATATCTCGAAAAATTCATATAGAACGGTATGTTTTTTATTTCATATTTAGATAGAGTTTGTTCCGTAGAATTTTTTAAGACCATCCGCAGCTCTGTACGACCAGCCGTTCGTTCACAATGACGGCTTAAAGATTGTGCCTCACAACCCGATCGTGAATCAAACTGTTGAAATACAGGTCCATTTTCATACTAACAAGCTCTTTGGAACATCATATGGCTTAAGTTATGTCGAGTTTGTTGTTCTGAGGTGCGTTTCGTGCTACGGAAATGAAGGTAATTTCGAATGTTTGTTGGTAGGTACTTCTTTTATAGATAAATTATTACCGACGTAGTATTAAAAACCTCAGAGTTATATGGTATTAATTAATCATAATTAATAATAATAATTATTAATAATAAATACACATGATTAATACCTACCTAACAATAAATTATAATAATTTTCACTAGGTACTTGATAAAATTATTAATATTTAGTGATAATTCATAATAATAATTAATCTAACATTTAGGATCTAGACATTTAGACCTAGTGATCTAGACAGAAGGGTGATCTGTACAAAGAAGATAATGAACCGTTGTGTCAAGAATTTGCAGAGTTTTTACTGTCGTGAACCCACGTGTTTATCGTTTGCGTAGCAACAGATGTTGGACAAAATACACATCATTCGTAATTTGGCTACCGCCTGACATTCCTGCATTTTTAATTTTTAACATTAAAAACTTAGATAGGCACTTAATAGACACTTTACATGGTGTCAGGTTAAAATCTTTCAATAGCGAATAGATTCGATAGTCGCGATGTCGAAGAAGATAAGAGGGAAAAAGAAGGAGCAGTTCGTTGAAGATCGTTGAAGATGAAGCTCGAGCCCAAGGCAACCAATTTCCAGTGGGTATGTCATCCTTTCAAAATTTCAACTCCCGATCACTTTGATTTTCAAAACCCTCATGGCTGGGAACGTTGGATTAAAAAGTTTGAACGATTTAGAAACGCTTCCGAATTATATAGAAAACCGCAGGCCCAACAAATTAGTATGTTGATCTATTGTCTCGGAGAGGAAGGGGAGGATTTATTCCATACGTTCGAGCTGGATGAGGATGAAGAAACTAGTTATGAGGCAGTCAAAGGGTATTTTGAGAACTATTTAGGGCTGAAGAAGAATATTGCTTATGAGAGAGCAAAATTCTTGAAACTACGACAGCAGCCAGGAGAAACGGTTGACAGTTTCATCAACGATTTGAGAAAACTAGCTGAATCTTGTGATTTCGGGACTCTAAGATCTAGCTTGATCAGGGACCTGATAGTCATAGGAGTGATAGATTCAACACTTTTGGAAAATCTCCAATTGGACGAATTTTTGACACTGGAGAAAGCCATAGTGAATCCGAATCTGTGGAAAAACAACAAACCGTAATCCGTGGGGAAAATTCCGACGTTTCCATGATAACACAAAAATCTAGTACTCTTTCTCTAAACCGACCATAAAATGCGAACGATGTGGACTTTTTATCGTTCATGAGTCAAGCAGGCCGTGTCCAGCAATTAAAGGCACTTGCCACATTTGTGGGACACGTGGTCATTTTTAGCATTAAAAACTTAGATACTTTACAACTACTTACGGCGGCAATATATCCAATATCTACCAACCAACAAATATTTCAATGTACCTGCTTCCAGTTGAACAATCTTCTTTTTATGGTCGATTCCAATGGTTAATGTAAAATGGTAAACCCAAAGCCTGAAGAACCCTTTGGCCGAATTAATTACTGATTTTCTATCATCGATGGTAAACGAAATTTTGTATCCACAGTAGAAACTCGATTAACCGGGGTAATGGTGGGGAAAAATACCACGTATAAGAGACATCACGGTTAAGCCGCTCATTAAAAAAGAGGCTGAAATGTGTAATTTACTGAAAGAAATCATGTTTTAATAGGTAGACATTGTTTTTACAGAATAGCAACTGGCCTAAAGTAGTTGGTCATTGTTGTTTGCAAACGTTTCTGTACTAAGTACGGGTATTTTTGTTTATATTAGATACGTAGTGCGTTAAACTAATTTGTCATAATCAAGAGTTAAAGTACATTACGTTACTGCTACCAAAACATAAATCCAACCAAATACATATTTTTTAAAAATCGACGGATCGACCCACGGTAAATCTAGTGCACTTAGTATAACAATGACGTAAGTTTGAGTACAGTGTCAATAAGAAGAAACTCGATTGTAGGGAATACCGAATCAGAGCGAAACAAGGTTGAATTGAAGCCAAAAAGACCAAGTAATTACCGTTGAGAGCAACTACTTTTTGAGATTAATTAAACATTATCGTCCTTCCTAAGAGGAGAAGTAGGTACGAACTCTGTTTTGCGAGGTGTGAATATTTAATGATTAAATGGAAAAATTGATTTACGGGGTTTTGCGAGGTGTAAATTTTTTATGATTAAATGGAAAAATAGATTTACGGTGAATAACTAATTCTTACCTGGAGATCAATAGTAAACGTTGATGTGGGTCAAGCACGGGTATAAACGTCTGATATGGATTTGTTGATAGCAAGAGCGCTAAAAATTGTGTAAATTCATCTAATTTATAATTTGACCTGAAGAATTCAAATGTCTATAAATTGAGGCATATTGTTGATTCAAATGAACGAAAAAAATGGCGTTAGTTGTGGTTTCAATTTCGCTAAAAGCTCCAGGAAAATTAGCCTCATAACTGCTGGAAGTGATTATGCGACTCTGCGTTATTAGCCGAACGAATTTCGCTTGACTCCGTCCACCTGTCAGGAGCAAATGGGCGTGACGTGAGAAGATGGATTTATTTGGCGCGCGGCATAATTCACTAGAGCCCGCTGATTTATAATGACAAACGGGTTTGACTCCACGAGTCACAGCCAACGGCGAAAGACCGGTTCGTGAAGGACTAGTCGGCGTGCGATCTGTAGTGATGATATTGTTTCGTGAACCACGGGATATTGTGAGTATGACGGCATTTCAAAGTTATACGTCCAATCAGTGCGGGAGTTAATTCATCAGAGTCCCAATGAAAGTATACTTTAGATGAGTGAGGGTTGATTTGCACAGGGAAACTCGTTTTGGGTTGAACTGGGTTGAAGGCCAGAGTTATAGCAACTGGAAGTATACTAGGTATAGGCATACAAGGGGCGAATATCAACAGATAGCCTGAACGGTAAAAGATGTTGTAAGCCGACTTACCCGTATACTGGGGGGACGTCGATGGAAGTCGACAACCTCCTGCGGTCGCCAGACATATCCGCAAGTCTGGAGTAGTCCGTGTCCTGATCCTGGAGTCTGGCGGATTTCCGGCTTTCCGTCAGCCTGACGTCCTCCAGTTTTTTCTTTACTTCGATAGCCTGGAACGAGAAAATCCAACCGTTAGTTTACCACTGGTAGCTATTGAAAGCGAGACAGAAATTGTAGTTGAATTCGTTGCTTATTAGGCTGTCGTAGTGAATACGCCTGCTAAGATACCTAATCTTCAGCGGAATTAAGTAAGCTTTGGAAAATAAACCAGTTTGTTTTTGCTTCAGCTAAATGTGTATGTTATTCCAATCTTCAAATATCAGTTCGAGTTGAATGAAAACAAGGAAGGATACAACGATGAATCGACAGCTTGTCGGCTTCAATAAGCAAGGTCAGCAGCCTATGTGAGTGATTCATTCAAGCCGGATGAGTCATGGAGGAAAATAGGAAATGCAGGGGCGATAGAAAGTGACCTAACAGACTGATTTTCAGTTTTAAGTCGCGAAAAAATTATTTGCATTTCAATTATGTCTAGGCCGTTGCGATAGCAATTGCTTTTCAGTATTCTACGCCTCTGAGTCATAAACTTAGACATACCATAGACATAAACCACTCAACAGCACTCATAATCAGCCTGTTGTACTGAAAGTGACCTCACAATGAAATCTGGAGGTTCACAGGAAACGGTTGACCCAGATAAGTCGAGTCGACCACAGTCACAACGGCCTGGGAAAAAATCCGAAACTTACGAAAAATCAAGATTGGGAAGAGTGTAGATAAATACGACCGCAGTACTAATCTGTGACAGTTAAAAGCCACATACCTAGTGATCGCTCCGATACCGAAACCTCATTCCAACCCGGGGAGACGGTTACTGAAACGTTGAAATGCGCTCCGTATCTCACTGCGGATAATTATTGAGATAAGGTAGATAACAATATCGAGAAGAGCACAATGTATATTAGCGTCGCACAAAAGCTTTCGTCGCTTCTACATTTCTTTTGAATGAACTAAGTGCGTAAATTTCCTGTAACACCCGTCTCATTTCACGTTGAAGGATACGGAAGACGTTTTCTAGAACGATACTAGGTAGGTATCTTAGTTGAGGATAGGAATCTTCGATTACACTCTAATGATGTACTGTTATATATATTTTTTTAAAATAATCGATATATATTTGGCATATCAGAAACATAACAACAACTGAGCTGCAGCCTATCAAGTTAATTTCCTATAATATTATAAACTGTTCGTTGTGCTTTTAGCCCAGTGGCTGTAACTCAGGAGAACACTCACTCACTCACTACACTGTCACATTGTCACATCACAAGATATTAAGTACAAATTTTGTACCTGGAAAAGATCTTTTTCGAATTTTGAGAAGAGTGAAAGGATTTTAATGTGTGCATTTGATAGAGTGGTGACGTAGGCAGGAGAAAGGCGTTTTGGGTAGGATCAGTTAAATTAACTATGACGCTGGAGGTATTAACTATGACGTCATATTAATCAGTTAAATTAACTATGACGTCATATTAAATATGACGCTGGAGGTATTTCACGAGTCAACGTTATATTAAAATTTAATATAATGTTGACTCGTGAAATACCTCCCAAGAAGCACCCTGATTTTTTAAACTACCCCTTCTTCGGCATATCTCCCGTTTATGGTCCACCTCCCGTCATGTTATTTTGGTTCCCCCCCCCCCCCCCTATATTCTTCGAACTTTGCCCAATAATCTCCAATCACGTGTACAGCTTTCTCACTCAAACTACAAGAAAAAATTTTTCTCTTGGCGTATTTCACTAAGGCCAGACACTAGCGAAAACATTATGTGCAGCATATATCGGTACATAGGGGATTACTTTATCGTTTTATCTTTACAATTCCTTTCTCGATGCATGAATTAAGTTTTGTTGAATTTTGTATTATTTAATTTTTATCTACCTATTTTTATCTATCCCCCACACCGCACAGAACCTGATTCTTGGGGCTGGGGTAATTCCGTACCACTGTCATTTAACATATAGAAGGCATTTGTATTTAAAATATCTATGAAGTTCATGCTTGATCATTTACACCTCTGATGGAATAAATGGAATTCAATCGATACAACATGAAAAACGACAATAAAAACAATACGTTATGACAGGGTAAGGGAAAAGGTTAAGATCAATTTTCGTTGGTTCCGATCGTATTTTGACTTCATAGCGCCACCAAAAACACGTACCGTTCACTAAAGGTCTTGCACAGAGATAAGCTTCGAAAGGGCAGATATAAGATTTAACAAACTTGATATTACAACATAGTGAAGGTTCTTCGTCAGTATTTCTAGCATTGAACTTGGCCAAAATACCTCCAGCCACTAAATATCAATGCATTCAAGCCGTGTCGAAACCCTTGTCTTGCGTTAGAAGGATATAAAGAAAAAAGAAATCTTGCACAGGCCGTTTGAATATTGGAAAGTGATTCCAACCGCCAGATAAAATGTGGGTCATGCACGACTGGACATGTTGAACAAACTTTATGCGATCCCCAGGCAGAAAAGCATGGGTTGTGACGCAAGCCACGTTACGCCCTTACAGGCGTTACCCGGGCGAATGATTGAAAAAATACCATGGAGGAACAAAAAAAATCACTTTGAAAGTTGGCAGCCGTGGCAAAAACCTACAAGGGAATTCGCGTTGCATTGTTTATTGGAGGCGCAATGGGCCTTGAAGCGAACTATAGGTAGATTGCGTGATGTAATTTAGCTTCTGAATTGACGATGAGAATCTACATTATTATTGAAATATTTCCTGTATTGTAATTCAAAACCGTTTTCGATTCGTTCGAGATGAACTGGTATCAAGTGTAACTTACGAGAATCGTCAATGTCGTTCAGAAGTGAACGTATAATGAGGTCGACTACCTTCATTTAAGATACGGTATCTTAAATGGACCACCTATTAACATGGGACGGTTTTAACTTAATGGTGAATATTTCCAGTTGGCTACAGATTATCTTGAAGGGCTCGACATTACGGTGATATCTGTATTGTACTAACCATTAGAGTCTCTGCGTAAATCTTCAAGTGGATTTGGAACACGACTGAGGTGAGCGGAATCGACCGGATTTGCACAAAAAATATCAGGATATCAACATAATATGTTATGTCATATTATGATATTTTTATCAAGAACAGTACATTTATGTACTTACATTATTAGTTACCTTCTAGTTTACTCCAGAACGGACAGAGGCCGTTATTTCAGACTAACTTACTCACACTTTCAATCCATAAAAACCATTAGTATTCCAACATTTTCAATAATAAATAATGGGGTCTGTGCATGATTTTTGTTTAGAATTTTGACATTTTATGTCTTTACTATGGCACATAACTCAAAAAGTGTGACATTACGGTGTGACGAAGAAAGCGTTATGGAAAATTTCTAATGATTTTCACGTACAACCGATTCGTTGCTACGGAACTTCAACTTCGCCAGTTATCATGTACACAAATTTAACAATCACGCTGATAGTATCATTATTGAAGTACGAGGTACGTGGAGTGGGTGTGGGAGGGGGCGCAAAGACATAAAATGTCCATTGTGGTTTTTTCTTCTAATCCTCTCTGTTGAATCAATACTGTCTGTTGGATGATGGTGGGGGTTCAAATTGGTTGATTCTATTCTGGAACTATTCTGATATAAAAGTAGTTGTGTACAAGTAACGATTCCTAGGAAAATCGCCAACGGCCATACCGCGCTGAACACACCGGTTCTCGTCCGATCACCGAAGTTAAGCAGCGCCGGGCGTGGTTAGTACTTGGATGGGTGACCGCCTGGGAACACCGCGTGCTGTTGGCATCAATTTTTTTAAAAATTTCAGTGGAATTTCAAAAGTAGAGATTTCATTTTTATTTAGAACTCAAATAAGATAACGATTAATGTTTTTCAATTTTAATTTCTCAAGCTCATTTCCCTAATAATGAACTATGAATTGAAACAGTACACTCGATAAGCACTCCCAACACTTGTCGATGAACCTGTTGATTTCGAATTTGTATTTTACGGTTTTACACTTTTCTTTTATGGACATTTTTTTCTTTCTGATGTATCGACTTTAAAGCTATCATGTATTATCATATTTTGTTGTATTGTTGGATCGCCCGTATTGAATAAATAAATAAATAAGTGATTGGCCGTATATTCGCTCGAGTACTAAAGATACGGGCTCGGTATCGATCTTCATGGGTGTTAAAATGCTGAATCGATTTCCGGGCTTTATAACGTAGTTATACAGTGTTAATTACTGCGCCAGCAACTTCGGGTTTGATAGTCGTAACCAGCTTTTGAGTAACTTTGGCGTAACTTTGGCTATGCAATCATTTTAAAGTGGCGCTAAAAGTAGTAGTTTAAAGTTCGTCATTTTCGACCCAGTTTTTTAGTTGTATGTGTTTTGAAAATTCGGCCTGAAGGCCCTGGTTTATGGATTCAGTGGTATTCAAGAAGTGCCAAAAAATGAATTCTACGAAATATGTGAACAAAACGAGACACGAATATTCAAATACCCAGAAATATGTAGATGCGACCCGCAACGCGGAGAAAATCCCAGTATCCTGCAGAGCAGTTATCGTCGCTCGAAACGGGAACAAACTAACAGAAAACACTGGGAAGGGAGTCCACCAAAAAAACCCCGAGTAGAGGTAGAAATAAAGTGAACAGATGCCGCACGGATATTCCTCGGCAATAAATACCGCACGTGTACACTTGGATCCTCAAATCACACGAGCGACAATGAAGACTACTGGCAACGGCGAATAAGAGAATCTGCCCACATCCCCTGCATATCCGACCGTATTTTTAACAGTGACGTCGCCCTATTCATTGGAGGTCGCCCGAGAACATCGAATACCCACGTATAGGTGATTCAAAATATAATTTGTTTTCGCGTGATTTATCGTATGAATCTGTGGGCCGCGACTACGGGAAGAGTATTTTATTTATTGTTTCCCCGCAAACATTTCAATATTCCGTTGAAACCGCGTACCTAGTGGTGGAAGGTGAGGAGGTGTCCGACAAAGGGAGTTTGAAGTGTAAATTATAGATATGTGGTATTTAATTCGATAGGAACGTCGAAAGGAAGTCTGTCATCTTACTCTCAAAAATCGATATGAAATTGAAATGACCACTTTTAAACCGGAAAATGTGAATAGTTAAAGAATATTTTCTGTATTGTTTTTTGATGGAGGAGATCAAGATCTTCAATTACTAAAACCCCACGTAAGCCTGCTTTAAGCGAATTTTCTTAAAAAAAGGAAGCTATTGTTCTCGGTCCAAATTTTGAAACTCGAATTTCCGAAACATATTCAGACCATCCTGAATCCACTGCCAAAAGACACCAAAAATTATATGTATATGTTTTTTTGTATGTGTACCTCTCCATAGAATTGAGATAAAAAGTTCAAATTTGCACAACAAATCCGTCCTGGCAGTCGAAAGGCTAAGTTCGTAGGTGGGCAGAATCGGGCTATTCTAGGGGGGAGGGGTTTAAGGAGTTTTAGGGAGGAAAAATTACCCATAAATTTCAAAAACAAAACAATCTGACGAGTAAAACCTCATTTTAAAGGTTTTTTTCACGCTGAACACGATGGTGAAGTCAGAATTACGATATCTCATTTCGTTATCAAACTGGAGCACAATGGAGATGAAAAAACGTGGTTGAGACTAGAGATGTTCTTCATGGTTAATCTGCTGTAATCTGATTACGGAATGAGATATGGCAATTCTGACTTCACCATCGCGTTCGTGGGGGTCGCAAAGGGTAAATTTTATAAGGGAGTTCATCCCAAGCCGCTGTTGCCTTGGTTTACTGGAGTGACGTCTCCATGCACACTGTTTCTTTTGCCATAAATTATTGGTCCAAAGGACAAGTTCAAAGTATTTTTCTTCGCCATGAAGGTTATTTAGGAGCTATTGATGCTTTCTTGAAAGGAACAGAACAAGATGGTGAGGACTATTCGTGGGCAGAAAATTACGCTGGGAGTTCGGCTGGAGCCACAGCCTGCAGTTTGGATCGACAGTCTGAAAAATGATTGTACTGCGTTTCACAGCTGGAGTTGGACAGAGAGGTTCAGCGTACTTTTTGCCCGCTTTTGTCCAATCCAGCTCAGTACATTCCGGACACGGTTGATTTGACTGCTGACCACGAAGCAAGAACCTACTGGTTGACTTGCTTTGAAAGCACGATCGATAAATTTGTGGATGCCGCCGTAGCGAGTCAGGCAGTTGGTGACACAGCTCTAGACAGAGCCACGCTTTTCAAGGAGAAATACATAAAAAGGCTCCAGCATCTGAGAAATCACCCATTTGCCTATGGAAACGTATATCAATGTGACGTGAATGAGAGCTCACACCGTTACCTTTGGTGAAGTTAATGGCTGCTTGGTTGTCACATCTTTCATGTGGGACTCGAATCGACCAATTCAACTCCTGAAGGATAGATTTGAGCCAGACGATGATAGAGGCCTGATTACCATGTGCAGGTTGCGTTCAAACCATGGGTTGAGTGCAGTGTACAAACACACCTATTTGGAACCGGACTGCTCTACACAAAGTCAGGCATGTGAGGGCGATGAGGGTAGTCTGGAGCACATGTTGATGGAGTGTTCAGCGTATACTGATAGAAGTACTGATTTATTATTTGAAATTATGCCTCGACCATTGACTTTTGGTGTTCCTACATAAGTTCATCTCTTTGTAACGCACTTTGGTTTAATCACCGAAATTGGTCCAACAGTGTACCTACTCATATTTCAGTGAAAATAGACGATTTTTTCAAATATTCTGGTTTTCCTTAACTGGGCTTAGACTTAGACATTGAATCATTCACTTGATGATTCAATGAATCGATTATGAGTCAAATTACAGTTTTGTCAAAGATGACACATGGCGTCAAAACAGCGGATTGAAAAGGCCAAACATGATGTAAAATTTAAGCAGCTGTAGCTATAACGGGATGGTTGAATAACTGTGATGTAACTGGGGGTAGCACAATAGGACGCCCTTCGAGCCAAAGAATTCTGTCGGCGGAAAAAAAGTTGGTGCCTTTTAATTTCGTTTGGAAGTCTCATCTCACATGTGGGGCGAGCTTTCACTTGTTTATCTTCACAAACGAAACAGGGGCGAGGCAGGCGACACAACTCGGCGACCGGGTCAAGGAAGTTTCCCTTGACATTGTTACTCGTACCAGGCCTCAAGTGCTTCTCTACCTTCGAAAAACTTGACCAGGAACAAGACGGAATATTAATCAGAAGGGGATTGTTTACGAGTTATTTTAGGCCTCGGGAGTCGGAATAGGTCAAGTTATAGCTTTTTCAAGCCAAATTGAGAATTTTCCAAGTCAAATTGAGAATTTTCCAAACCAAATTAAGAATTTTCCAAATCAAATTGAGAATTTTCCAAATCAAATTGAGAATTTTCCAAATCAAATTGAGAATTTTCCAAACCAAATTGAGAATGTACATCAGCTTGACATTTCGCCTATAATTACATTATGTCCAAATGTAGTCAACTAAGAGTGAAGTAAGAGAGACCACTGCATACCACTTTGTCTCCCAATCAGGGACATTTTTCATCAATCAGGTTGATGTATGTTATACTTATCTTGGTACGTTCATTACGTTATTCCCTAAGCATTGTAGTCGAGTACAAATATCTCACCAACTACCCGACAGCTTCGTCGAAATAATTCCTAGGTCGCTAATAAGATGTGAAGTCGTCTCCAAATCGCATTCTGCCGGCTTCGTAGTTTTTTTTAAATTTTTTCTCCCCGTGGGACCGGTTACATTTAACGGCTTTCAAACCACGTGCCGCCCTCCACGTGTCCCACCTGTTTTTTTTTTCGTTTCTCAAGCTCCCCTTTTTAAACAAGTTGAACTGACCTTGCGAAATCACGTGTATTAGTGGAACGTATTCGGGAGAAGCCTCTTTAGTGTTCTGTTCCTTTCACTCGACCTTTTTTCAGTCATTTAAACTGACATAACTAACTGGATTGGAAGCCATGATAAACTGAACTTGAAGTTGAACAATTGACCTACTTTACCTCTAACGTAAATACTGGTGGCTTTAACTTAATTTTCAACTCTCACCGCCGTTTGAAATTGTTTTCGTGATTCTTCGTGTCAATATTCAAAGCTGTGCCGTTCAAACTTTGTCGCTGGATGTTTTAAACATGATATTTACTTGACGTGGCCCTTGCGGCGACTCAAACCAGGTCAAGACTTGTTAAAGAGAGAAGGGAGGTGCTGAACTGCTTGGAGGCAGAGAACAAAATCACACTGGGGTGGAAGGTAATGAGTGAGCAGATGGCGTAGCAAGAAAAGTGGCCTTCGTAGCATTTGTGGGGCCAGAGCCAGTCTTGGGAATTGCCAAATGTTCGGTAGGAACCTCCTTGGGAGCATGGGGAGAGAAGGGCATTGGAGGCATTGGGAAGACATCCCGGCACAAAGTTTCTGGAAGTTGACAGTGGCAGCACCAGCAGGAGAAGGACCTCAGAAGCACTGGAGCTGCCAGGAGGAAGATGAGACTCCTGGTGAGTGTCCCCCTTGAGTGTCCAGCACTTGAAGCTCGACGATACAGAATCTTCAGGTCTTTACTACCAGAAGAGATTGTGTCGGCAAACAACCTTGTAGGGGGGAGTCTGGTGGAGGGAATGGACTGGACCCAGAGCCTATAGATTGACCTACAGGGCAACGATCCGCACAATAAGCGAAGGTTCAGTGCAGCAGATGGGGATCGGTCCCATCCTGAGTCCCTGATACAATCTAATCTAATCTTATACAAAGTTCCAACTAAAGTTGAAACTCGGCGAGATAATGCTTAATAATGATTTTGTTTAGTTTTCCAACGTTGTCCAATTCGCCCCTAAAAATTTTGTCTATGGTTTTTTATTTAGACTCAGAACTATCACTAATGGAAGGGTGAAAGAATAGCCTACATTATAATGGGGAATAGGAGAGAGAAACTTGAAAAACCCCAAATCCGACCTGTTCGACGAATTTCTATTTTAGAATATCCCTCATTTTGTCCACGTGCATCTCGTACCAGTTTTCTACGTTTATATTTTATGTAAAAGACCAACGACGATGCTTTTTAGTTGAGAATAAATCACAATATTGAACAACCGTCAATTGTTGTTTATTGTAGAAATCGACAATATCAACAACATATTCCCGATATTCATGTTTGTCGATAAGGGAGTCAGAGAAGACGTTTCTTGGGTGCCTCGAGTATCTGACGATCTTCAACAAACTTCGACTTTCCAGTCACGCGTCAAACTAGTGGCCGCGTCGCTCGAGCCGGTCCTACGCATCGCATCGCACGTTACATAAATTGACTCATACCGTATTGTGGCGTCCTGTAACGTCGTTTAGAGGATGTTACGCCTGAATGGCTTGAAAATGGTCGTCTGATGCGTTCGGCTATCGACTATACCACAGTATGCAACGTATTGTTGAATTATGTGATGTCAACAGAGTAACTCCCATATGGATCACTATGGAATTATGGATTACTAGCTGTCGGGCCCGTCGCTGACGGGCAGAACTCGGGATGGATCCATCAGCCACTCGTACCTGTCGCATTACGGATTGTACCTCTTACAGATTACATGTCCCTTTAAAAACCCTTATAATCTTAAATACCAAAAATAATATTCATATGTCTCACGGGAAGGAAGAATCAAGTATCAAGCCGTAGGTTGGAGACTCCTGGTCTACATCACTGTGCGTTGTTGTGCGAGTAATGAGATAACTTATTGTTCGTTTCAGAAGATGACGAGATGTTCATCTCCTAGTAGAGGAGGAGAGTCGGTAACTTGCTCAGTGGCGCAGCGGTCTCACCAGTTTTCCAATTGATTAGGTACGGGCTGATCCAATAATATGATGAAGTAATTATTAGATCAGCCCGTATATATATTATAAATAGCAACACATCTGTAACATGAGGAGGCCAATCGTGGCTTCTCGAACGTCGACTCGTTATCGTCGTTTTCGATATTCGATTTTTAGCTTTTAAAAAAGTAGGTTGTTTCCGACGAGAGCACGATAATTTGTATAAATAACTCATCAGCTCGTTGTGAATTCGTGCGGTATTCGTTGCTCTCCTTCGAGAATCAACATTTTCTTTTACTCTTTTCCTCGTATCCGCTCGCAGCTGACATAAAAGTTTGTGAATGTTTATGAAGGGCCGATTATAAATTCCCGCATCCCCCAGTATTCAGACTTCTGAACAACGCTTACATTTCTACGGGTTGATATCGATTCGGAAGAATCGGTGGAGCGGTAGGCACAAATGAGAGACAGAGGAGAAGGAAAAACCAGGAAAAAAATCACCCGCTAACGCCGAGTAGGTCTTGACATTTCGTAGAAGGCGGTTTCGACCTCTGAGAGTGAATGTGTCTGTTCATCGCAGCTGCGAGTTATAAAACAGCCGCGAGATGCGATCCTCGATTTGGCCGTATGTGGGAAAGTGGCTTTTCGCCTTTCGCTCGATTCAAATACCTTATCGTCTTTTACATCAGTGGTTCCCAACCTTTTTCCCTCGAGGACCACAAGATCTATAAGAAAACGTCTGCGGACCACATGATTTTATAACTAGGTAAACTAAATTGAGAACTAGATAAATATATTTTAAATCCTTTAATATACATTGTATTAAGAGTAAGTAATTAGAAAAAAAAACATAGTTATAGTCTTAATATAGTTATAGAAACATTATAAATCTACTGTAAAACGCTTACAAAATATGACACTAAGTCTCTCAGTGACTTCCTTGGTTTTGCATTTTACTGGCAAGATCACTCCACGCCTAACATCAGAAATAAAAACAGCATTACTCATGTGGCATACTTTCATAACAAACGTATACGGAGATATATCTCCGAGGATGAATGTCTCATTATATAGCCAGTAAAAACATTGTTATACTCGTATTGATGAAGAAAACCGTGAATTATAAGACGTACTCTGAAACAGCCCGCGGACCACACGTAAACTCGGCGCGGACCACAAGTGGTCCGCGGACCACGGGTTGGGAACCACTGTTTTACATAATGTGTCAGTTCGCGGCTTCGACGTAGGTTGAAGTCTGTGGTAAACGTTGTCATAAGTCATATAACGGATTCACCAATTAGGACGACATCGACACATTAAATTTTGATGGTGATAGAAATGCTTTGGTATTCATCCTAACGTTTCCCCGATAGCCAACGATATCAAGTCCCAAGTTTTCTGAATTTCTCGGCCACCGAACGTTCAAATTTGAATTCGTGAATTTTTCCAAATTTTTCACATTTTCTAAATACACGGGCATCAGGTGGTTGTGATGAAGAAATACGAAATCAGGAAATTCTCACCGATGAAGAAATCGTACATGCTGTTCAAAAAGATGAAATGGAAGAGGAGGATGTCCAAGATGAACCGCCTGCTCCGAAAACCTCTTCTGCTGAACCTGTTAAAGCCCTAAAGACGGCAATTAGTTGGGCAGAAGACAACCTCTGCAGCAGTGAGGAGATTATGTTGCTGAGACGTATCAGGGATAAGGCGTTTGACCAGCACATCGAAAAAGTGTCCAGAAGAAAATCACGGACTATTTTAGAGCTTAGAGATGCATATAATATAATATATTATATTATTATAATATATTATATTATTATATTATATATATTATATTATGTATATGTACATGTCCATAGATGTAAGTATCATGAATTTTCCCTCAATAAAAAGGCTGTAGATAATCCGAACGATTTGATAATCTGAATGACCCCTTCCCCCATTTCTCTTCGGATTAACGCGACCCGACTGTATTGAGTGACAAATGTGGGTGTTATGTTCTTAATAGATCAAAATCTTCAACACATTTAATAGGAAATTTCTACTAGGAATCAACTTTAATTGAGTTTAAAGAGAAATCCATAATCAAGAACAGAGTAATTCCCAATAATGGGCCAATCTCAATGAAATCATCCACCAATCACTCAATCAATTTTGCCCAGCTGATGCAATTATAATAATACCACAGCGCAGAATCGTAGGAGCTAAGAAGTCAATTCCCAACAGAAACTACTACACTCGTCCTCCACTTTCAAGATTCGACGATAGTGAAGTTTGCTTTTTGCAATTGGTCAATATGCCTCGAAAACGTATTTCCTCTCCCCTCTACTCTAGAGGGGAGAGGAAATACGGAAATACAAAATACGTTATTTTGTAAATACTTAGTGTAGGTCTCGTCTCTTTTCCTTCACAGTCCCAAAGTTTGGGACCCAAACGTCCGTTTTCGGGAAGGGTCGTTCTATAGCCGGACGAAATCATCCACCAATCACATTTTGCCCAGCTGATGCAATAATTGTGTGTATAATTATTATAATAATACCACAGCGCAGAATCGAAGGTGCTAAGAAGTCAAATCCCAACTGAAACCACTACAGTGGGAACATACAGAACGGTATCTCTTTTCTCGTATTTTACGTACTGGTCATTTAATGTCTATGTGTGCACATGTATACATGTACCTATACATTGAAAGTTTAAGTTCTGGACAAAATAGGTTATTTAACAAGGTTAAAGTCGTGTGAAAGGGAAACCGAATCAACCGCGTCGAAGCCCCCTATCGAGGCTTTCACTTCTCAAGATCCAATAAAGGATGACTTCGATGAGAACGGCTTCGGATTTTTACGAGAAGTTTCAAGATCCATAAAGGCAACTCGACTCGTACTCAAATCGGCGTTTAAATCCGACGCGAAAAGAGGATTTCATTTGAATTTCCTTTTTGGGAGGGTTGCGTTACGGAAACCGGGTCGCGGCCGCCACCTGAGTGTTTGTGTTGCCGTATCATCCTACGGTTTTGCACCGTCGCGTAAACAACTTAGACCGCACCAAAAAAAACCCGTTTTGGCGTCAAAGAGTCAAAAGCCGTGAAACTTGAATAAATAAATTTAAAAAAAAATGCTAATAAGCCCAATTCCAGCGTCCCCCACGGCGCATATCAAACCCTGGACGACTTAACCCACCTGTTCGCGAAGCCAAGTTTCCCTCGACGGTTTTCCGGAATTCCTCCCTTTTCGTGAGATTCCGCGGCATTTCGCTGGAACCGCTCTCCATCGAACAGTGCATCACAGAATATTTGCATTTATATTCATTGTTTTCAATCAACCGAAATGCCCTCCCTTTAAAACCGTTTTGGTTCATGGAATTTGGGTGATTGAAGCTTGAAAATCACGACAACTTAGTTCACCTCCACTGGTGATGTTGGGTGCAAAAAATCCTGACTATTAAAGAAAATATTAATGATAGTTCCATATTCCATGGCTGGCTCCATCCCTATTTGAACAATTACCGCTCCCAACTAAGACTGAATGATCAAAAGGGAAATTTAAAAAATTAGTTCTTGAGTATTTTGAACTTGGAAATAGTGAAAGTAAATTATAAACAGGTTTAATTTTGGGTAACTACGACTATTAACTACTTCAAAGTAGATGTCGTACCGATATTTTTTGCACTGGACACCTAATACTAATTAAAATACGCGTTTCAGATGCATTAGTTGTACTACATTCGAAAAAACAGGGAAGAGCCTGGACGAGTCACAGGATTTTAGGCTCAGAAATCCACCTTAATTTTTAACTATCGTTATGTTCTTGAACTGTAAAAAATATTTGTTATATCGTCGGTGAAACAGCAACATGTCAAAGCTATAAGTCAATTTTTCGCCAAAATGAGTTAGACATCATCCCTTATTCAAATTTTCGCTCCGGATCGACTGAAGAAGTCAGTTTCTCGAAAAAACCTCTCCCAGAGAAGTTATTGATACTGCTGCCAACAAGGTATAATTCAGTTTGAAAACCAACATACGAGTATAAGTCAGCAGCTGATTTATATGTTGGTTTTCAAACTGGATTGTATTCAGCTGCTGTTTTACAGTGCAGTTGTGGCGAGGCAACGACTCAGCATGTAAGACGACGTAAGTTTCGTAAACAGTTTTTAGTGTCTCCTGAAAAGTTGGGTAAAATGGGTTGTAGCATGTTGCTGTTTCACCGGCGATATGTATTGTGGACTGTTTCCATGAATAAATTGAAAATGTTCAGAAATTGGATTTGATTCCATGTTCATTGACACCCACGATTTAGTAGGTACACTAGTAACTTTGACATCAAATTGGCCACTAATTTTCTTATCGTAAATGCCTCCTCAAATACTTCGGTAGGAACAGGTGGCTCATCAAGTACCTACTCAAGGTACGTAGGACCAAAAAAAAGGGGGTTTCATGACTGGATAAACAAGACTCCCAACACGATTCCGAAGCGAGCTCGATTTCAAGTACGTGCTTCAAGTTCTGACGGTTAAATACTCGAGGCGAAGGTGTCGGCCTGTCCTGGTTCTGAGGCCAAGCCAGGAAACCTCTACAGCTCTAGGCCCCCGTCGGTTCCCTCCATGTTCGGCGTAGAATTCACGATCCGACTTTCCCCTTCTGGAAGGGGTTTGTGGCACAAGGACTCTCCGGTCGTCCCAGATACCCAATGCACTTGGCCAACCCCGGGGGCTCTTGCGACAGCTCAAACGCTCTTGGATATCTTTTCGGTGCGGAGCTGCGGAGGCGGATTCTGAAAAACCCACGGGAATTTCGTTTGTCACGCGTTGTGATCCCCGTGGAATTCCTTTTCGGGGGAATTCACATCGTTCGTGAATAACTCGAATTATCGACTTCCGCAAAACCCAAGTCCACAACGAGCGTAGAAACTCGTCAAAAAGCTTTCCAGGCAAAACGTAGTTATTCAGCCAATCAGCCAGTATAGACCTTACTTTTACTTAGAGCGGGGGCCGATTCTGATTTCAATGGGGGGGGGGGGGTTATGATATTCATAACTCTGGCCTCCGCGTTATAATTCCATAACTTCTCATAAACTTCGCCAAATATTTTGGTTAAGAGAACAGTTCTTATGTTAATGCTCGTATTTGAGACTGTGTTTGAAATAATTCTAATACATTCTACCATGAAACTCTAGCATTGTTAAAGCTGTTCTGATTGATATTTCGAGGGTGAAGTGGCAACAAGGCCTACCTCAAGTGGGGCTGAACAACATGGCCTACGTGGGATAACCTGGTCAAAATGGCCTACCTCAAGTGTTTTTTTGCAAATTTACAGGAGGCACAAACAACTGTTTATTTCTAAAATTTGGGAACATATGCGAATAGCAGAGCTATGAGCATAACAGTTTTCATATTTTGTTTACAAACCACGATGCTGTAATTTCGAGGGTCTCACGGCAACTCCCCGCATCGTCGCTTTTGGCCAAAATGAGTTATGCATACCATTCGAAGCGTCTTCTCCCGGCGAATCGATCTAAGTATAAGTTAGGTAACACTAAATCTCTCGATTTATTTTACTGAATTAGTCTTCCAGATCATACAAAATGTCATCGACCACCGCCCCCTATCGTCGCCGCTGTGATGATCAACACCCCACATCGTCATGTTATTTTGGAAAAAATACATTGTTTAAGAAAATATTCTAATTGGTTTCTGAAATAAGGTATTTTAGATGGAAAGGAGAAAATCATTGGCAGATGGTTTTTTGCCTCTGCTGAAAAGTCGCCAAAATGATATTGTGGGGAGTTGCTGTGAGACCCTCGATTTGGTATGTAAATACCTTATTCCTATAAATAGAAATTTAGCCAATTCCCATGGTGGTAGAACCCTGAATTTGGCATGTAACCTCCTTAGGACATTAACTTGACCCTGCCCAGGCCCAGAATCATCTGAGTGGCTAAAACATGTTCCATGCATATAGATATTTAGCCGTAAGGCTCAAAAAGAAAGGGGAAGGGGGTGCAGCTTAGTATGGACCTATTGAGCAACCCCTCGAAAATCGAGATATCCAGCCAAACTCATAACAGAGTTTTTGTGCACCAAAGTAGGGAAATAGCTGTCCAATGAAATATCTCATATACCTACTAGTGGATTAGGATTAGGTTAGTTTTAAGACACAAACACCGTAGAGTTTTGCCCTTTTCAACTCATATTACGTAAAAATCCCAATAAAAGACCATGCCAAACTAAATTGGTTTCAAGACTAGTCAAAGAGGTTTAGCTACAAAACGCCAATACATCGGCAGTTCTTACAGCCCAATAGTTGACCTGGTAGAAAGACTTTGCCGTATCTGACAAAACCCTCACGGTGGCTCATAAATCCGCCAATGTGCTGTTTTGCTGCTGCTCGAACACAGCTCCAGCTCAAACGCTGAATGATTTATAACGTTTGGTATTTCGTCTGAAAATCGTGGAAATAGTAATAAAGTCCTCGTTGAATTACGAACGGAGAAAGCCACTTTCACTTACAGGTTCTTCTTTACGGACTGATTCCTTAAGAAGTCCACCTCGAGTTGATAACGATTAACAACGAAGAACAAACAAAAAACGAAAGACAAGAGCCTTCAGAGGGGACTTCGTCATAATCCATGATGAGATAGTGAGGGCAGAATAAAACCCTGGAACACTAAAGATCTCAAGACAGAAAGGGGTGGAGTTTTTAATTTTGGAATACGGAAGGAAGACCTGAAAATTCGACAATAGGCACCAGGTTCCCTTTGTCGACTGACGACCCTAGGAATATTTATCACGACTTCCTCACTCCCTTTTTTTCGACTGTATAAAAGGGTGGAGAAACCCATTCCCTTAAGTGACTTGGCAAAAAATATTTTTTTCCATCTTTTAATTTGATTTCGCCCCGAGTTAATTAAGTCGGGGATAACTTTTTTCGGATATTCAGAATTGTTGCATATTTGAATGCTCGAGAGGACGGAGGGTTTGGAATATGATTTCTAAATTCCACACGACAAAAGATTTCGAAACCGTTTAATCTCAACCTTATTACTTTGAATCAATTTTTAACGAATTTTTGATAAATTGTAATACAGTGGACGTCGCTTGAAATTGAGAAATTGAAAACGAGAAAGACGGTTAAAGGAATAAGTCGGATACAAGGATGGAAATGGTCAGGTCCCGGTCGGTGTATATAAACACATTGGAAATTGGCCTGATACGGTGATCGGGAGGTCGTTTATAGTGTACTTCAAAACCCTTCACTATAAACTTGATCCAAAAACTATTTTGCCTTTTTTCTCCAAATTGAAGTAAAATATCATTATAAATCAACAAATTCTGCACCATATTCACTTGAAACATCATTTTCTCAAAAAATGTTACTTGGTCACTTTTACCAATCACCTCGTGGTATCTTTTGTTCTGTTTTGACAATTATTCTGCTGAATTACAAAAATTATGTATTTTGGAAGACAGGTTTTTCCCCACTCGTCGCCTATAGAGATTGGCCGCTTATAGTGATCGGTTTTGGTTAGTCCCACTATAAGTGACTTCCACTGTAGTGACTGGATGTTGAGACGCGAAGCGTTCAATGCGAATAAAATCATAAAAAATGTGAAGGATGTTAAGGATCATAGGAATGTGGCTGTTGCCTCAGCAACAATTACGTACGTCTAGCAGAGAGAATCGAAATTTGTACAAATTTTGTATGCCAAGAGGGAACTAAAGGCAGCGTGTTCTTTGGAGTGAAGTAGAACGAAAAAAAATGTCAAAAGTTCTCCTGCATCAAGCTTCAAAAGCAGCACTGAGCTACCACTTGAAGGAGGCTCGAAGAGGGGAAATGACTGTACGCAATTAGAAACTTATTTTCTACCTTTCCAGACGACGCACTCTCGCTATCTTAATGGAGTTTCTGGAAGGGAAACAAAGAGTGAAGAAAATGGGATATAAAAACCCAACGCGTAAACATAAAAACGTCTTAGAACCAGCGTTGAAGGCCTAAGTAAATACGCAATTCATAAAATGTGGGAGTATAGGATTCTCTGGTCTTCTTGAGAACGTAATTGGTACTAGAGTGGTACTTACTACGGTAATTCAATTACCGAAACCATAGAGATTAAAGAGGTTTATTTTGTACTTAGAAAACCGTTAACACCTAATAAAAACATTCAAGTATGTTAGGAAGAAGTCCCTGGTATTTAATTTATCGAATTTTCAATACTCTGCCCAAATTTCTTAGAAACCCTCACAATTGTAGAAAACCTCACCATCCTGCTAACAAGAGATTCGTATTCTCTTGGCTGATAGGACAAGGCCCAGAAAAGACCGAAAATTTTCTCGGTAGTATTCATGTTTAATTCATGTAGGTACTTATCGTACAAATTTTCTGATTTCCTTAATATTCATCAGTGTAAAAAGAAGCTTTTCAGTCACATGTCACAGTCTCAAAATTGCACTTGACATGGTATAGAAATTTTTGTCAACTCCTACATGTATTCAACGTATTCAACTATTTTTAAATAGCATAAAATGTATATTATCAAGGAGAAGTAAGCCTAATATAAATTATTGATGCATGTATCACCCATATGCCATCAGAAATTGCACAATTGCAGATAAGAATATGAATGGTAGAAAAAGAATGATTGAAATGATCTGTGGGGTTTGGAGCAGTTATTCGACCATATTATATCACTAACTAACCTGGCGATCTGAATAATTTCCTTTAAACCACAACTGCTAATGATTACGATGTCTACACTCTGACACTCCTTGGTGTCAGATAACGTCCCAAAAAACGATTGCTCCTAATCCTGGCGGTTTCGGTCGGGCGTTCGAGGGACGACGAGTGACCCAGTGAACTAGAATTTTTATCTTTTCGAGGGCTCCTCATTCTTATGAAGCGAAAAAACACCATTTGAAAACAAATCCGTGTTTTGGTTCTCAAAGTGACATCCAAGGGGAATATCTTGAAATCACGGATTACGGACTTTTTGGCGGCTTGTTTTGGGCGTAAGCTGTACGAGGATGCTGCATAGTGAATTGAATGTAATCAATATTATTTATGTTCATGTAGTAAAAAATTTTGAGGGGGGGTTAAAATTTTTTTTTCTTTGGGCGATTCCAATGGTTCATTATCGAAGATAATAAACCAAAATTGAACTTTTGGTTTCGTGTGGCATACAAAATTTGAGTAGTCTGTTACTTGAAACAAAAACCTCACACAACTAGCCAAATAATTTAATAGCCTCAATTCCACGTGCAGGGGGTGTGATGGGAGAAGAATATCGCTCATTGGTTGCAATAGTGTCATATCTCCAAATTTGATGCTTCGGGGTCATCGAAAAAAAACCATTTGGATATTGAAATATTCTGCTACGAATTTCACGAAGCAAGTTTTTAAAGGTCTAATTTCTGAGCTTTAAAAATGAATCGGTTCATGCAGAAAGGGACTTAAGTCCAATTCCTGGACGAAATAAGAAATGGCTTGTTTTGGGGTTTATGGGGGTCTTTGAAGGAACCTTCTACGGGCACTAACTGAGTGAGAAAACAGCAAGCAATGTTTAAGTTTCGTGCAAGAAGGGACCCAAGTCCTGGACATGGGTCCCTTTCTGCACGAACGGAGGGAAACACTCGCCATATGAATTTTTTCAACTCTCTTTTAAATTGGCCGACTCGAGTCGAAGATGACCAAGAAAAATGATGAGTGATACTGTTTACTGCATTTTCAATTCGATAATAAATCATTTTGAATAATTTTTTTTGTGTGGCACCTCTTCACTGCTTCATGCAAAAAGCGACCAAGTCCAGCGCCTTTTTTGAGTTTTACCGAAAAAAGGGCGTCACTTTTTTCAGAAATTAATACAGTTCGTGATAAGGGATAGAGAGTTGAGTATTAACTGAAAGTTTCATTCAGTAATTCAGTTTTCTTGGACAGTTATTCAGTTTTTTAGTTTTTCTTGAAACAGCTGTCAGTGGGCTCAAGTCCCTTTCTGCATGAACCGATTCAAATACACTTCGGGGGTTTTTTGTGATTACCCCGAAGCATCAAATTTGGAGACATGACACTATTGCAACCAATGAGCGATAAGGTTTCTAGGCGGGTTTTTTCATACTTATTTACCCTGTTTTTCTGATTCTATCTGGAGCTGATGGCCTGAGGGTCTGAAGACAGCTTTCGCCCGTCAGTTGGGCAGACTGCAACCAGAGTTCGACTATTGCTACACCCCCGCACGGATTGCATCCCCACCCTCGTCCCGCAGGCCCGTTTCCCAAGGACTCGCAAGGACGTTCGTTCGAAGCCTGGCCTCGTTTATTTTTTTTTTTTTTTTTTTTTCCTTTCGGTAGGTACCTACCTCTCTCTCTCGACAAGCACCTTTCCACCAGCGGTGTTTCCGATCCGACGTTACGTTACGGGAGTAGAACGAGAGACACGGGTTTCACTTATCCCACCGTCGACGTATCGCTGATAACTCACGGTCCCGCTGAATCCCCGTCCAGCTGTTCCCTTTCACTCGCAGTTGGACCGCAAAGAATGCGGGAATTTTACTTTCGGAGTCGCAAGATGAGCGAGATAACCGCAGAATTCCAGTATCGACCGCGAGAATAGGAAAGAAACCGACTCGTTGGTGGCTGATCGATACCGGCTGCCTCCATCAAGAATCCACTCAGTTACACCAACTTAACTAGGTAGGATATTAAATAACATCGCACGTAATAACGTTTCCATTTTTTGTACATTTTTTCTCCGCGAAACTTCCAAACCATGTCGAGTTTCCCTTTAGAGCAGTGATTTCCTGTGGCAATTTTCATGTGATCCGCTTCGCGAACATCTAATGAATTTTAATCCTGAATCTGGGCGAAAATTATTGCATCTACTGAAATTGGTTTAACATACAACTGCTCCGTAATAATTAAGAAGTTAATTTTTGGTTCACGATTTTATAATTCCAATGATCGCTTGTTGAGAAGAATTTTAGACCCAATCCTTCTAAATGCCCCAAATTCCTGAACATTTACGAATTTTGAACATCAGGCTTTTGCACTATAGCTGTCGTATTGTTCTCGGGCAAAAAACGTGTAAACTTGAATTTCCGAAAACGTTTCATACCAAAATGCGTTCCAGACCATCCTGAATTCGCTTCCAAAAGCTACCAAAAATCAAATATATTTATACGTCATTCCAGACGATAACTCTCGATAGAATTGAGATAAAAAGTTCAAATTTGCGCAAATAAATTGGTCATGGCAATCGAAAGGCTAGATAGGCAGAACCGGGTATGGGCAGAAAGGTAGATGGGCAGAACCGGGTCACTATGGGTTTTTTTGGGAAGCTATAGGGGGGAATAATAACCCATAAATTCAAAGAATGGTACAGTCTGACGGGTGACATCTTATTTTAATTTAATGGTAGAATACGCTGAAAAACTATTTGAAAAATTCACGAGTTCCTATTTAAGAGCTTCACTGGGTGGAAAAAATGGTACCTATTCGAAAAACTGCTTGACAAATTGGTTTTTTGAAAATTTGTCAAATTGATATTGTAAGAAATGTGATGCTGTAGACGAATACACCACAATACTATTGTACTATCCAAGAGGTATAGGAAGAGAATAAACTGTTGGATTTCCTCAACCTGATCAAAAGCTGTAGCTACGTACCTATTTATACAAGCCATTGTTAATAAATGGGTACTCCTGACGTAGCCCGCCGGCTGCTGTAATCTCTCTTGTTATTTTCATTTTATTTTTTCCTCAGCTTAGGGAATATAATATAGTATGCTCCCTTTTTTGTTATACCGGGTTGTTTTAAACGGGTATTCATAAGGTAAATAACAAAAAATTCTTTTGTATCGTTTGTTTTTCTCTTATTACGTTCTGCTAACATAGAAGTTGATTCTGGGTTTTTCATCTTCTGAATAATTTTTCTCATAATATGAAATACCACTGTTTCTATAAATTCACAACTTAGAAAGTCAAAAGACAGTGTAATTGTGATTTTACACATAACGTGATTTTCCACTTATTATGATAGTTATGGGATCAAAATTAGGGAGGAACTCGGATATGTATAAATATAAAGCTAGGGATACTGAAAAATATCAAATGAACCCAGAAAGTAGTAAGAATGGCTGAAAAATTGCGTATGTTCTGTGTTTCAAATGATGCACTTCTACAACGTTAAACGATAATGATAATGACATTAGTACATTGTACTTTAAGATCAGCAATGACTTGCACCTAATAGGATCCATATTGAGGATAATTACGAGTCGTTAATAACATTCATCAAACATGAAACCGTATAGTAAGAGCCTATAGGAGCCCCATATTATTCAGGTAACGTAGCGAATGACGTTAACTATTTCGGACGTAACTGTATTTCAACAGTTGAAACATAAGGGGAAAATACATTCAGCAATAGTGTGGGCAGAATTCGAGGCTGAAGCCTTGAGTGCAATGTTGTTGTTGGCATTCAAAAAGCTACTCTGAACGACGACTTGCCGAACAAGAACGGGATGTTTTTACACGGCCAAGCCCTCGATGCAGAGGGGTTGCTCACTTGCCCGGTCGTAAAATGTTGGCGTTTAGTATGTTTCAAAACGAGAAGTTTGCATATGATTTCAACAGAGGTGGAATACCTACTCGCGGGCTAAAAATAACTGGCAGAACCATCAACCAAGATTTCAATCGAGGTTGAATTAGAATAGGTCTATTCACTAATGGAGGTCATTGAAAACACCGTTTTCTCAGTTCCACCGCAGCATTCTCCAAGGGAGATGGGTGCCCTGTTCAAACCGCCAACCCCCGTTTTACAATACTATCTCCACCTTGTATCGGGTGACCTTCACAAAATCAAGTCAAGTGGCAACTGTGACAAGGAAAAACGCTGCAAATTCTTCCACAACGGTTCATTATTTTCAGTAGATTACAATATCCTTGTAAGAATCATTCTGACACAGAATTGGCAGACACGGAAAGTACCTCAGAACGATGAATTCGATACACCAAACCGAAAATTGTTCTAAAGTTTGCCCTTGCATACAGCTAGTAGATTGCCAAAGATACCTGGGTATTGCAGTGGATAAGTTTTTGAAATGGGAATGTCATATTTTGCATGTGAGCAATTGAATCAGGAGATCCACTTTCATTTTTTCTTTTTTAAACAAATGTCTGCCCATATCCACAATCAAAATTACCTACCATGCATATATCCTATCAATTCTGTCCTACTGCTTCAATCAAAAGTCATTAAATCCGTACTACGCCTCTTCTTTAGATCTGGTTACCGAAGCCCTACTAAAGCTTTATTTTCTAAACTTGAAATTACTTATGTCTTACTTATGTGATTGAGTTACCTACTCAAATATTCCTATAAGCGATATCTCCCGGTCCCTCGCTTATGTGTTATTACAAGATCCAATTCCAATATCATAATAACGACTCCTCACCCTAAATGTGATGTTTTCAAGAGACAATTTCCTTTTTTAGGCCCAAGATTGTTTTCAGCATTGCATTTCACACCAAGGTAATAGTTAAGTTTCGATCATTTAAAAATAGTATTTACGATCTGCTTAAACAACAATATGAAAACAACATTCTTATTTCCCTTCTGAGTTTTATTCAATAATTTTTTCTTTCGAAATAATTGTGCTCTTTTGTGTTCCAGAATTATTTTCATTTTGTGGTTTTGTTTTTGCATTACCCTGTACATGATATTAGTTGTATCATGTAAGATATTGGACAAGGCAGGTTATTTCTTGTGTTGGTTTTTGCTTCTTTTCTAACTACTAATCTCCAGACAATTTTCATAAATTATGGAGATCAGTAAGTGCCAAATTTTGTTTTTGTTTTCACGTGTATGTTGTATTATTTTTGTACAGAAGTATCAAATACTTCGGTTTTTGTATTCATGTTAAATGTTTTGTAAATAAATGGCATTTATGGAGAAAATTTTTTTTCGACGTTTAATTCACGCTCATGTTGATGATGTTTTTTCGATCCTATCCAAAACGCTCAGAGTAGTGAAAATCCAATTCGAAGGAGTGTAAACAAACTATACCGTTCTATTCCAAGCTTTCAGGCTGTGGCGTTTTGAAAACGTCAACCACAGTTTATCACTACTCTACTGATGAAGGTTGTGAATTGTTTCATAGCTCATCCTCTGCCTAATTGGAGGCGTCCACTTCTCCCCAGTTCACAGCGCTCTATGGAGTGAAACTTGTGAAGAGCGTTGGATAACTCCAATTCCAATCAGTGAACTTGAATCTCGACTTTTGGAAACCATTTAAACGGCAATCAAAAAGAGGCGTTGACGTGTTGGAGCTCAAACTAGAAACCAACTGCCAGCTCAGGGTTGGGGTTGCGCCACAAATCGCTCGTGCAGGGCATGCAGTGAAAGGGTGCCTCCTGAAGTGGCGAAATCCGATGCAATCGATGGACACGGCTCGTACGCGGCCGAAGGCCGTTGTCGGATTCACCGAGGAAGTCCAACCGGGATCATCTTGTTTTCGAGTTAACACCCGCCACTTAACTCGACATTATCGAGGTCTACGCATCTGACTTTGCATCAAGTAATACGAGGGTTCGATCGAAGGGGCAATTGACGAGCTGTTCGAGAGGGTCGTGATGCGAGAAAGTGCACTGTAACAATGTATAAACGCACAACAAAAAACGACAGGTTTACCGGTTTAACTAAAGATGGAAATTAACTGTGAGTTAGGGCGTGTGGTTAGACAGTTTACTACAATATCCATTTAAGAGTAATGATGTAGCTTTACAGTCATTACCGTGTAGTTTTTCAACTCTGCACGTCCCCTTCACTTCTAAAACCTCCTTCTATTTCGCCCTTCATCCATACAGGTATTTATAACAACCCAGCAAATACCCAACCTTTCATCCACGGTTTCGCACAGGATAAACGGACCGTTCATGTCGAAACGCGTATAAGGGGAGGGTCCTGAACCTGCAAGACCATCTGCGGCTTTAAATTTTCTCCTCTCGCACTTGAAAATGTCGAATCGACATCACTTCAAAACCGGGTTGTGTACCAAACGCCCACAACCCGTTCGGGGGACCAGGTGACATTTGATTCCCGAACAACCGTGGCCCACAAAAAGCAGGGCGTGACGCCCTGACCTCCTCCAGTGCTTCTACGTAACGCATTCCGAACCAATACCTTAAACAAGGGGGAGCTGACAAGTGAAAGCCACTCGCGGAAAAAAAAAGAAATCGCGAATGTGAAGTAACCGACAGCGAACTCCCACTCGTGGGCTTTTGCTGGACCTAAATTTTAAATATCACCGAATTTAGTCCTAAGTTACCATCAGATGCCCAGAATACATTGAAAATCTTCGAGGCGAATTGAAACTATACCGTCCGTTTTTCCGTACATTTAATTGTGTCATGGATGTGCATATATGCAGTATCATGCGCTTCCGCTAGGCCATCAAAAGTGTTTCATGGTAGGCCTAGGGGAAGCGCAAGGAATTGCATGGATGCACATCCATGACAGAATAGGGAACCTTAGTGTGTCAGAGAATAATAATTATTTTTGATGGCCAAAAATCGAATTTGGTGCCTCACAAGACATGTAAAACGAGTAATTTCAAACGAGAAAATTTTTGTTCGCCAAAAAGAATGGCGAATTTGTACTTTTCCTGCTCAACGTGGTCGTACAGGGTTGTAGCTGATATGGGCAGGGCGGTGCATACATGCACCGCTTTCGGGAGCCAATCAGAGCGGTTTACAGAGGCGGTCTAAGTACTGCTCTCTGATTGGCCTGGGAGGTAGATGACGTACATTGCTGCCCTCTTCCCGCTCAATACGACTTCAAGCCTCTCCAGAAATAATAGCGTGGCGTGTTAAAATAAAATTAGCGACAAGATGAAGGATTTTTCAACGTGAAGATGTAAATGAATGCAAAATGAAGGCGCGGAATTCCAGAGGTAACCCGATCACCTAGCCAGCCAGCCCTCTGACGTCATAGGCTCTTACGGCATAGGCTGTGACGTACAAGTTAGCCTCCTGCCAGCCGTCTGACGTCATACGCTCGTGCGTCATAGGCTCTGACGTAATAGTTGGGCTCCGGCCAGCCGTCTGACGTCATACGCTCGTGCGTCATAGGCTCTGACGTACTAGTTGACCTCCGGCCAGCCGTCTGACGTCATACGCGTGTGCGTCATAGGTGCGTCTGAGGTAGTGGCCCGCCTGTCGCTTGTGTTCTGACGTGATCTGAGGGAAAGGGTGAATCAAGGAAACAAATTTTTCCCGTTTCAGTTTATGTGCCAAAGCAAAGACATGAAAATGTCAAAAGAATGTCAACTCCATCCTGTTGTTGATACAGTCGAGAATTAAATGCTTGCATACGAGTCTGCAACACATTGGGGCATTTTATGTCTTTAAAGAAGTGATTCAAGAACCTTCGAACAATGCTACATCACCTACCCCAGTAGCGTAGTTGTTATACTTAATAATTAAGTACAATAACAATTATTGTACTGTACAATTATTGTACTTAATTGTAGGGTTCATAATAAATTATGAAGCTTGCATTCGTATAGACAATATAAATTATTGAGAATGATCACCTGTGTGTAAACAATTATTTAAACAATCACGCTCATACCGCAGCTTGTCGGCCACGCACTCCGCAGTGGTTAACGTAATATGGTTAGGTAAATCGAGAGCTATCCAACGAGTGGTGAACGATTTTTGTATGATGATAACTGGCGAAGATAAAGTTCCGTAGCAACGAATCGGTTGTAAGCGAAAATCATCAGAAATTTTCGTGACGATTTCGTGTAACGTTTTTCGAGTTATGTGCCAGAGTAAAGACATAAAATGTCAAAATAAGTACAAATACCTACTTCCTTAAAAATTTCTTTAGCAGTAGGTACCTTAATTATTCTGAAGGTGAGTTCTGCTCAGGAAAATGTTTTTAAAAAATCACTGTCATTCCCTATTGATACAACAGAAGATCCCAAGCGGCGGATGGAAGAGTTGAGTTGTGGGAGGCAAAAACCTAGCGAGTAAAGAAAATCACCAGCACGACAACCCATACAACAAAACCGGTCATAATTTCCTCCAGAAGCACTTGCACTGCAAAAGATGCCACTTCGCCTATCAGATTCTGCTCTGCTCCAACGAGTAAATAAACGCACATGGCAAAACCTGTCTCGAAAATACGAAAGTCGAACGCTATCAGGCTGCGAGACTTCTCATGAACAATTCATTGCAGACGGGCGTTGGAAGAGAGGAATGTGTCGAAATGTTTGGTCCTTAAACGCTTCACCCCCAAATACAATTCGATAAAAAATCGAACATAAAAATTACTTCCACTCACACGTCACCATCGCCAACAACACAAACTGAATTTGTCAGCAGAATGTCTGCATCAACATTATAGTTGAATTTTCATTTTTAATACCAGTGATTTTTTATTTTAATGCAATTCTTGTTAATCCGTGTTTTTTAATGTGTTATTTAATATTCATTTGGGGTTTTTTTCGGATCAAACCCAATGAATATTAAAATCTGGTATTTTTCGGTCTCGAGGTATTGACAAGGCCTTAATATGCATGAAGTCACCTAATGAGGGCCGCCACCGCCATGAAATTTCTAAAATAGCGCTGACGTTTCCAAAGGTCGGCTATCGAAACCAAACACACAAAAAACCTTCCATTTCTGATGAACTTATAAATTGGAAAACGTCGAAGGACGACGTGCTATCGTATTTTTCGAGTTGTTTTCGTCGGATGGAGGTGGAGTTCCCTGACCTTCGTTTAACATGAAGGACTCGTGAACTCGAGTATACGAAGCGCCGTTGTGAATGATAATCGATACTCAGCTAGTACTTCCTCATACGGTCAATAACAATCGACATCCCGAATTCGAGCATGACATACTTGTAAGTGTCGTTGGGTTCTCTCTTGCTGGGACACTCGTACAACTCTAAACAGTGACGATTTCCGTTGAAATATCAGAATTTTCAATATCGTATCGACATTTTTATTCACTCGATGTATCGCTGTATTAAACCACACTCGATTATGTTCAAATAAAAAACGTTAATTCCATGCAAAAAAATAAAGTAGACAAGGCTTCGGGTTGTCACCTAATGAACTAGTGCTTGCAAATAGTTTGTACGGTATTTTGGACTATATCAACAGATGAATGAGATCCGCTAGGGACTTTCGCCGTAGACGGATTTGCATAGCGGGAACTGAGAAAAAAACGAAAGTAAAAGGAAGCCAGTTACATAAGCGAAGCGAGGGTTTCTCTTGGCGAGGATACTCGCTGCTTGCTTAACAAGCTAGCACTAATCCTGGTAAGTAGTGATTTGAGCCGGCTCACGAGACATGGTACGTTATAAGTTCAGGAATGTTTACTCAGTATCCAATTAAAAAGAACCTGCGCCATCTGGGTGAATGGCACTTCTCAACGTTCACAGTGCGTTGAAAAAGTAAGTTCAAAGGCAGTACTGTATGTTACACCCATTTCATCTGGAGGACCTCTAGGGCCAACTGCCCCGTTCTACAGTGTTGGTGAATTTTCGAAGGAAAGAAAGATATTGTTGTCGGTCCAAAATGTTTAAAACTCGAATTTTCGAAAACATTTTATGACAAAATCCGTTTCAGGCCATCCTGAATTCACTGCCAAAAGACACGAAAAATCATATATTCCACACGACTACCCTCGATAGAATTGAGATAAAAAGTTCAAATATGCGCAAAAAATCGTTCGTAGACGGGCAGAATCAGGCCACTCTAAGGGGATGGGGGAGGGGGGCTGGAGAATTCAAAAGGGAAATATTACCCATAAATTCCAAAAATAAAACAGTCTGACAAGTGACACCTCATTTTAAAGGTTTTTCGATGCTGAAATACGAAGGTAAAGTTAGAATTGCGATATCTTATTCCAGGCTTAAATTGGAGCACTTTGAAGGTGAAGAACCGTGGTTGTTACTTGAGATGTTCTTCACGTTCTATCTGATCGCAATTCTGACTTCACCATCGTAATCAGCGTTGATAAATCTGTAAACTTACGTGTAACTTGGCAAAAAATGGAGTCGAAATTTGATATGAAAACTGTAAAATTGAGACGTTTTACATGAACTAGTTATTTCTTCGAAAATTTGCTCTTATGGCCATGCTGCATGACTGTGGATTTTTTTATACTTGAAGCGTCTTTGGGACACAGAATTTCCTACTTTCAACCCTCATCTTGGAACGTAAGCCACTAATTGTAGCCACTATTGTACAACAAAATTATGCTAACTGGTGAATAAGTGGCCGCCGATAGCCTCGTGGACAAGCGCGTCTGTCCGCGATACGTAAGATCTTGGGTTCAATACCCGCTGGCGTGAAAGGATTTTTCACATACTTAGCCGTTGCGGCGGTCACCTGGTGGAAAGCAATGGCAAACTACCACCAGTATCATTTGCCTAGTACAGCCTCTCAAATAGTGCCGTTCGGAACCGGCGATAAACTGTAGGTCCCGTATAACTTGTGAGGACGTGCATCACAGGATTATATGTGAGAGGTCGCCAACGTCCGAAATTCGGATACGGCACTCCAAGAAGAAGGTGAATAAGTGAGGTCTCTAAAGCTCTGAAACGTACAGGACACTAAATGGTTGATCCTCAATGAATATGAAGGTAACGGAATTAAGGTTGATATGAGATTCTCGTAGCAACTCATCTCCACTCCCACATTTTGATGGAACGCCCTCTGACACTCAACAGCAATCGTTGTTACGATTCAAAAATAATTTGATTAAACTGCATTATTGAACTGAATGATTTTTTTCTTGATGGTGAGATGATGGTGACGCTTCCTTTACCATAGCTTTTTCATTTCTTGTGGAAAATTAGACCTCCAGCGACTATGATCAACAATTTCATTCTACCGTTGCTGCTGGACGACACGGGTCTTGTTACGTGTGCCATTGGATCGTTTCATAATGGTTTCGTGTTTGGTTAGTTACTTGATACGAGGAATCTTTTTTTCGTTGTACGCCGCAACTTGATGAAGTGATAAGTGATTCAGTTGCTGCCGTAATTCACCAGAGGCCGTCGCATCTCTAATGACCGGAAAGGGTCATATTCACCATTATCAGGAAGTACCTACTCATAAATCCCACACGAGCCCAACTAACTCAGCCTGAATTAAACGAGGTGAAACGATTGACACCGAACGCCGTCGAGGGGCAACTTGGAGCTAGGAAGCGTGCAGGCATCCGCCCTGGATTCTTTTTCTCTCCTTAATGGGACGGGATGGACAGAGAAAACGAAAATCCCGTCTTCATCAGCACCTGTCCGAAACATGAAAAAAACTTGAATCCACCTCGTAATGCCTGATAATGACCTGTTGTGTGGTGACACCATCGGCGTCATGCTTTAGGCGATCATAATACCTCACGAACTGTTCATTGTTCACGATGATGTTACTTCTTGGACGAGTTTTTACCCCTGCATAAGTACAGGAATTGACCGAGCAGACTAGAAATATGGCAAGGTAACTTGGATTGCAGCAGAAGAATATCAAATCAGGAAAATTGAACCTGAGAGGTTAGTAAATTGCGGTTACGAAATTTTCTCTTAAGTGTATCATCCCTTCCACTAACCTCACTCTCGTGCCTATACCCTCCATCACCCCTCATTTTTAATAAACTTTTAGGGCCGTCAGGCCGGTATTGTATAAACTTAAGTCACTCTGTACTAAATAATTATTGTATGCTGTATTCATGTCAATAAAATTATTCTTGATCCTTGATTCAGTAGCGGAGATTCGTGAGGCTTTGAGGACTCGAGTTCGATTCTCGACTGGGAAACGGGAAACACGCTTTTCCCCAGTAAGTGGATTCTTAGGAGCTCCGTATCAACATGGTCGAGTAACTTGGTATACACACTGAGCTTCTAATCAAACACGCCCGCATATATTTAATATGGGTTCTTAAATGTGAATTAATAAATCACTGGTATGATAATCAAGCACAAAACTAGTATTCTATTGAGTCTACCGCATATTTGTCCACAGTTGTAGTACATGTACCAGTACAACTCCATACCTCCACACGCAAAGTATGTCCGAAATATTGTGTACTATGCTCACAATATAGTGGGAACACAAAAATAACCCCATCAATTTAAAATGGTCAAGGGAAGAAAAATCGAACGAATTTGTGATTTGAAGTTTGTAATCGATAAGAATGAAATATTGAACGGTAGGCTACTGCTCGAATATTCATAATTTCCTAATGATCAGGCAACGAAAAAGTGCTCTGGGGACTATTATTATTGCATTTTGCAGCGAAACTTGTGACGTCGATCGAACGGGGCTGAATGGATTCCACTAGGCATCACGTTATTACCATTTAAATTGTCCACAAAGATTCGAATGTTGAGAATAGAGTATTGAAATACTCAACAACATTAAATTTTACGAACTGCACAGTGAAAAAAAGGCAGTAAGTTGGGAGAGTAGTATAGCTCCCGCACGAATCAAAACGCGGAGGTGTTTCCAAGATTTAACGGATACGGAAACATATTTGTTCAGGAAGATGCGAGAAGCAAATAGACATTTGCCGCCACTAACGAGCCTTATTCAGTACAGACTTCACCAAATGAGGCGGCTGGCAAATAAATCTGTAATCGTCGTCAATTTGCAGTAGAACAGAACTGCGACGTGTTGAACACATCAAAAACATCGAAAAGCCTCCCAGAAATGACAAGAGCGTAACGGAAAGGCGACGAATCAGCGCGATCTTCGAGGAACCGGACAGAAATAACAGGGTGATTGACAGTTCGTCAACCGTCGAATGAAGACAAGGATTTTATCGACTTCCGTTCAAGCTTGCGGTAAATAACGAGATTCTATGCAAATTGTCGAGATATCACGAACAGCAGAAGCCGTTTCCTTCGATAGATTGCATCACTGGTAATTTGCACAGCAATAATAATTTTCAGTAAATGAATATTTTTCTGTACGCTCTGTACCGGACGTTGATCGAGGTAATTTGTGACGATATTGTAAATTACACTTGATCTGAGGTTGGAGCATAGAGGGTGGGGGTGAGTGATGCAGCAATGAATTTCGATTCGAATCGACGCATTTCTAATGCAAGGTAAACACTAGTTTCAATGTCAAAAAAAAACTTCACAGAGATCGATAATCACAATTGAAATCCGATTGATTTGAAACTTGGACGTAAAATGGCGCGCGGTTGTGACGTCACCCGACGTGGGCCCCCTCGGTCATCTCGCAAGTTTCGGTAAGGGTGGCTACTGTTTTTTGTGTCGGTGCGGTGGTAGCATCGATTTAACATCGGTTCTGACGTCATCACGCGCTTTTTATGAACATGATTATATTAAATAAAAATTTTTATATCCATAAAAAATAAGGGTAAACTAATTTTGGCGAATGATTCCCATTTTCACGTTGTTGAAGCGTTTCTGTATCAATAAAAATTCTAAACAAAAATCATGCGCAAAAATCGGCTTCAAAAAATGCCCGCCTGACTTCATCAAATGGAAGGCGTGTATGTATGGGAGTATGGGGTTCTGGTACGGGTGCCACCACTTTCCTCGTCGTGGAATAGTCTTTTCGAATCGTAAAATCGAATGAACGATAAGTGAAGTAGTGACGGACCATATGTTGCCAAATGGAAAAGAAGGGAAGAATGACACGAAACCTGTTACCAAAAAATTAGCTCCTACCTATACCTACCTAAAATGATATAGAATTGAATTCAATGTATTTATTGATTGATAATTTGTACTTGTACAAAAGATTGTGGAAACAGTGAATGTCAATGAAAAACCATGGAAACATGGTGAAAGAAAAAAAGACCGTGGAAACACGGTGAATGAACACGGTACATGTATGGTTTTTGAGAGGACTGGGAACGGCTGTAGGGGAGTATTGGAGGTCCTTATTGGGATGAGTTGGTCACAAAAAGGGGCCTGTAGTCTTGCGGGACTGTAGGCCCAGAAGAGGGACATTTACGTCCACAAAAGGACATTATGTCCAAGAAAAGGGGCCTGTAGTCTGGTGGTACTATAGACCCAGAAAAGGGACGTTGATGTCCAGGAAAGGGAACCTGTAGTCCTTACTTTACATCCAAGGAAGGGCCGTAGAGCCAAAAGTGAAGCAAATAATATTATTTGATATCCATAAAAGTTCATTTGCTGACATATTGATAAAGGAGATTAATATAAATGAATTTCAATATGCATTTAAGTTTCCATACATTTTGGTAAATATGTCAATTTACTACACCATAGTCACTTTGTAGAGTTTGTGCATAACATAGTTGAAATTCGCATGTAAAAGTGGACTATATCCAGGGTGGATTCCACACGAATTGGCGTTTTTTCTCCGGAGGCGGAGAGATGAGGTACCTGTTCTCGAGACCTTTCAAAAACGCGAAAGTCTCATTACCTGTCACCAAACCAGGTCCTCACTTCAGGTTTGTCTTCAAAGTTATTGCGTTTCCGCGGTCGGCACATCGTGCAGGCTCGCGGCCGCTGCGCTCGCGGGGACCTCTAGCACACTTAAGTAGGCCACTAGGCCGAGTTGTGCATGGGGAACCTCTTGCCTCATTCCACTTGCATAACCTCCCCCACACCTTGGTTAACTTCTATTGGCGAACGCTTTACCCGAGCGATCCCCTCGACGATTCGACTTTTCAGTCCCCTGCCAAGTTTTTCTATCGCACGAGGATTAGAGGACATGAGTTGCAGTAATCTTAGGCTCAATGGCGAACTAGGAGTCATGCCAATGAATTGACAGGACGCATCAAAACCCGATCTTTATTGGTATTCATCATAAAACCCCTCACTTTCAGGGGACTTTTGAATCAAACAACTGATTGAAATGAATTTAAAAAAATATTATTAATGCATTTTTTCAACAACAACAAAAAAGTATACAAATACATCTCATAAACAAGAGCATAATGCCAAATGCTACTCCCCACTGTACGTTAAACCTGTGCAGCGGGGAGGAGTTATTTATAATTACTTTACCTATAAGATTATTACGAGAAAAAAAAAATGAACGAATGAAATGAAATGAATATGAATGCTTCTCATATTGAAGAAATAAGAAAGATAGAAAAAAAAATACTACATTAATATCCATAAATTGTTAGAGAGAAAAAAAAATTACATAGGTGTTTTATCATTATGAGCAAGACTTCACCTCCCTTGACTTCTCACAACCAGACACTCTGTATTGGAACACATTGACGGTGACCACAAAGACAGCAACAATACAGTCATAAGGTCAGACTGCCGATCCACTATCCAGGCAATAAACAACGTGCCAACTGGGAAACATCAGATTCTTCTTCCTCATGTGCAACAGATCTTAACTTACATCCAAACCATCTCAGAAAGACCAGGATCTCGACTTTAAATATAGACAATGAGTTTCCAGTCATGTAGGACAGCGTGGAGAGACGATGGCGGACGCTGAAGCGAGAGCGTGTGGCCTGCGAGAGGGCATACAGCAGGACATCGCCATCCCTCACAGGGAATTTTGGATCAGGGGAAATGACCAAAAGGTAGCGAATAACGCGATGGTTCACGATGGATCATGGGCCAGGCAATTTGTCAAATTTGGGCCCGGGGATCGACAAACCCTGGTACAGAAACAGCAGCATCCCCATACGAGACATCACCACCACCAACAAATTAATAATGGATCACGCTAACGATAAACTATTCCTGTTCAGAATGAAAAGGGAAAACACGCCAGCTTGCAGATACCGCGAAGAACTAACATCTCTTGAGTCAATTCGCCATATCTTCACAGAATGTCGAAAATACAGGCAAGGACTCCTCCAAATTGAGGAAGAAGGATCAAAATGCAATACTGGAATTCATCAAATCCGTAGTCACCAACAACTCGCTCATCCCATCCTTGCTAAATTTCCTACATTCATCTAACATCCAAATCTAACCAACATTTCATCTCTTTTTTTCGCCCATAACAAAGTAAATCAGTAACAAAGTAAACAGTAACAGTAAAGTTGGAGATTATCATCATCATCAACAAGACACTTTGACAGAATAATGAGCACTAAGCCTACTCTTAAATTCCTCCAGGGTCGAGGAAGAGCATCGTACAATTTGGATACCCTAAAATCATTGTCTCAGTTGACAATGTTTGGAGCAATTGTCCCATATAAATCTGTTTCGAAACACTCTGGGCCCATCTGGACCCAACCATAAATTCATAAATATTTTCATAACTGTATAAATATGAATGCATGTAAACCCCAGACGATACTTGAACCTTACATTCATAATAAGTTGGTTAATTTTCAAGAAAGAACAAGTTTGTTCAGAACAACAGAATGTAGAATATAGAACTCGAAATGAAGATGGTATCGTATCTTTCGAAATGATGTATAGTGAAAATAACTCCCGTCATCAACGTAAATGATAACGTGTATTTGGAACTATTAAGGTAAATCACCGTCTGGACCGGGGCCCTGGGTTGATGCTCCGTTAGTGGGAAAACAAGGCCATTTGTATGACGTCAGACCAATGAGAGTGCAATCGCGGCTCGAGGTAGATTAGGAACAATGACAATTGCATCACTAGCGCAGCCTGTAGACCGTCAGGCATCATATGCATTAACGCACGTTCCCTTCTAATAATATCGACAAGTAATTTCGTAAAATTTCAAATTTTAATGATCAAAATTAAACGATTTTTTGTCTTCAAGTTCCACAGTTTCAAGTTTTGTAGGAAAACGGAGGTTGATGTGAATTATTTCATCAGCGACGACAGTCGAAGTGAGTATTGATTCCTACAAATGGGGTAACGTTCGTTAGTTTCTACGTATTTCAAGTCCGTTTCGGATAATGATGTTGAATATGATGACGAGATAATGAGATAAAACTACAGTTCGATACATACAATCCAGGCAAATTACGCGTCGTCATAATCACCATGTCATCAAATATGATTGGTGGCTGCATTGCGAAAAAGTGCAGTCAGAATTGTGTTCGAAATCAACCCTCGAAATCCCCTTTGGCCACACTTGCCTCACAACTGCCTCCAGCGGGTTGTTATAACGTTACCCAACCGTGAAGTGCCAGAGGGAAAAATTCCTTTTTCGAAGAAAGAAATTCGTAGAAGTGTTGTCACATTATAGACCAGATAAAATGCATTAAAAATCGTGGTGTATGTGAAAACCATTCAATCTAATAAATGAAAAAAAAAAGAAAAATATCGACGTTTGTGAGGCTTTGGAAGTACAAACGTTGAAAAAAGTTGATTTTAAATTAATACAACAAATATTGTCCCATTCCAGTGAAAGACTTGGCGAACTACAGTGTTACAGTGAGGCCAAAAGTGAATCCAAACGGTGTCAACAATGTAGACACCATGTAGAATTCCACTATTAATTTTCGTTTCACTGTAACTGCTAATCACAGTTAACCTCTTTTCACCTTCAGTTTGTCAATTTTCGCGACAAGAAATTATCAGAACTACTGGTATGTAGGTACTTGTTTCCACATTCAAGGGAATGTATAACGTATGAAAACTTCGTTAGCTCTGTAGGAGATCGTCGTGTAATTGAAGGAACATCCATGGCCACGGTCTACTGTTCGGAGATTGCGAAGTCGAATACAAAAAGGGGTTTAAGTCAAATTAAATTTCAATGATGAATCATTCACGAAAGCCATAAATATGGAGACTGGCCGGGTATTTAAGGTCTACTGAAATGCTCCTTGAACAAATGGATTGCATTGGCAACCCCTTTTACTGGATTGTATGCAAATCGAGGGCTAAAGCACTAAATATTCTAGTTTTAGCAAGACTTCCACCGCTTCTATAGTGCTAAAGGGTCACCTCTGGAACAAGTGGTCGCTGAAGCGGAAGGGCGTCGAAGGGCTCTAGGGAGAAACTAGGGCGAGGCTGTAGGATTAGATCACAACTACAACGACTAAGCCGTTAATGGTTTCTATCAGCAACTGAAAAGTGAAATTAGTTCTTGGAAATAGGCAATGTCGTGGTTTGATTGAATTGCCCAACGATTTTACGTATTTCGACGGCTTGAATAGACGAAATTGTTGAAATAAGACAGAAGTGCAAATTATACAAGTGGATGTCAAAGGCACTCAAGGGCCAGCGTGCGATTGAAACACTCGCCGCCTAATAGAATAAAACGCATTCAATATTCAATTATTTCTCATTGTTCGATTGAAAAGATCATACTTGAGATTCACGACTCGGTACAACGATACAGCTGTGGTGGTTGGTGGACTAACTCCTTCCCTTTGAAGGCGGTGTGACAAGCTCTCTATAAATCGTAAGATCTACGCTCTACCAGAGCTTCTCACGGGCTCTGAACAACCCCTCATCACTCGCCATCACTTCCTAGACAACCTTAACCTCCTGGTTGAAGGTTTACTAGACAGTCCTTTACTTCTGCGAGGCGTTGCGAAAAATTTCACAGTATAACGTCGCATATGCGTAGTAGGAAATTTCAGAATATACGCAAATAGGTTTTCGTTGTCCCGTTCAACTAATTGGATTTTCCCCGTCGATTATGAACCCGAAAAGTGATTTTGGAGAAAACTCTTCTGACCCAAGGGGGTCCTCTAATGACTCGTTATCACTGTTCTTCGCTCTCTCAGCATCTAGCTATTGAATAAGCAATTTTCAACACTCAAGAAACCATATTAGGAGCGGTCTGCGGCCGGCGTCCCCCAACCCTTCATGGTCGACCGAGTTCGAAACAGTAAAATTGCGCGGTCGCAGGAAATGGAAATGAGATGTCACATAGTGTTACACGACGTCCGCGAAGACTTAACTGTCAACGGTGACAGAGGTGGGGGTAAAGCAACATGAAAACCCGATTTCGATTTGTGAACAGACCGGCCCCGTTCCGAGCGAAAGGTCGCTGTAACGATCAGCAACATCCGCTATAGATGCCCGAGCGAAAATGACATGGCCTTTCATTAGGTCGGATTGAAGTACTGCCGTAGAACGGTGTCTCGTAAAATATCTTAATGGGTTTTCTCTTCCTAGAAGTCAAATGAATGAAGACCGGAGAAAACTATTTTCGTTGCTACATTCAATAGTGATGTACTTCTCACTGGCGCAGTCGTTACTTCTCTATGTGCTACCAGCATTGGCCGGAACTTATTCAACCCTTTTGCAGCCGGTATTTGCTTGCCAAAAACCCTAATTCAGGTGGTGACTAAGAGTGGGTTCATGCACTGTCTGAAGCTGGTTCTGAGGGAGGAGCACTTTGCTTGTGCATCGCAGTTTGGGGCAATTATCAATCCCATTAGTCAACACAACCGCAGCTCATAAGACTTATGCTTGAGTTTTTAAGTAACTTCCTACAAATATAAAAAGTGAAATTAAAAATCACCCTAAGCATCTAAACAGCATATTAAACAATTATTTTCGTAAAATACAATCTAAATCCTAAGCCTCCACACCTACACTATTGCACATCATACATCATTAACCTAAATACACAAGATCACGAACCTGAAAAGTCAAGATGGTGAGCCAACATTGACATGAGGGTAATCTGTTGAATATTTGTGCATATACCTATACCATTTTTGTATAAAGAAACATTAACGAGGTTGCGCTGTGTTTTCCAACAGGCTTTTGTTAAGTCCTCATCTACGCTCGGGTTCCTACTGATTTTGGACAAGTCCAAGACCTGAACAACACATTGTTTCATTGTTCACTTTTCCTAACTTCAGTTCAACGTCAGAACGTAAGTGTGAAGATCTGTAAGTGAGCTAGCTGAACTCAGTGGAAGGGTCGGGTTTTTGCGACCGGTATTCTGTTCTTTAGCTTGCGGTTTTGCTGAAACAGTCACCGCCAGTCTCGGGGGATCAGACAGGGTTTTTAGACTAAATTTACGATCTTGGTGGCAGTACCTCGAAACGGGCTGTATTTACGTCATTAGATCTTCGAATGGTCACAGCAGGTGGATTTAGGTGGATTTAATTGAGACCAGTACGATTATATTTGCGTCCTTACGGGTGTTTGTTAACTTGCCACCATTTTCTCTTGACTTAGGAAAAAAGGAAGGATTAAGAGAAATGCCTGAGAGGTTGTAAGTCATCAAGAGCCTAAATTGCAAATCCGGAGTCTCCAAATCCTTCAATGTAGATTTAACATGGGTGCGCACTTTTGGTGCAAAATGAAATGAAACCAAGCGCAAATGCATGAAATGGAAATGGAGAACTGCACATGAGTGATTCTCCTCTCAATAAAGCTGTTATAATCCTTCTTCCTACTCGCATGATGAAAAATGATATTTGATCTACGAGAAACGCCATCTCACAGTACGTTCACGCGAGAAATCTTGAATCCTCGCTCTTTTTCAGACGTTCCAGAATTGAGACTCGGAAAGTGCAACCGACGTTTCCAGAGGATCGCGTGGGCTGGATATGCCCTCTGACGTATTTCACTCGATAGAGCGATCCTGGGGGTTGGATAAGGTATGGAAGGGCGTTCGCCTGCCCACGCTTGGCTTTTCCGCCCGCGGTTACGACCCCCTGCACAGCCGTTAGCCCACGCTTTTCAGTCAGCGTCTTCGAACGTCTGCATGGACGGAAATAGATGCGCGGGGGCGGCGTTTCGTACGCGAGGGACACCCAACTGCGTGAAGGAAATTGTGTTGCGAATGAATTAGGGAGTCTGAGTAGGCGGACGTTTCTCCCAATCCCGAGAGATTTGAAATGTTTATCGACATCATCGTGTAAAATGTAATCAGAAACATTCTTCAACACTAAACACAAGGAACCTCTGATCCAAAGTGGAAACGACATAGAAAATGGCATATTTTAGATGATTTCAGGGTGTGAAATGACCATTCTCTTTTTCAACGAACTTTTCTACTTCTTTGTAACTTTGATAACTTTTCTACTTCTACCACGTTCTTTCGACGTTAATTATGTGACGAATATAGAGCCTTGCGATAATCCCATGGGAAAAGTTATTCGAGAACTCGTTCATTGAACTATTCATGGACCTAAATACATCGTAGTCATCGTCAGACTTGTCCCACTCCTCCCTTGCCCCACTACCAGTTCGCGAGTCTGTACTGCTACCAACCATGTCAAAAATTACGAGCAAAGCTGCTTTTATGCGGAAGTGGATAGAGGGTTTTAAAGACTTCGCAGTGGAGGGGGAGAAGCTTTTCTGCAGACCTTGTGGAAAATCGGTAAGTTCTGAGCATTTGTACCTATTAATTAGAGAAAAATTATTTGTTGTTCCAACGTACGAGTAGGTAGGTATCTTAAATGGAAAAGTTTGTAATAAAAACTTAAATTTTCGTTTGTACATATGGACTGTTTTTGATTCTCCTGGAGTTCTATGTATATTTTTTGATGTATCACGACTGATTACGATTATAAGGTTCTGGAAAATGAGGGGCAATAAACTATGAATGACCTATTTGTGCAATATTGGCAAAATTAATTACCTAAATCTGCAAAACGAATGACCTAATTGACCTATAAAAAATGAACTAAATCATGAAACTAAATGACCTATAGTTACTCCTCTCTGGTAATGTATAACGCACATTGTTAAATGCTACTCCTCTCTTGAGCAGAGAGGAGGAATTTTCTTATATGTTATTATTTTATGTATTATGCAATAAATGGTATTGTGGTATCAAGGTAGGTACTATGTCAAAAGTGTGCTAGGCATTGGCTCGTTATTGTATGTGCGTTTGACTTAAGGTAAGGTAGGCAGGTAGGAAATGCAAAAGATTGTTGTGAACTTCTACGAAAATAAATTGCTCTAACTTCTTATGAACATTTACTGTTATAATGGGCTTTGAAACGGGCTTTAAAAGTGTTAAGCTCTAAGACAGAGCGTAATTCCTTGGGTAGTCTGTTAAACAGTTGCGTGCCACGGTAGTCGTAGGATGTTTGGCCACAGGATGTTAGTTGGAAGCGCACTCGAAGGAGCGACTGCTCTGTTGATCTTGTTGTGCTGCTAGCGGCTTCTTCGCATTTTCCTTCTCATTAGTTTACGGATATAAATACTACTGCACTGTACTCAATATCTACCGCATATGAGACTTTTAGTGGATTTTTGTAATTATGTCCTCTTCGTGGATCATTATGGCTGGTTCCTTGTGTTCAGTGCTGAAGGATGTTCCTAATTTCATTTGCTCTCGATTTGTTTATAAGTACTTTGTTTGGATAAAGCCAGTTGAGTTACACACACAGAAATACACATGAAAAACAAATGTAATCATCGTCAATGCTGATGAACCTAATGAGTAGTTTGAGACCGTTAAGTTTGTGGCCGGCTAGTAATGGAAGAAACAGAGAGTTTAGATATTAAATGATATTCTCCGTGGATATAGAAATTTTTGTTGCTGACTTTTTTAACAGTACGCTAAACACCTGTTTCAATATTGTGCTCGCAATTATTTGCTTACTCCATAACCGTCACCTAAAACGATCAATCCCAATTAAACACTTTACTGCATTTACTCCAGTGAGATATTGATCTTCATTCCTCATCCTACGGTTTTTAGTCCCGAAAAAAAAACCAATTACGTCAATCGCCTTTGTTTTTACACTCTCGCCCACCAAACATGCAAATGAGATTATTGATCATGCAAATCGTATTCTTCAACCGCTCAGTGGATGCGCCCGGGCAACAGAAGGGCCAAGAATAGCTTGTCCTCGTATGCAACGTTAGGAACGGCCTCCGGTAAAAATTTCCGTTTTAAATATACTTGTAGAGCCACTGAGCCAAATTTGCTGTTCGAAACTGCATTTTTGATGGGTCGTTCCATAATTTTAGTTTTCAAGGCTTTTATCGTACGAGAAGATGCATCTGCCGTTTATTGTGAGTTTTAAATATCACCCGACAGAACAACTGCTCCAACCTTCAAGCAGCTACAATGACTTGATTTCGTTTCTTGAAAACACGGTTCATTATGATTGTACAAATGTACAATGTCAAACACAGTTTTGAAAATTCATTCAAATGATGGTTTTTTTGAACATTTGGAACAAAGATTTTTTTTGAACGACCGTTTCTGACGGATAGAGAGCCTTCTGTTCAGTAGTCCATTACGAAATAACAGCGAAAGGGTAGTGTTTGTAGCTAACCCTTTGAATAAGGTAGTGGCCTGTGGATGTATCTCTCAATCCTTTTGCGGGATACTCGAGGGTATAGACAGTCCTTTTTAGTGACAGAGAGAAAAAACACGAGGGACTCCGACAGCGTTACCAAAAGACTCGAGTTAGGTACAACTGAGCCATAAATATTAACCCAACACAGTTTTATTACATTTTCTGGCGAATTACTGAATAAGTAAGTTACCTACCTAACAAACCAAAACAAAGACCATTTTCAAACAGTTCAGCCCTAATTTTTAGGGATTGAGACAAAATATACATACGTAGCATTCAAGTGAAGTGGTTGTACAATTTGAAAGTATACGTCATTTTCATAATCAAATTAACGCGCCCCATACAAATTGTACTGTACAATACAATTCATAGTAGTTCAGACGAAGCGAAGTGTCACAAGAATCCAATTTCGATACTAAGCCATTCGAAAGCATCCGTTTCCCTTTATTAGAAGATACTTGGCGGCACACGTTAACGTTTAACTTAACGTCTTCAATTAATTATCAGGAATTCAAGCGGCAGTTCGATAGAACAGAAGTTGGCGATAGCATTCCCGACGGTACAGCGCGAGCTCGACTTCACGTATTGATTGAATAATTCATGGAAGCCAGCTTTCCACCGAATGGAGCCCGGGGTAACCCGTGCCATCAGGTGCAATACAATGATTGAACGCTCATTAAAGGAGTTCATTCAAAGCTACTATGATTGTTCTTAACTATTTCATTCAACAGCCCGATTGAGGTCGGTGAATTTTCATTTGAAAACTTTGTCAATTACTAGAATGAATTATTGTTAATTATTACTTTGCCCTGTTAAAAACGCCTCAAGTCCAATGTTTACGAAAATGGGATTTTTATGGAACCCCCCTATTTTGGACCTGGCCTTTTCGATGGTGCAGTCCAAATTTCAAAATTCGAACCGAGTGAGGGAAATTCTGACCTTAAACACACGAAAATTGGTCAATGTTATGATAAAATGCCTCAACAACACGCTGTTGAGGTAAATCGCCTCAACTTTAGGATGAAAATGCCTCGTAACTTGCCTAAAACGCCTCAACTCACCAAAATATTGAGATGACGTATTGAGACGTTAAGGTGACTGCCTCACGAGCAAATTGAGGCATTTTACCTAAACGAACAAACCCAAAACGGAAGCTGGAAATTTTAAAATCGCCTTAACTGCAATTAATCGATTATACATCGATTAATGTGCGAGTTTTTTTTTGGTCACCGTTGAATTGGCTGAAGTCATATCGATATCTCACCAAAAAATATTGAGTTTTTATAATGAGTTGCAGTCAACTTATATCAAAGGTTTCAGTGAAAAACTTTGAGGCGAATTTCTGCAACGTTTTGAATTGAGGCGTTTTACCAGGGTTAACCCTTATTAACCAGGGTTAACCTTTTTTGAGGGTTAACAGGGCAGTACTGTATCAGCTATCTTTCAGATCGTATTACAGATTTACGTTTACGAGAAAATGACTATCTCGATTCGATTCAAAATCAACTTTGGTCGAGTTTTTTCGACGTTTCCGAGGTGAATCAAGGTTTTCTCGTTACGATTTGAAATCAACTTTTTTTAAGGTTTTTTTTTTTTAAGTTTTCGACACCTAAATGGTCGTAGATATATGTACGACTAGTGACAATTCGCGAAATATCCGGAACCAACAAATTTGTATTAGTGGGGTTCATCACTTGATAATATCAAAGGTTTCAATGTTACTGATCGGATGAACGTAATTGAAAAACAGTTGATTAGGGAGCCGCTTGATGTAAGCTTTTGGTTCGATAAACAGAAGGTGACATTTGGTTAAATCTCCGAGCGCTGATCTTGATTATCCAATTATTCAGGCGGACTGTTATGCAAAAAGTGGAACAAGACTTTCAACTTGGCGAACCTTTTTACAAAACGGAATCAAGAAGGATATCTCGAGGGCAGAATCCGAATCCTCCTGTCAGGGTCGAGTCGGGTTTCACTCGAGGGTTTTTTAAAAACAAGTCGGTGTTTCAATAACACTGTAAACCGGAACGAACGGGGTTTTTGAAAAAGCGAAGCGTAGAATAGGTGAGCCAAAAAACTGAATGCGAAATCAAATTGCGCAAAAAAGAACAAATCTCGCTCCAGCCACCCACCACACCCATTGGGGATGCCACTCCCGGTGTGGGAGCCAAGCCTGATAATGCCCTGCCGGTAACCCAGATTCTGGTGCAAGGCCTAAACAATCTGGGACGTACCGCCTCCCTCCGACTGGTACAGTTGCTCAACATATCACTAACTAACTGGTAGCGCTTTGGATGGAGATAGATTTTATGATTCGGTCCCACTAAAAAGAGAATGCTCGATTTGCTAAGTTGTGCATTTGGAATTGTTCCAAAATGGAAAAATAATAACCACTATAAATCCACACTTGTAATAACTGAGGGAATCGCATTTTCGTAGGAACCATTCCAAGAAAAAATTGAATTCCCTCAAAACTTTTTAGTTTTCATTCAAGATTCGTGTAAATAAAATAAATATCAAATACACAATCAGTATCAAATACAAAGCAAAGGAAGAATCTGAATATTATATTTAAACAAATTTGGGTCAGGGGCCATCCTGCAACAATTTCATAACCCTGGGGCAATAGAGAGCTGTGCACGGTGGGAGTCAAAAGTTTCAAAATATACAGGTATAGTTTAAAAAATAATAATTCGAATCGATTTTTGATAGATTTGCTGAAATGCGTTTTTACAACCAGAGGTTTTGCTCATGATAATTGAAAGTAGAACCACCAAAACGTCAATCAAATGGCAATTTCCATCACAGTAAAAATACTCTGCTGAGGAAGAATAAGCAGCGTTTTGCCATTACTGCTCACAAAAATGTTTGAGCAGATGAAGTTGTTTTGGACGAATACATGAAAGTAGAATAACAGAAAATACAACAATATTTGTTATTTAATACCAAACAGCAACATAGAATGGATCGCAAAGGATCAAAGTAAGTTGCATCAATCGTTACAATGAGGAGAGTAACAGCTCCGAGACCATCAACTATAATTTTTATCAAAATGAACAATTAGAGTCGTCTAAGAAAAAAATAAATTTCCTCAAAATTGTTTAGTTTTTGTTACAAGATACGTGTAAATAAAATAAATATTAAGTACAAAGCAAAACCCCTCTAAATGTTTTTGGTAGCATTTCAAGAAAGAATCTGAATATTGAATTTGAACAAATTTGATTCAGGGGCAATCCTTGAACAATTTCATAACCCTGGGGGAATAGAGAGCTGTGCACGGTGGTAGTCGAAATTTTCAAAATGGAAAAACTGGAAAGATTTCTCTGGAAAGTAGAACCACAAAATCGTCATCAAACCGTGAATTTCCATTACAGTAAATAACACTCCGTTGAGGAAAGAATATGCAGCGTTTTGCCATAACTGCTCACATAAATGTTTCAGCAGACAAAATTATTTTGGACGTATTCATGAAAATAGAATAACAGAGCTGAGTATACAAAAAATACAACAATATTTGTTGTTTGATACCAAACTGCAACAGAATTGACCGCAAAGGATCAAAGGAAGTAGCATCAATCGTTACAATGAGGAAAGTAACATTTTTTGTTTTTTCAAAGATAATGCGTCTCACCTCGAATTTCCTTCTTCCGATATGAGAACTGTCTCTTGCACCAGCACCTTCAGAACACCCAAAGAGGTTGTCATCGTCTTCAGTTCTTACCTGAAAATAAAAGGAAAACATTAATGTTTTGTTTCAATTATTGAAGAAGAAGAAGAAAAAGCATGTTTAATTTTACAAGATTGTACAATTAAATTGTTACATAGCTGATTTTTATTTGATAACAGAACATGATTGGCAATGGGTGTGAAACCCGTCTGCCGGGTTGCCTGAAGTCGCCGATTTGTCCCTGAAATTGTTGTAACTACTTATATTAAAATTGCATATATTATTTATTTATTTGTATCTTTATTCACCTTTATATTATACATTATTTATTTTTCTGCTAAACCAAGGGGGGCTTTATCACCAATTAAATTCAGCCACAAGCATCGCCCGATACCTCCAAGATTGCTGCGCGAACTTAGCTATGTCCAGCCAACTGTCCCTGGCATCCAACAGGCAATTATTGAATAAAATGGAAAAATGTTCATAATGTCAGGGGCTCGAACGACGGAATATGATTGATGAAAGGCTTGACAGTCCATACGAGTTGTAAGACCAATCGATTAGTAAGTGTAATCAAAAGATAATCCGATTCATATCCGCGCAGTGCTGCCATCGACAAGGCAGTGATGTCTCTCGGCAGGTTGAGCCCCAATACGGGTCGGTACACACGCACAAAATGGTGGGATTCCGGAATGTCATGGAAAAATTGAAATACTCGTTGATGTATTGTTTCTCATTTACCTCGAATTTGGAAACGTTCAAAATGAGTCTCATCCCTCATGGTGGAATAACCATGTTCACCTGTTACTCCCAGCACGATATAATCCCGTTACTTAGTCGCAGAGGTGGGAGTGAGTGGAGGGGTAAATACCTCAAGTCGGTCAGCTCTCGGATAACACGCGATTTCGCTATTATAAGGCGACTTGGGAAGCGGGGAAAAAAAATCGAACCATTGGAACCGCCAGAGAGTAAAATATCACGCCAAATTATCGAATTGCGTAGGAATCGATTTGATTTCCGTTCGTTCTCTTAAACAGTTTAGAAGAGTCAGCAGATGAATCCAAAGAATAAGACAACATAATTTGTAAGAATTTCTCATTTTGGGCGGAAATAGGAAGCATTGCAAATTATGATAATTTACAATACGAACTTATTAAATACTCGAATCGATGTCACTCATGGTAAATTTTAATCCAAAATAATCTCAAAATAATCGTAAAGTAAACCTATCTTTACCGAGAAAAACACTCATTTAAACTATGACTGGGATCAATATTATTTTGAACTTCCTTCACGGTTTCGAAAGAGGACAATCATGGTTTCAAGTCGCCTCGCTTCGTTTTTCACACTCAAAACAGTTTGAATTTACAAAGTATAAGAGTTATACCGAGCAAATGTCGTAAAATTCTCAATCGTCTGATTCACTAGTTTTTTGCAAATATATAAAAGTAGGGCGAGTTGTCAAAATACGGCTCTGGCTCAAAAACGACTTCTTCGGATTTTACACCGTATGAAACCATTTTAGCGAATTTTGGAAGAGAATGAAGCTATTGTTCTTGGTCCAAAATTTGTAAAACTCTCACTGCCAAAAGACACCAAAAGTCATATGTCATTCCAGACGATGAGTCTCGATAGAATTGTGATGAAAAGTTAAAATTTGCACACAAACCGTGTTTTGGCAATCGGAAGGCTAAGTTCTTAGATGGGCAGAATCGGACCACTCAAAGGGGGGTTTCGGGGAATTTTCAGGAGGGAAAAGGTACCCATAAATTCCGAAAATGAAACAGTCTGACAAGTGACACCTCATTTCAAAGATTGTTTCACGCTGAACACGACGGTGAAGTCAGATTGGCGATATCTTATTCTATTCCTAATCTGGAGTACTTTGAAGATGAAGAATAGTGGTTGTTACTTGAGATGTTCGTCGCGGTTCATCTGCTCAAATGTGATAACGGAATGATATATTGCAATTCTGACTTCACCACCGTGTTAAGCGTGGAAAAATCTATTGACAGGTGTAAAATGGAGACATTATACATAAAGCCAGTTATTTCTTCGTAAATTCGCTCTCCATGCTGCTTGAATGTGGATTTTGTCTACTTGTTTGGGCTTCTGAAGTAGTGTTGATACCATAATTGAAGACAGGTACACCTATGACATATGAATCGAGATTTCGTTCGAAAACACTTTTTGATGGCTGCTGAGCCTTTAAGGGAGAAACGCTTTAACGCTCTTGGACTTTTGTTGTTAAATTAAACAACTCAAGATGATTCGTCTTAAAGCACCAGCTTCCAAACGATGATATAACGTGTCGACTCCTTCCCCAGTTTCACTCGAACCGTTTTTGACGTCCTCATACTGTTCCGAAAGTTGGTTCCGAACGCAAAACGACAAAAGGGACCCGTAATCTTCACCCGGTGAGGACTGAAGCCGTCCATTGTTCAAATCCTTAACGGCAAGAAGGAAGTCGTTGGTGGCTAACCGTTACGCCGATATGTGCCGCCTCCTTCACACTCATTGTTGTGCGGGCCTCGACTCTTGAGGTTTTCACTTTCCCCATCGCCCTCGTTACGGGTTGACGCGTCCGAATTCGAACGAGGGTCCGTTTATTGGCGCATGAGACCGGTCAACGGTAGTTCCAAGTCGATCGGAGATTCACGACGCGGCCATGAAGGAAATGACGTAATTACGACGAAAAAAAAAAAAAAAAAAAAATCGAAAACAAAAACAAATCATCCATAATAACAACAACATTCCGCTACCTACATCAGTGCTTTGCTCCTGTTGCTATTTGGAGTCACCAAACCCAGTTAGACCCAATAAAAAACGGAGGTATACAGTGAGAGAGTCTATTTCCACGAAAATAATGAGTACAATTGTTAAATCGATTTCAACGATTAGGTCATCATCAGTAACAAACATGAACTGAAGGTACAGCATGAAATACAGCTTATATAGTAGCAGAAGTGAAAGGTATCATCCAATCGGATTGAAGCAGGTTACAGTGGATGATACCTTTCACTTCTGCTACTATACAAGCTGTATTTCATGATGTACCTTCAGTTCATGTTTGATAGTGATGATGACCTAATCGTCGAAATCGATTTAACAATTGTACTCATTATTTTTGTGGAAATAGACTCTCTCACTCTATACCTCCGTTTTTTATTGAAATGGGTTTCCACAACCTCGTCGCGAGTGATCTAATTCGTACCAGTTAGACCCACTTTCTCACACGAAGAAAAAAAGAAAGGCGTATCTCAAATAAGTAGGTACAACTTTGGGTAGAAGTATTTTTAGTTATTCACCTTAACCCTTATCTTGGCATAGTGACACCTGTGTCACAGCGCTGGAAATGTCTCAATTTCTTCTCCATCGGCACATTATTGTTGGTTACTTTCCGCATTTGTCATTTCAAAGTGCACAGATCAGCCAGCACATGCATCATGCAACAACGCCCGTTGAAGGTAAGTTCAACCCATAAAAAATCCCCTTATTCAGTTACATTAGGAATCAGATCAGCCCACTCAACAGTCAGGTTTTCAGTTTTGTTATGAATTCTAATATTTTTTTCTTGTTTTCTTTATAATATAGTTTCTTTTTGGGTTATTTTGGGTTTTTCGGTTAAACCAAACTAATGCCTTCTGTGATAAATGTCAAATTAAGGCTTTGCCATACCGTGAAAAGAAATGGCTTTTATGATGCTCTTTCTTAAAATTGTATTACTTGAATGTTACTTGATTCTCAAATGTTCTTCCTGTTTATTGTACTTATGCAGTTACTGATGAATTTTAATGAAAGTTTAAAAAACACAAGTTTGGTCATTTATAGCATACCAATGTCATATACTAGGATACCAACCTCCCGAAACCATCGTGGCAAGGCGACATACATGACACCTTTCTATAAAATCTATATAAATTAGGAATAAACATTAAAAACATCAAATACCGTTTATTTAAGCCCCAATTAAAGACACAAAACGAAGAAAAAATATTTTCTGTTCACTATTTCAATCCTTGCCAAGATAAGGGCTAATAACTTTTTTCAATGTGGAGGCATTAAACGGTATGTAACCCCCAAACGGACATGTGTTTTCGAAAGAACATTCGGAAAATTAACCGAAAAAATTGAGATACGCCTTTCTCTCTTGAGAAACAACAAGCTCTTGAAAGAAATTCACAAGTGTTCCTCTCACCTCCAATATTTATGCGCAATTTTTGCACTTCAAATAATTAAAATGGTCAGGAGCCAATTGACTGGAACATAAGGGGTATTTTTTAACTTGGAGTTGACGAGTCAAGCACCTACTTAATTATTTTATGAAAATAACTTTCTGCATCTAAATAATTAAATAATTATCATACTTAATCATTGTGAGTTTAGTTGATTCGCCTATTAAATACTCGTATGTACGTATTTAAATAATAATATATTACTTGTTTCTATGAAAAAACTTTATTCCTGAATAAAATGAACAGCTCATTTATAATGAACAGTTTATTCAAAATGAACAGTTACTGATAGTTACTATACATTGAAATGCCATTTAGAGTCAAGTTTGTTAAAATTCTGTAAATAATTTTAGGAGAAAGGAAAAATTTACTTGAATGCGAAAATTTCTCATCATCTAGGAATAAATAATGTGTGCCTAGCTTGTTTTACTCCGAAGTGGCCACAAAATACTAGGCAAGAAAGGCGTATCTCAAAATATATTGCTTCTTTGCTTAAGAAAATAAGATACGCCCAATTGGCTTAGGGTTTGTCACAAGTTTTGAGATACGCCAATTTTCCTTATCGTATTTTGATGCTCTAGCAGTGAGTTAGGGTGGTTTTTCATGATCATAAGATAGAGAAGCTCCTGAAGATTCTATAACTGCAAAAACCGGAAAATCACAAAAAATTGAGATACGACCTTTTTGCTTAGGACGGCAGAATACTGTAATGATGAACTAATCATTGCATTAATTTTTAGGAATCATCAACATTTTAGGTTCGTTTTCAAGCTCAGTTTGAAGGTTAGTGAACTTGAAGATCGTAACAATAAATCATAACGATATGCGTTGAGATGGGTCTTATCTATTGACTGTAAGAATGGCGTCCGTCTTATTGAACTGCAACCTCGTAGGGATATTTCAATTGGTATCATTTATCTTGCGAATGTAATAAATAACCAGCACTGCAGCACGTATCGTGGAAAAGTCAATCGATGAGATCCGTAGAAAATACTCCGATGATGTAGACGTTCATCATGAAAGGAGGAGATTCATTGGGGAATTTCACGTCTGAAACCAGTGCGAATACCCTCTGGTGGTCTAATAAACCGAAACCGGTCTGAATTAAATTGTAAAACAAGTGAACTTCTCCTTCTATTAAACCTTCTCTTTTTATAACTCCAGGAATTTTAGACTCGGTGACGATTCGTGCAAGATTTCGCCGTTTTTTGACCGTACAAAAACCTTGAAAATAACTCTTTAGGACCTTCAGTTGAACCTACTGCACTGAATTTTGACCTATCAGTGCTGTTTGAGCGTTTGCATTGACTCCGAAAATATCTGAGGTTTTCAGAAATGTTGGAAAATCATTGGGAAGAAATGCCGGTCCGTAAATTTGCGCCATACAAGGTTTCGTGAGATTTAATTCACCTCGGTACCAGAGATACACATTTGTTTTTCACTACTGATGATATCAGTCAGTCAGTAGATCGGTACCAACACTGTATAATGGGAATTAAGCGAAGTGGTTTGTTGGCCACTGGTTTTATGGTAGACATAACAATTTCCCAGTAACATGTTATAGAATAGAGTTACACACCTCACAAGATCTCTGATGATTTCACATCCATGTTGCTTCTGTTTCGAGGATCATGCCGATATTTAAACCTCACTTGCCTTTCGGAACTCCTCAGTTGTATTTGGGTGGTTTTGAACGTACAAAATCAATGTATGACGACGAACCGTGTACCGTCATTCCGAACCCTCTCGTTCGAACTCGTGCACAAAAGATGCGGTCTGCCGCTCAAACTGTTTGATTTATCGCTTTGAGCTCGATGAAAACTCGACCTATTTCCCTCGCGTCTCCGACCTCTTGAAAAGGGCAGCGCTTTGCAACGCTAGTTATTGACTGCACTTGGTGGATCTTTCGTGCCGAATGATTCACTTCCTCCGCAAAGTCCCAGATCCGCCAGACGTTGAGCTTTCAATCGCTATTTTGGCATTACAATCGATACCACGTACTGCTTGATTTTTTAACAGAAATGCCATGCAACTGTTGAAGAATTTCATAGTAAAAATGTACAATAAGGCCGTATATATGAATTGTGTATATGTCCGTATCTTTCGCTCATTGGTAATGGCACATGTCTCTCCACTACTCTAATTTTTTAATTCAAAGTGACCACAATTACGTTAAATAATAATAATTATTATTATTCACACTGGCTGCTAAAACCACTAGGTATATCACGACAGAATGAATTATTCATACTGGCAGCTAAAATGAATAATATCTCCTTCCCCCCACTGTTTGTAGAAATTCTTTAATTCCTTTTCAAGTTTCGCACAAAGCGTACCAATCAGTCGAGAGTTACGTTTCTGATCCAATTTTCGAAATTTCTGTTGTCGCATAAGTTGAGTTGAACGACTCTTGACATCTTTCTCGGTAAGTTTCATTAAATTGCAGTATTATTTGTAGCTACGGGACATGCAAACGAACGTTGTGGCTGGATTGCGGTTTTATTAACGTAGATTCAGTTCGTCCTAAATTGTTTCAAACGGATTCAAGTAAAGCTATGAGAACGTTCGGCGAATTTCCTGTAACAAGACAGGCGTGTTGACTTTCAACGGGCTGAAGCAGATTCTAATGTCAGTGTAATAACGAGAGTGAAAGTTAATTTCCAGGTGCTTTCTCCCTCTTCGGTAGCGAACAGTGGCTCAATTAGTGAGCTATTACCGTGGAATCAGCGCGTGTTAAGTTCAATCCTAAAGGCATTTTGTTAAGTTCTTCTAAGAACTCATTTACAAACGTAATGTAGGACATGGACGACTTGATTATTCGTTTGTAAAGGGAGGAAACTGGTGATCGTCAACATGAATAATAATCGATGTGTCATTCGTCTGAATTGTGTGCCCTTCGGTGCGTTTATGAGATCATTCAAGTTGTCGTTGATACGTTTCCCTTTGTAGTCTTGGCCCAGTCAAAAGCTGAAAACCTCAACGTTTCGATAGCTGGTGAGAATTGGAAATGGACAATTATTCCTCTGTATCGTACCGATTTCGGGATTCTAGTAAACTGTTCGCTGCAGACATCTAATGTTAGTTCAAGATTGGAAACGTGATAGGTGACGGTCTTGCCTTGACAGAAAGCTGTCCTGGGGCGATCCTTTGGTTGAGGTCCTTGCTCTTGTATACCGTCGGTGATTAGGGGTATTCACTGGGTCGTGAATAAGATCACATTATGGTCGTCTAATCGGGTTTCAGAGAGCGTTAGTTCAACTGAGTATTTTGACGTCCCAAGGCTTCAGCCCCCGCTCTTTGTAGTTTCGGTTTTCGTGTATCAAAGCCCACGATCCTGCGAGGGAATAACGCCTGAGAAGCTCCGATGCTGCAAGGCGGCGGATCCGCGATACCGATCGCCTTCCCGAGATAAACGCTCTTCATCTTCGCGGAATTTCTCTTTCGCATCCCCGGAATAAAAAAAAACTGGGGCAACCCATGTAGTGGGGACACCCCGGCGTTGCACAAGGTGGGGCGGAAAGTGAATGGAAGTTTACAATGAGGGATGTCAGGTTATGTAAAGGTTGGAAAGTACCGACTGACGTCACCACTCTAATGATCTTGACCCAATAACCCCAGCCTTTTAAATCCTGTACGTTTCAATGTCGCGTTGCTTTTTAAAGCCCTGATACTTGATGTCGAGGTCTCTCCTTCAAAAACGGACCAAGGGGAGACACTCTCGCCACCTGATCACTCACTGTCTACCCAAATCTACGATAAACCACGGCGTTTTAAGGACATTGAATAAGGACTTGAATCAATAAGCTACTTGATTACAAGTGACACTTTATTCCCCCGAATCCCTGTATTGGTGAACACCAAAAACTAACATAAACCTGTGGTAGGCTCATTTCCCTTTTTTTGCGAGTAAGTACCTACTTAACGTAGGTTTGGGTTAACTCAACTTTGATGACAATTTTTACATTTTATTAGCCATTTTTTTAAAAAATTTCCAATTGAATAGCAATTAAAAAATCTAAAGAAAAAACTCTGTTCGCTAGATAGAGATATCCAATTTGAACCTTCTGTTTTGAATATTGATCAATCACGTCTATACGTTTTCGCCCATTCGCTAAAAAGTCCAATATAGTATACAGGGTGCGGCAGAGTGTTTTGGAAAAAAATCATAACTTCGTTAATTTTGCAAAAAAATAAAAAAGTTTTAGTGATATCAGGACATTCGTAAGAATTTCCCATTTGAGAATAACAGGAGTTTTCCCCAACGCAGTTCAGAAGCCGTTCCCGGAAATTGGCACACTCTTTCCAGTAGGTCTGTAGTGATTTGATGTTCGATTGACGCCATCAGTTCTTCCAATGTGCGTGGTTTACTCTCGTAACCATGTGACTTGAGATAAAAAAATCGCATGTGGTGTAGATGCCAATTTCCGGAAACGACATTTTTTTTTTTTTTTTTTTTTTTTTTTTTTTTTTTTTTTAATGCATTTATTTTAAAAATACAATACATAAAATACATACTGCTTAGTGCTACTTAATGCTACTCCCCTCTTTAAGCAGAGCTTGTGCTGAGGGGAGGAGTCGAATCCTCGCAGACAAAATGAATGAAACAAATGCAAAGTAACTAAAATAAATACAAATTTTCAAAAATGAATACAAATTTTCAAAAATAAATACTAATTTCCAAAATAAAAGAGACTGATTTGCTATTGATAATTCTAGAATTGATAATAATATTTACAATGTATATACATAAATATGAACCAACCACGACCCATCCAACTCACAGTGGTGATCCGGAGAAACGCCCCTTCAACGCCTTTTTGAAGGGGTCCAAGGAACCCATCTCTCTTAGATCACTGGGTAAATTGTTGAAAGACAACGCCCCACTATAATCAAAACACCTCTGTCCCCAGCTGGTTGCACGGAATGGCAATTTAACTTTGTTTAGGTAACTTGATCTGGTCCCCGTATTTGTTATCATTTGCAGGTTACCCGCTATTTTCTCCCGTTGAATTTTAATTAGCGTCGCCCTTTCCACGAGTTCGTGCACGGTTGGTACTCTAAACTCTCTGAATAGGGCCACCGTGGAGTATCTATTACTTCTTTTAAGGAGAATTTTTATAATTCTTTTTTGGGCAGCAAATAACGAGTTCAGCAATTCTTTACCACAACTACCCCACCCAGTGACACCATAAATCAACACCGCCTGGGCCAAGGCAAAATAAAATTGTCTCTTCACTTCCAATGAAAGAAAATTTCTGACTTCTCTACAGACGTGCATGATTTTCCTTAGACGGCTCAACATAAGATTAATTTGCAGATCCCATTTGAGGCATTCATCGATCTCCACACCCAGGTAACGTATGCTTGATGCCTGTGTGATAGTTGGACATCAGAACTGCGTTGACGAAAACGGGCATCACATGCTCGAAGTAATTTTCCGTACCAAATATTCTCAAACAGTAAATCCTTACAAATGTCCGGATATCATTAAAATTTTTTTTGTGTGCAAAATTAACGAAGTTATGATTTTTTCAAAAACACCCTACACCTCTGCCGCACGTTTTCTGAAGTATTTTTCAACTATTTTCATTTTTGCTCAGTTTTCTGAATGACCCAGTGGTTGAGTCCATCTTAAACCTTCAGTCCGATTTCTTCCCATAGGTCCCGCCAAGGCCTTCCAAGGCCTCCCTGAGACTTCCATCGCCTCGATTCAAGGAACGCACGCCGTTGTTCCCGCTTCTCGACGAATCTCACCGATAACCAACTCCTTCCCCGTTCTTTCTGGTAGATCTCATTGTATTCCGAGGCGGCTCCACGAAGCGTGGACAGCCTTCGTGCGTTCGTCCTCCATAAATTCCTGAAAAAATCTCTTTTTGGGACCTTCTACTGCGGTTCTACTTTGGGACCTTCTACTTCTACTTTGGTTTAATAGATTCCGTTTTAAAGTATTTCGAAATAACGATCAGCGTTTGGACGGCCACGTTCATGGGAACTCAACTATCCACTATGACAACACACTAAACTTTTATTCTTACACACAAGATATCTGAAATTACACAATTCACGGTAAAGATACGTTAACTTGATACTTAAGTAGATTGGTTTTCATCCGTTGTTGAAATTTATGAGGCGTTGAGTAAATAAATCCAGTCATGCAGCATGGCTATAAGAGCAAACTTTCGAAGAAATGACTGTTTTTATGTAAAATGTCTCCATTTTACTGGTTTTGTAACAAAGTTTGTCTCCTTTTTTGCTGAGTAACACCTCAGTTTATAGAATTTTCAGCGCTGAACACGATGATGAAATCAGAATTGCGATTTCTCACTCCTTTATCAGATTAGAGCCGATGAACCGTGAAGAAAATGCCCAGTAAGAACCACGTTTCTTCATCTTCAAAGTGCTCCAGTTTGAGAACGGAATAAGATATTGCCATTCTGACTTCACCATCGTGTGTGCAAATTTGAACTTATTATCTTAATTCTATCGAGAGTTATCATCTGGAATACATATGATTTTTGGTGTCTTTTGGCAGTGAATTCAGGATGGTCTGGAACGGATTTTAGTATGAAAATCTTTCGGAAATTCGAGTTTCAAAAATTTCGGACCGTGAACGCTTTCTGTTCTTCGAAAATTCGTTAAAAACCAAATCTTATTTCATTTACCTCTCTTCTTTCATTGTAATAATTCAACTCTCCGCATCCAACTTTTGAACTCCGTTCGGCAGTTAATGCCAATACAATCTCCAGAAAATTTTAGTATTAACATAATATAATTAACAACGTATAACTAAGTGAGACCGGAACGCAGGCAAAGTTTACTTACTTGTTATTCATCGTACGCACTTTCACGAAAAATGCCCTTGCGTGTTAACGTAGGAACAGGTGGGGGTTTCAAGAGTTAATTGATCACTTCAAGTGGATCACAGTAAAAACTGGAGGGCCGGAAGGGCCGAGATCATTATTCACTGCACCGAACCATTCACAAAAACCTTCAGGTGCGCTGCGGTTTGTACATTCAGTAGACATTTAACACCAGAGAGAGGTAACATTAACTAGTTTCATTAAATAAATGGATATTAAGTATATCAATACGCGGTAGGATTTCCCGGCATTATTTGTCCACTGATGCTCTACTTAATCCAAACCTATTATTTATTTGAACCCATTTCAAATAAAACCTTGACACTATGGGTGGCCATCGATAGTCGATAGTATCAAAATATCGATAGTGCATAGTCCGATAGTATCGGGTATCAATACTTGAGTAACCGATACTTTCTGACGATATTTTGTTTTATCCGATATATCAAAAATTTCCGAAATTCTTGAGTCAAATGGGAAAATCTGAGTTTAAGTGTTGTGTGTGAAGTAGTAGAGGTCTCTACTAATTTTCTCCATGAGAAAATTTCCCTAAATGTTTTGCCTGGACAAGAAAATGGAAAGAGGAAGAAGAGGAACCATCAACAAATTTTTGTGTTGATTTTGATAAGGGTGAGTTATTTCTTTTCTGTTTTCGGCTGCCGGGCAAATCTTGACCCAGGAAAGAAACCGACTGGAAGGCAAAATGCTATCAAAATTATTATTTTTGCAAACAGTATGTACCTGAAGTTATGTTTTTCTTTTTTAACCTATCAATCCTATGATGAGTTAATAAGATGTGTAAATAAAATGGAACATAGCGGATGCTTTTGTATAGTGTTTTTATTCACCAACTAAGTATTATCAACAATAATAGATATTAATATAGTACCAACAATATTATCAACAACTAAGTAGTTACTTATTCCTGTACTTATGTTTAAATATGAAAACTATACTCAAAAACTCATTACTAGAGAATTTACCTTCTAGGTGGGCTCAGGTACCTATTTACATACTACTTTTATTGAAATATCGATAAGTTGGCTAACGATGGCCATCCCTACTTGACACCGACGGGATTCTGTAGGCGTCAGATTCATTGGATCGGGTTGGAAAATATGAGGCCAGTGATTCAAACAACTCAAATTCCGATTTTTGCAGAATCTGCATATCTGATGTCATAATAGAACTACAGCGACGTAATAAAACGTCCACTACATCTGGAGCCTTCGTGAGTGTTTTGTCCACCTCTTCAATATTCGAAATTCCTACAATGCCTCCCACTCTCCAAAATTGCGTTGACAATTCACGTTCTTAAAAATAAAAAGAAACAAATATGGCGAAGTGCCGCATGAACTAATATGGCTTGAGGATAACGTGGGTGTTCCTGGGTCTACGCAGACACCTGAGCCTCTGTGTCGTTTGAAACGGCCATTTCACAGCATTGACCCAGTTACTTCCAGGTTTCGGGTTCTGCTTCAACTCAGTGCAGCAAAATAGAGCAGGCCCAAAGAGATATTTCTGTTGGTACATCGAGAATCGTACTGAACACTCAACGCCTCAACTGCACTCATCCTAATGGACTCGAGCCAAAACACTATCCACACTTACTTTGTTTTCGTGTTGAAAATAGATTTCGATGTTCCTACAACGGATAGTGCGCGGTTTGGTGCGAAAACAAAAGAGGAATCAACTCCGGCTTCTGTCTCTCACTAAAGAGAGATGTGTGGTGTCATAGAACGAAAATGTTGCTCCGATCTCTTTGGAGAAAAGCCCAGTCGGTCTTGATTTCTGACTGATTTATACCGGTACGCATTTAGTAACGGACGTTTCCCTAAAATAGGGTGTTGTTGGGGTCATAGTCGTAGATTGACACTATTTACATCTACAGAATCTCCGTGGCGTTTTAATTTAGATATTTCCAATAACAGGGTCATCGTTTGAAGGGTTACGAATATCTGAACTTCACGTGAGTTTCGAAGATATTTTAATGTTTCTTAAATAGCATCGTAATACTCATATTTACGGTGGACGACAACAAGTAGAGATTGAAATGTGAAATAAAATTGGGAGTAGACGCCGACCCTTTTATTATAAAATCGTTTATGCATTCAAGGAGTGGTTGGCAACAACCCAAGACTTCAGAGGTTATCAATAAACATCCGCTGATAGGAATTCAATATAAGCAGGTTAATTGAGAGGTTTTTCGGATCTAAGCACTTACGGACGGTTTAGATTATAAAACCTTATTCTGTAACAATAACTACAAGTGGAGTGAAAGGATTTGGCACGTTTCCAGTGCGAGTGAAAGGAGGTTGCGTGCGATTGACTAGAAGGGAATTGAACTCTAGATTTGACGAGAAGATCGTAAACAGAATAGTGATCTATACAGAAATTAATAAACCGTTGTAGACCAGCGTTTTTCTGTAGTTTGAACAAATTATTTAAAAAAATCCAGTCATGCAGCATAGCTATAAGAGCGCATTTTCGAAGAAATAACTGGTTTTACGTCAAATGTCTCCATGATACTGGTTTTGTAACGAATTTTGTCTCCTTTTTAGCCAAATAACACACATGTTTATGGATTTTCCAACTCCGAACACGATGGTGAAGTCATAATCGCGATATCTCATTCCGATCAGATTAAAGCAGATATAATGCGAAGAAGATCTCAAGTAACAACCACGTTTCTTCATCTTCAAATTGCTCCAATTTGAGTTCGGAATAAGATATTGCAATTCTGGCTTCACCATCGTGTTCAGCGTGAAAAAATCTGAAATTAGGCGTATCGTGTCTAGCTGCTTCATTCTCGGAATTTATGGGTAACGTTTTTCCCCTTAAAACTCCCCTATAAACACCCCTTGGAGTGGCCCGATCCTGCCGTTAACGAACATAGCCTTTCGATTGCCAGGACAGATTTTTTGAACCTTTTATCTGAACTTATATCCAAGAGTTATCGTCTGGAATGACGCATACAAGTGTATGTAGGTATATACATATGATTTTTGTGACTTTTGGCCGTGAATTCGGGATGGTCTGAAACGGATTTTGAAAATTCGTCAACAATCAGCAACATGAGATTTCATTGAGAATGATCCAGTCCAGTAAATGTCGTCAAAACCCCCAATATGAATCATGTTGAAATTTCCGTTGAAATTCAATCCCCACCATAACCAGGTAGTTGTGCCGAGGGCAGTCCGTAAAGGGGTGCGGGGTGACCCGCGTCACCGCTTATTGATTGCGGTTTAGAACCCGAACGTACCCCGCCGTTATTGCGCGGAGCTGGGACGCTTGACGGCGGTTGCCGACTGGGAGGATGGTCGAGGCCGGAGGGGAAACCTACGGGGAAACCTACGGAGAAACCGAAGGAATCCGCTGGAAGATTCCGGAGAGAAAGAATCCCGAGTGAAAACCGGGATTGTGGAACGAAACCCGCCGGAAGAGGTTTGTTGGAGTGAGATAATATCGAGTAGTGCGCAGACATACATATTTATCTGCCTTCCATGAAAACACCACTTACAGTTCTGCCATCACCGTAAGATACCTAATGGTGGAGGATACAAAATAATTTGACTTACATCAAGACCAACGGTCCAGAAATCAAACTCGAGTGAACCACACAATGCAAAATACAGAAACGTCGTCTCTTATCACACGGATAGTGCCCTACACACAGGACGAGTATCTAAGTAACAAATGTCATAAATCTTTTACACAAGTTTACCAATTAACAAGGTGAAGGGCAAGTAACTCGAACCAGTAATAATCAACAGTCAGTCGAGTGCCTGGCGAATGCATTATTTATCAAAGTCAACTTAACTTACATGTAACTGAATGATTGCTGACTTCATCTACTTCAGAAACCGATATATGGCCTTGGGTAACCCGGAAAGAACCTCTCAGTTTCGGTTGTGTTCTCGTTGGTTTTGGCGGTGTATTTATTTTTATTCGGTGCTGACGATTAGGTATGTGACAGAAGTAAACGATTTTCGGTAGTCGATGTTGAATAATTGTCGAGATGATCAGGCGATAGGAAGTGACACGAGCGCTTGATGATTTCGCACGCTGAACTTTTGCTGACTCTGCAAACAACTTTGACTGAAATCACTGTTTATTTATTTATAATACAGGCCGAGCTCAATAAGACATAGGTTGTTCAAAATACCACAAGTAAAAGTTATGTGCAGCAAGAGTAAAATAGATGAGGGGGGAGTCATATCTTCAGGAGCTGCTGTAGGAGAAACCACTCAGGCTGAACTTGACAGAATGGAGAGGCTGGTGGAACAAGTTGACGGCGGGGGAGTTTGTCAATCGAGGCAGACGAGAGGCTGATGCAGGAGGTAATTAGTGGCTGAGAATGGTACCGCGAATGGCTCCACACTGAGAAAACCCTGACGAGATAGGTTAGGCCAATGCCGAGCAGGAGAAGGGGCACATCCAGGCGACCAGACAAGAGACCATGGAGGAACGAGATGTCGGCGATCTGAGGGCCGTAGGAGCTTCAGCCGAGTACCCAGCCCCGCATAATCGAGCTCATCCCAAGGTATATGTAGTTTAAATGCCGAAAAGCGCAGGATGGCTTGATGCACACGCTCCAGTCAGGCGGTCAGCATCCAAACCACGGGCTCCAAACCACGGACGAGAACTCCATAATTGGAAGCACGAGGCTTTACAAATGGTGATGATGGCAGGGACGCAGTCAAACTCACGGGCACTGCGCTTCAAAAAGCCGAGAGCACGAGATGACCGCACAGCCACCCCAGCTATGTGGTCGTTGAAGCTGGGGATCCAAGAGGGTACCGAGATCACGGACACTCTCCAATCGGTCCAGTTGCACGTCCCCAATGAAGTACTCATGATGATAAGGCGACAGGATGCGGGCAAACTAGATCGTAGAGCACTTTGATGACTTCACGTCAACGCCCTTCTCAGCACACCACGCCAGCAAACGGTTAAGGCTCTTTTGAAGAAGTCAGCAGTCGGACAGAGACTGTTGTTCCAAGGGCGTATAACCTCAGGGTCATCCGTAGAATAAATCTCAGTACAGACGAATCATGTGCTCGTATAAAGAAAGGAGAAGGTGAGAAACATCGATTAAATCCGCTAATGGCCCGTTAAGAATCTCATGGATCCGGTTAACCAATGCGCCTTTTTAGCTCTCAAAGGGCAATGATGAACACCCATTCACACGACAGCCTGGATAGGCTGGATAACCACAGTTAGGGGTCTGAAGCCTATCCTTTTTTCCAGGGGGCATTCAAACTGTGTATCCCTCAAGATACATTGTTGCAATGTAAATACAACAGAAACTACACAGCAAATACAGCAGAAACTACCACGAAGTTCGTCTTGATTAACAAACTGCGTTGATTTCATGGTATAAGCTCAAATCGTCCCTTTTGATCTCTTTAGTTGATAAAACTAGTCTCAAGGATGCAATTTCACTCCGCATTTCGCCTGGATCAGCGGAAATAATCAGGAAGTTATTCTTACAGAACTCCGCAAAGAAAACAAAGGAAATGAAAGACAATGGGGGAGGTGACTCACCACGTTCTAGTTGGTCTCATCAATCCGTCTGACTCTGGTAAAAACGCGGGAGTCAGTCGGTGACGTTACCACAGATCGTTTTTACATAGAAAATCGTGGAAATCTAACATCGTTCGGCAAACGTTCATTTAGCCTGTAGGTTTTTTGTGATTTCTTAGTGGATGTTCTCAAAACGCGTTATCAACAGTCTACCATGTCCAAGTGACAGCAAAAGACCATGAGATATCTCATTCTTGACGGCAGTAGAGAAAAAAGTTTTGGATTATGAGTCTTAGTTCCGGTTAGGTTTCACTGATTCAAGTGGAAACGTGAAAAGGGGACGTGATCTCTCGCACAGGAGGTTCCACCAAGTGAAAGTCCTGTATTCCTTCGGCCTGGAAGTTTCTCTCTTGCCGGCCTTCACTACCGGCTTCTGCCAACTGGTTGGGGAAGATGTTTCCTGAGATTCGTTGGTAGGGAATAAGTAAACAACGTCGTCTTTGAATCTGACGGCAAAACTTCGTTTAACGGATGTCCTACGATATCCTACAAGGAGAGTCGTTGGAAAGTGGCTGAAGTGGACAGTGAAGACGAGCAGTGATTTTCCCAGTATGTGTATTTGGTTAAATAAAACGTTCGAGACAAGATAATGGTGGTAGGATAAGCAGAGGATGAATATACAACACTTGAAGTCGAAACTCGGCAGATTTGGTGTCTTCGCGGTACTTCACGAACAATCATCCAATCGAATCCAGTGCGAATACCGATAAAGACTGACAGCATGATAAATACCGTCGACGGGCTTAAATGAGATTAATGATGTGAAATCGTAGAAGGTGAAGAAGTTCTTGTTGTTCACCCGCTGCCTCCCGCTATGTGCGCGCGCAACACCCTCTTCACCATGCTCCCTCCCACGTGTCCAACCATCGGTGAATTACGTTGGTCAATACAGCTGGTGTTCCTAATACCCCTCCTTATCAATGCCATTATGCAGAACCACCAACACTCAACGCCTTCGTCTATTAACCACGGATACTCGGGGGAGAGAAGGCTGTATAACTACAAAGCACTCAGAAGGTCTCTCAGACTCATCTTACTGGATTTACACTGGATTAGGTCATTTTGGAATAATAATTTATGCACGATCGTAATCTCGGAGAGAGGGCGTTTCGTGTTCATCAAAGATTTATAAGGAATTTTGTGGAGGCTGTTATGGGATGGCAGCACGTAGTTTTCCTGTATACAGAAGCCCTGTACTCATTCAATATGATTTATAAAATCGTATGAAGTTATTTTTGGTGAATAATTTATCCATCAGTAATAACCTCAGAAGCTTGAGTGAGTAGTAGGACACAAGTGTCAACAGAACCTGAGTGGAGGCAGTTATTTGTCGTTAATTAACTTTCTAACTAACAAATACGTAGAAAAGTCTCATTCGTTCTACTGAATACACAGTTATGATTCTCAAAACATTGTGATTCTCATAATTCAGCGAAGAAACGCCCATGAAAACTCTCCTATAAAACTTCAACCAACTTCAAGCAAGCAATTAACACTTAACTTCTTTTTTAATGGAGCCTTTACATTACACTTAAACTACGAGTACTAGTCGATAAAGAGCAAGATGTTCAAATGAAATATTACTCTTCTCCTTCATTCGTTTAAAAAAATACAAAACTCTTCCTCAACAGTTGATGTTACGAGCACAAAATGTAACTTGACTAACAGGGAGTTTGCTCCGGGACAGAGTCTTGTTTTTAATTAAAGTTGGTGAAATCCCCCTCTGCGTTCGGGAGATTTCTCGGAGGATCCGGAGTTGGTTCAATTTGATCCAATTTACAGAGGCGATCTCAATTTCGTGAATAAATGTAGTCAATGGAAGTCACTAATGTTTACGTTTATTAACATATTTGTCTTCGATGGAGTTCATCGTACACTACACGCAGGCTATCATAATATGATATTATGCAGAAATGTGCAGGAGGCTCCTGCCAGGAGCTGCGAGTGCGCCAAAATTTGACCGTCAACTGTTATTGTACAATTACCATAGAATAGGCTTGTTGTCAGTGCAGTAGACAAGCAGAATGGATCTCACGATAGCTACTAGTAAAGCCCCAAAATTAATACATTTCAATTGTTATCTTGGTAGGTGCATTATGGTTTGGGGAAGGGACTTCGACGAAACCTAAATTATAAATTGTTTTCACGGTATATTTTGCGAAGTATGTAGAAAATAGGTTAACGTTGAAGTTGCTAAAGTTTTCTGATTACCAATATTTTTATTATTTTTTTTTATATTTTAAATAGGCACCTCCTATTAATTGGTATGTACTGTTGATGAATCCAGAGTGACCTGGAACGCTTGAAAGTCGGCAAAAGCCATTGATGTTCACTAAAAGAGAACGCGACCTCAACCTACTCGCAAATCGGCTGTTTATCGGTCCTCGCGAAAGGACGTCCGAGTAAAACCAAAAAACGTCGTTAGAAAAATAGCCATCGACGGAAACACGAGAGCAGTCGAGAAGGCGGTAACAAAGCCGGTGACGACGGGCACTGTCACGACGATAAATTAATAAGAAGCGAAGGGGGAAAAAAGGCCTCCAACCAGCTGGACGGCGAGTGATGGCACAATCGAGATGTTACCAATTAAAAGTTGTCGATGCGAACACAACTGAGAGGCCGAGCAAAGGAGCGCTGTATTCACTTTTTTGAACTGACAGGTTCACAAGGTTGGGAGCAAGTTTTTGGTCGTCGATCCCAAAATTGTTTCTGGAACGGGTTAAGGGAACTCATTTGAATGGATGTCGGAAATACAGTGACTCAGTCCCGTAAAATGTACAGTTTCAGCAGTTTCGGGAGAGTGACTTGAAAATTTTGTAGGAAACGCGACATTGACGAGCATGATCTCGCCTAAAACCTGACAAATTAATACTCAAAATATGACCTTTTAATTTTTTCCACAGATAATTACTGATATTACTGCCTCACGAAGTTTAAAAATATTACGATAATTCCAAAGCCCCAGCTCGACTGTGTGGCGATTTTATAAGATTATTTTGCTGGCCAACACGTCAAGGGAAAATCAGAGAAAGATCGTCTTGGTTCTCGCTGATCAACGAAGTGAAAGGTGAGTTTAACCTCAAAGCTTTTTTTTTTGGCGAATTTAGATGAGTTTTGGCCTCTCGAAGAGAAACCCCAAATTTCCATAACAAAAACCGTAGAAATAGAAGCTGTGTGACAGTAAATAACTCAGGATTTTGAAATGACCTAATCACTGGATACAATCGTTCCGACTAGTTCGCCAACTGAATTCAATGAACCCTTGTCCCGATTTGGATCTACTGCGATATCATCAGAAGAAATTCTTTCAAGAGGTTCATTCCTCCGGCTATTGGGTTTCAGTTACAGCTTACTTGGTAAGTGCAGCCACAATCACCAGCGTTCAACTTTTTTTGGACAAAGACGAATTCATACTCTTACTCTACTGATATTATCTTTGTTGTAAACAGTTCAAAATTAGTAGCTATCCACAGTCCTAAATTAGTATCTCAATTAGTATGGTTGGGAGTTGATAGTGAAATATCTTAATGTGGTTTTTTTAGGTTTCTGATTGTTGAAATGGTTTCTTACGCCTAAAAATCGCGCTCTGCAGAAGTTTTTGATATTAGCGATTAATCCACATATTACAGACTGACAGTTTACAACAGTTAATCAACAATCGTAGATACCACGAAGCTACATGATTGTTGTTAGCGAAAGAACCACTGGCATCAATATCAATCCACGATGAGTTGAGCAACCACGAAAGGGCCAGGAGTAAGTGAAATCCCCCAAAAAACAACTCTGTTGTAAAAACTGGCCCGCCAAAAAACCTCCTCAGCCGCAAAAAGGATTGATATCCATTTTGCCCGCCAGCCACGTATTTAGGATGCTCGGTGCTTCGCACCTCGCTGTTGAGTTTGCATATAGAAACCTGATTCTCGTGCCCCTAACCTCCACCACCAATGTTAAAACAGTTTAAGTTTACAACAGTTGGTCGTAGATACCATGCTACAGCCACATGATTGTTGTTAGTGGCAGAATCACTGAGTTCATCATGGATTGATATTGTTACCACGAAAGGGCTAGGAGTAAGTGAAATGAATTATCAACGCATGTAGGCGATTCGAATGACAATTAGGTCAAAGGCAGGAGACGAGAAGATAACGCGTTGAATGCAATGAGAAAGGGGACTGTTTGACGTGTTGTGCGACTGACACAGAAACCACCCCTGGACAAGGCAGTCGCGCACAAATGACTAAACAAACCAATTACCTTAATTGTCGCATTACGGTGGGTTATGCTCGCTCTCTAACGGACGGCGAAGGAAAGAAAGGAAAAGCGCGATGCTTGGCGTTGAGACATTAACGTGTTTTGTTCACGTTCCGTAAACAGTGAAAGATGTTTCGTTAAAAAAAAAAAAAAAAAAATCCGAATTGAAAAACCCGAGTTGAAATCAAAAAGAGCGAAGAAAAAAAAGCTTTTTGGAAAATAGACAAAAGATTGCTAAGTAATGACGCCATAATTTAGCGAAGCAATCTTTTGGATGAAATCCACCCTTCGGACCGTTGCTTATCCCAGTTAATGCGGGCGATAGTGAACTTAGAGAGTGGAAAAAAAACCACTAAAAACCTCGAGCTTGATTATACCTCTTCAGGAGAAATAATGAGTACTACTACACTGTAGGTAAATATAGCATGGAAAGAGTGATTGCGGATACAATGTTTTCTAGAGCCATTCATTACAGCTGATGGGGCTGCAGATTAGGGAGCCATGAGATGTTTTAGGGAAAATGCATTTCAAGTTCTTACATCATCTACAAATCTCGTCATCAGCAGCCCAACTGAAGTCTGGGGCATAAGTATAAGTATCAATGACTGTCAAGTCATATATCGTCTTGCATGGTCACCATTCGATTCGTAATTTCATGATTTTGATGGCACTATACGTTCTAGAACAGAAAGCAAGGTTGGTCCATTCAAAAGTAAATCTTGCACAGTAACGACTGTTGTTCATTTAAATGGGTGACTTGGCCGATCCTCGGGCCTTATAAGGGGAAACGAGGTAAGAGGATCAAGGCAAGACCCACAGCTGAGTTTCCCTTTAGCGATACCAACGAAATGCAGACCGAAATGAAGCGATTCTAAAAATACTTGTGAAGAAGAACGGAAATGATGTCCAACGTGGAAAAGGGTATGTACCAACGTGTGTCGTGCAGTATGACATACTGGGTTACAAAGAGCACCCAATACTACCCACCAAGAACTCAAAACTATGAAATGTGAGAGTTGTTCGGGACAGATACGTCTGGATTGGGACAATATTGTCGGTTTGAGAATTTTCAAGATAATCATATGAGGTCTGATGACGAACCCCATGAAACTGGACCAGTTTTTTTTTTCCAGGCGTTGAGACCAGTGAGAAAAATCACATTTAAACCGCTGTAGTTTTTTCTTTCTCTGAATGAACGAGTCCCTCAGCTAGGGAGCGATCTTCCCCTCGAAACGTTTCAAGATCATCATCATCTTTGCATAACACTCAGGGAAGAAAGAGGGTTATAGGAGGGTGAGTCGTCATCCAGGGGTCATTGCTCCGCGGACAATCACTGAAAAGCCCCAGTCCTTGAAGAAAAAGGTTTTCCCTCCCAATTCCACTGAAGAAAAGGCCGATCTCATCGACATCACACCGAAGGAGAAGTGGGGGGTTTGATGACTTATAAAATGCACTTCATAGTATCCGGCGTCTCCCATTAGAATTCATCGGTGGGATCCAAGAGGATCCAGCTGTTACAGTTCGCTTCGTCTTCCGAAGTGAACCGTAAAGGGGGACAACGAGCCAAGCAAACAACAAAAGACTGCATAAAAGCACCAGGAAAACTTGACAGGTTTATTAGGTCTGATGAACAGGGCAGATGTCGTCTCCCTCGTTTGCGCCTAAGCTATAAAATGCAGCCTGTGTGCCGTGTACTCGTAGGTTCAGAAAAAATACCAAATAGACTGGCAGAACCACAAGGGAATGCCGGTTTGAATTGATCGAATCTTGGCATTTGCAATCTTTCAGAACGGTTTCAGAAACAATACCCACGGCATTTTGAAAAGACCCATTAAACCCTCAGGAAACTGGAATTTATCTGGGAATTAAGGACTCGACGTCAGACAAATCAGTTTTTTTGACATCTGATCAGGTCATCGATGCACCTTGCAGCATACCCGGAAATCGGCACGCCAGTCAATACTCGCAATTCATTGGAGTAGTATCCGAGGAAACGTAAACACGGATTTACAGGTGCAGAGTGTGCAGAAGACAGGCGTTCTTTAAGAAGCGCGGAGGGTTGGAAAACAGAAAACATTTCCCAGACTTGCTAAAGCGTTTTGACGTAGGAAAAACGTCGAACATTCACATTTCAATGTGTTTTACCGTAATTGGCACTTCACTACCCATCATTGTCAACGAACAGCCAAGGGATATTCAACATCGTTTACGTACTTGAATAAGGATAGAAAGTGTACAATGGTGGAGTTGGTAGGACCGACCACTAACCCCAGCCGTCAAAGCCTTTGTAGGAATCCAAGACAGACGGTTAATTTGAAGAAAGTCGAGAAAGGGGAAGTGACAGCAACCGTGGAAGGCTCATCGGAAACTCCCAAGTTGATCTAGAAGATGGTGAGCAACGGCTCATCAAAACCGGTCCATTTAGAAGTGACTTCCAGATCGTGAACAGCTTTGCTCCTTCATATTCAACAATCCATTACCCGAAAACCCAACGAAAATGACCCGCACCAACCGACTGTTCGACGGCCTTGTAACTTTTCTGCATACCTGAGGTTTCCTATCTTTTTGGGGGGTGTCCAAAAACGACTCTTCCGAGCCATTAGCCGGTCCCCACAGTAACGGGGTTCCGGATATAGGTGAAGAATGGAAGAGGGTGGCAAGGAGGAAGTAAACCCTGAAATATTACGAGGGTGGAGATGGTAACATTGTAGAACATTACTCACCCAGTTGAGGATAATATACGTCAGGGTGTCTCTTGTTGCTCTCAGAATGACAAAGTTGAACAAGTAAAGTTCTAACCTGTACGAATTAATTTCTACGTTAAACAGACCTGATCAGACATGAGGGAATGCAGCACAATGTGCATTTGAGGTTGAGATTTTGTACCTGAGTCATTACTAAAACTTTTAATGGTGCTATAACCACACACCGGTCCTTCTCTCATTTCACAACACGTAAGTGTAATAACTGAGGACGTTATTTAGACTCTTTCCCATACACGAAGGGGAATAGCAGTGTATACATAGTGATGAGGTCGTTACGCCACTTGGGAAAGTTCAGCTCGCCCTAACCCTAACCATCAATAATAAAACTGTCCAGGAAAATAAGTATTTTATGCGTGAGAAGAGAAAAAAGTAAAACAAGTAAATGTTTCTAAAGATGAACAATCTATGATACCCGTGAAAGGATGTTGAGTTTGACAAGAGTTGACGACCCCGCGTTGTTTGGACTTTCGCAACTCTTGCCGGATCGTTGGCTCAAGTGATTCGCCGACTCAAGAAGAATTATCCATCAACTCGCGAGTCTTTTGACACCAACGACTCGAGTTCTTTCAATGGAGGCGCCCAAAAAATATTAATGTCACATAAAAAATTAGTAATTGGATTTGACCGAGAAATGAGGGCTTTATTCACAATGAGGGCTTACAGGTACAAGTAGAACTGAGCAAGTAGAAAAATGCTGCTAATTTTTTCCAAAACTGTATCATTTGTACGATATCACCAAACCATGAGTTGTTCAAGTCAGCTATTCTCCAGTATCGAAATTGCCCTGATTTGGCGCAATTTAATTCACGCTCATGTTAATCATATTTTTTTTAATCGATTCTACCGATCGAACGGCTGGTCGCAAAACGCTCCGGATGGTCTTAAATAATTCTCGAGATAGGACATTTCCCCTTCCTATTGACCTAAAGTTATGAAAAGCTTCAAGGATCATCCACAGGCTGATCCAAGGCCGTATCCGGAATTAAATCATGTTAGGACAATTGTAACTGTGCTGAGTGGTGCGGAAATATGGATTTTTTTCAATCGAGTTTTCGAAGAAAAGGAAGCAATTCTTCTCGGTCCAAAAACTTTAAAACACGAATTTTTGAAAGGTTTTTATGCCAAACCCCGTTTCAGACCGTCCTGAAATCACTGCCAAAAGACACAAAAAAATCATATTCATTTATAAACATATATTTATGTCATTCCAGACGATAACTCTCGATAGAATTAAGATAAAAAGTTCAAATTTGCACAAAAGTCTGTCCTGGCATTCGAAAGGCTAAGATCGTAGATAGGCAGAATTGGGGGTGTTTAGGGGGAGGTTCAAGGGGGAGAAAAATTATCCATAAATTCCAAAAATGAAACAATCTGACCATTGACACCTCATTATGTAGGTTTTTTCTACGCTGAACGCGATGGTGAAATCAGAATTGCGATATCTTATTCCTTTCAAGAGTGGAACAAGTTGGTTTCAGGCCAATTTTCATGCTCGGAAACAGTTGATTCAATAAATAATGAATAAATCACCATTTATGTAATTATTTTATATATTCGCTAAATTAAAACGTACTGAATTATAACTGTGTGTGTGATTTGTTGACCGTCAGTAAGAATGATGTTGAGGGATGTCGAGGGTCGATCAAATGAAAATTGATTTATGTGCCAACGTTTCGAAGAATATATTTCTTCATCTTCAGGGCAGTGTACAAGATGGAGTTGGACTCCAACAGGGAAGTTCTTGCCTCCAGATCACAGAAGTAACAACTTGGTAGCAACTTGGTAACAACCAAGTTGTTACTTCTGTTATCTGGAGGCAAGAACTTCCCTGTTGGAGTCCAACTCCATCTTGTACACTGCCCTGAAGATGAAGAAATATATTCTTCGAAACGTTGGCACATAAATCAATTTTCATTTGACCGACCCTCGACATCCCTCAACATCACTGAATTATAACATTGTTGGGCCTTTCAACTCCACGGGTGGATTGGATTCTTAACAGTTGTACTAATAGGATATTGGAAAGGTCTTCGGTCGTGGTGATTGAGATGGTCATGGAGATTTGATTCAACTTGAATTTATTTTATTGGCTCCATTTGAAACGATAGAAAGTCACGACATCGTTTAGTTTCAAATTATCCGAGTCTTGCGCACATCGCATTCGAGTACAATTCCTCGTTTTCAACGAGCGTCAGTTGCCGGAATCCACTGGACACCCCCCTCGACTTTCACCTGATGCGGATTTCACCTTCTCAAAGGAACCCCGAAGGAGGACGGAGACGTTTCGGTCTGGCGACCGCCCTGACGAGGGGGACAACTGAGGATTTGCCATCCTTTTGAAAAACCAACATTTTTAACCGGAGGTTTGGCGACCCCAGTGGCGACGAGGGTCAACTTTTAACGGTTTGGAATGATCAGCGGGGCGAGTTTCTCGGCGAGACGTAATTCCAATTCGGATTCGCGCTGGTTCTAAGAATGAACAGAAAAACTCTTTTTGAAGGGACCACAACGCATTTTAACAAGTAGGTATCTCGTTGACGCTGGAATTTGAAGGCACCAAAACGTGATTATTGTGCCTGCTAACTGTTTGAAAACACGTTCTGTAAAACACTTTATTACTCTTCTGTCCCCTGGGACGTAGGAGTGAAGGTAAAGCCCTAATCACTCCCAACATCAAACCTTTTTATATACCCTCTCTACATTCCTAGCGCATCTCATAAAACCATAAGACAAGTACAGTGAGCCGTGAAAAGATTTGAATCGTTAAAACTAAGATAATGAACAGATAACGGCGAAAACGACTCCACGATCGACTGTAGGTAATGTAACCTTCGATACAACTGATTTTGTATCACTTCTTCCTTCATAAATCAGGTGCTGTAATAGATCTTCCACATCCTCAGGAGAGGAAATCTAATCCAGCATCTGCATCGTCCTTGTATGTATTTGTCTACTGAAGAAATGACGGAAATCCCGATACTCTCATAATACAAGCCGCCGTTAACCTCGCACTGTGGATCAGTATAGGAGTAATAAAAGGTACTTGGTATGTCTTTGGTGAAAAACCGGTAGAAAGTTTAGGGAAAGGACTAAAGAGACTTTAGGAACAGTTACGGGGATTCATTCTTCCCACATCATTGAATGAATTCAATCCTAACTACAATTTTGATCTTGCAGCCAGCCAAATTATTAGTGTTCCCTCATTTTTGGCTGCAATTTAGCATTTTGGATGTACCTACTTGAAAAATTCGAGATTATTAAGATTGGGTGTAATCTTTGAATGGTGTAATTCTTTCATGTTTTTCTCCATTATTGCGTTCTTTTCGACAATACCATTGATGCTCCCCCCTCATCTCACAGCCACCCTTCAAACGGCCACTTCAAACGGCCAATCAGAAGCTGTTTCCTTTCACTTCTATCAACCAATCCCATTCGACCTGTCACTTTTGGGTCCCCTACATAAGTTCACCTGTCTGTAATGCACCTTCAGTATTGTTTTGTTACTGACGATGTTTAAAAATTACTTAAACCGGTCTAACACTGTACCTACTCATATTTTAAACGAAATAAACAATTTATCAACTACTCGTGTCTGTTCGCTTTTTGATACGGGTTCTCACGATTTCGTCTCGAGTGATTTAGGTCCTTCCAATCCATACCGTTTGATTTGATTTTAATTGAGCCAAATCCCCATCACCCAGCAATGTCCTTCCTACTACCGTAGGCGCCAATTTACCTTTTCACTCGGGTACCGAAACCATTTGTTTGTGCAAATCTTCGAATTGTCTTAGTCCAATTTGACTAGTCAAAATTCATTTATTTTCATTTGTTCTGGATAATTTTCATTTTCGTTACTTTCTAATCAAAGAATTTTCATTTTGACATTTTATGTCTTTACTCTGGCACATAACTCGAAAAACGTTACACAAAAGCGTTACACGAAATCGTCACGAAAATTTCTGATGATTTTCGCTTACAACCGATTCGGTGCTACGGAACTTTATCTTCGCCAGTTATCATCGTTATCATCGCCATTATCATCGTTCACCACTCGTTGGATAGCTCTCGATTTACCTAACCATATTACGTTAACCACAGCGGAGTGCGTGGCCGACAATCTGCGGTATGAGCGTGATTGTTTAAATAATTGTTTACACACAGGTGATCATTCTCAATAATTTATATTGTCTATACCTATGAATGCAAGCTTCATAATTTATGATGAACCCTACAATTAAGTATAACCACTACGCTACTGGGGTAGGTGATGTAGCATTGTTCGAAGGTTCTTGAATCACTTCTTTAGTGATTCAAAGACATAAAATGTCCCAATGTGTTGCAGACTCGTATGCAAGCATTTAATTCTCGACTGTATCAACAACAGGATGGAGTTGATATTCTTTTGACATTTTGTCTTTGCTTTGGCACATAAACTGAAATGGGAAAAATTTGTTTCCTTGATTCACCCTTTCCCTCAGATCACGTCAGAACACAAGCGACAGGCGGACCACTACGTCAGACGCACCTATGACGCACGAGCGTATGACGTCAGACGGCTGGCCGGAGGCCAACTAATACGTCAGAGCCTTTGACGCACGAGCGTATGACGTCAGACAGGAGGCCATTAGTACGTCACAGCCTATTCTGTAAGAGCATATGACGTCAGAGCCTATGACGCACGAGCGTATGACGTCAGACGGCTGGCAGGAGGCTAACTAGTACGTCACAGCCTATGCCGTAAGAGCCTATGACGTCAGAGGGCTGGCTGGCTAGGTGATCGGGTTTTAATAAGCCCCCGGAATTCCGCGCCTTCATTTTTGCATTAGTTTTATAATATCTAGGAGTTATTTTATATAATTATACATTAATATACCAGAAGCACACTTGAGTTATGATTTTCATTTGCATAGAGACTTTGATTAATCCCAATCTAATTTCATTGAATATAATTATATTTATATAATAATATTATAGTCAGTGTCTATTATAGTCAGCAAAGCACTATCGCCAAGAACCAGCTGTCGAGTAGATCGCATTCGTGATGGCCCAAAGCTGATGCTGCTGATCAAGAGATCTCGAAAAATCACTGCAGGATCCGCCAAACCCCAAAAAGTGAAAAATTGAAGATGGTGCCTTTCTGCTGTAAACCGACGATATTATACTATGTGGATTATATTGCGTGGCTGCTACCAAAACACGTATTTACCGGAAAGAGGGGTTAGATCCCCAAAAAAGTGAAAGCGACCGGCCAATCCGGCGAGAACGAAAACGGAAACGATCATGAATTTGATGACGACGCGACAACTTCGCCTGATGAAGAATTTGACTGAGGGGTACAAATTAATACAGTGTACCAACCTACGTAAAGCAACATGAACTGCACAGAGGTAGGACCGCATTAGACGCGGACAAAGAGGCCAAGATGGAGGTCGACCTTCACACAAAAAAAGGAAAAGAAGAACCGGTCCAGTAGCTTTCAAACTAGGGTCAAAGGGACTGAAGGAGGTGGCTGAGAAAATAGGATTCTCCAAGAGAACTTGGTGGAATTCGTAACAAGTGAGTGGTCGGTCACCAATTTAAAACCGTGCAGTATGACCGGTCGAGCGAATTTTCGAAGCTGTAGTGGGTCGAACAACCAGAACCAGAACTTCGAAGGGGGAGATCAATGTTGAAATTTTTAGACACCGGTATCAAATGTACGTTTTTAATGGCAGCAGTAGAAGCCGAAAATCGATTCAATATCGTTATCTCCACGCCAAAAGCACCAATCCGTTTTTGGCAAAAAACGAGCGTCCGTCCTTTACGCTAATCTATTTCCCATTTTATAACGATTTCCGCTTACAACCAAACCGTCGCTACTGAGATTTATCTTCCCCATTTTTGATCGTACAAAAATCGTTCACCAAAAGTTCTCGATTTTACGAACATTTTCCTGTACGAATAGCGAGCTATTTACAAACTAAGAAGCTGTAATTTGGTATGTAAATACCAAATACCGTTTAGAGACTTTGCCAATTTCCATGATGTTAGATACTTGAAGTTTGGTGTAGCCTCCTTATGACTTACTCTTCAAGCAGCATAGGGCCGAGATCAGCTGAGTGGCTCGTACAGCTAATTTCTACTCTATTTCTACGCTATGATGCTGTAATTTGGTGTGTAGCCTCATTAGCACTTTCACTCGAGGCTGCCCAGGCCCAAAATCTGCTGAGTGGCTCCTAAAGCTAATTTCTACTCTATTCGCTCTATAAAGCTGTAATTTGATATGTAGTCGCCTTAAAACTTGCACTTTGAGCAGCATAGGCCCCGGGTCAGCTTAGTGGCTAAAACATGTACCACGCTTATATAAATTTAGCCTTAAAGCTCAAACCCAAAAGGGAAAGGGGGTCCAAGAGTAGCAAGCCTCCTCCTATAGCGATAGCTCTCCTTAGCAACGTCGCCATGACCGGGTTTTGGTCATATTCGTACAAGTGCACTTTTGGATAGGTACTACTGAGTACACCATGCCGGACCCTAAGTACGTAATTCACAATTTTTTTGTTTAAATGTCCAATTATGTTTGATTTGTAGGTAGATGCACTAAAACAAAAATTACCGAAAAAGCAGACGTAGTGGTAACGGTATCACAAATCGATCACCTCCCGTTAGGCGAAGGAACAAAATTTATCACAAAATTTGTATTTAAAACTTGATTTGATACAAAATTTGCATTTCGCATGTATGTTGTATTATTTTTGTACAGAAGTGTCAAATACTTCTGTTTTATATTCATATTAAATGTTTTGTAAATAGGTAAATTGCATTTATGAAATTTAAAGAAAAATTAAACAATTATAACAATTTGTATTTAATACTCCTCGGTGGGGTTCAACGATCTTAGCATACTCCAAATATTTAGAACCTCATTTGGAGGGTGGTTTTCCTTGGAACCAGCACACAAACCGAATTACACCAACTTCTTCTCTTTCAATATTTCTGGAATTTGAACTCGTTTCATTTGCACCAAATACTGGTGTTTTGGTAAAATTCGGGATTTATCATCATGAATTGCGTTGAGGGAGATACGTTTAAAGGGAGATACGTTGTGGAGAGAGATACGTATCTGGAGAGATACGTTGTGCGTTAAAGGGTTGAGGGCGATACGTTTAAAGGGAGATACGGTTTAAAGGGAGATACGTTGTGGAGAGAGATACGTATCTGGAGAGATACGTTGTGCGTTAAACGGTTGAGGGAGATACGTTTAAAGGGAGATACGGTTTAAAGGGAGATAAGTTGTGCGTCAAACTCCAAATATTTGGAACCTCATTTGGAGGGTGGTTTTCCTTGGAACCAGCACACAAACCGAATTACACCAACTTCTTCTCTTTCAATATTTCTAGAATTTGAACTCGTTTCATTTGCACCAAATACTGGTGTTTTGGTAAAATTCGGGATTTATCATCATGAATTGCGTTGAAGGAGATACGTTTAAAGGGAGATACGTTGTGGAGAGAGATACGTATAGATACTGGAGAGATACGTTGTGCGTTAAAGGGTTGAGGGAGATACGTTTAAAGGGAGATACGTTGTGGAGAGAGATACGTATAGATACTGGAGAGATACGTTGTGCGTTAAAGGGTTGAGGGAGATACGTTTAAAGGGAGATGCAGTTTAAAGGGAGATACGTTGTGCGTCAAACTCCAAATATTTGGAACCTCATTTGGAGGGTGGTTTTCCTTGGAACCAGCACACAAACCGAATTACACCAACTTCTTCTCTTCCAATATTTCTGGAATTTGAACTCATTTCTTTTGCATTAAATACTGGTGTTTTGGTAAAATTCGGGATTTATCATCATGAATTGCGTTGAGGGAGATACGTTTAAAGGGAGATACGTTGTGGAGAGAGATACGTATCTGGAGAGATACGTTGTGCGTTAAAGGGTTGAGGGAGATACGTTTAAAGGGAGATACGGTTTAAAGGGAGATACGTTGTGCGTCAAACTCCAAATATTTGGAACCTCATTTGGAGGGTGGTTTTCCTTGGAACCAGCACACAAACCGAATTACACCAACTTCTTCTCTTCCAATATTTCTGGAATTTGAACTCACTTCTTTTGCACCAAACTCTGGTGTTTTGGTAAAATTCGGGATTTCTCATCATGAATTGTGTTAAACTGGTTTTCTGTCGAAAAGCTGTTCAATGAACCAAAACATGTACCTCCACAAATACACTGTGAAATGTTGTAGGTAGGTGCCAAAAAAAGGGTTTGTGAAACAAGAATTCCAACAAATATCAACATACCAAATAGAAACGATTTAACCTGCTGGCGCGATAAGTTGTATTTTCATTTAATCAATTGGACTCGATGATTTCATCAGACATGAGAAAAGTTCAAGTAGAACTCACGCCATACGGAAATCTCTGAGTACGAGCGTGTCGCTTGGATTTTCGTGGTGCAAAAAAGTGACTTTGGTTTTCGATAAAGGGAATAAAATTGAGATGAGTAGGCGATGGGTGGAATGTGTAAAATTGTGTACTTCTATCGATAGTGGGAGACCGGCGACTGTTGCTAAGGGCGATGTGACACGAAGGAGGACAAAGGAAAAGAAACTGGTTTGTAAGGGGCTGGCGGTATGCTAACCATCGCGACATCAGCTGATGCGTAAAACAGCCGCTAGGCGAGCGGTGCCAAGAGCCGGAACCGAGGAAGGGAAACTCGCGACGAATTACGAGGGAGTGCGGCGATCTGAACGAGACATAATCTGATCTGGATTTCAATGTGCACCGAATTGTTTGGTACGAGAAATATTTTATTAAGACACAAAATAGAGCCGGCAACGACGGCGTTAGAGAGGTTTTATTAACGCTCGGGGAGCGCAACACGCATGCGCTGTTCGTACGATGGCAGATTTTCCCAAGTTTTTGTGCCGGAAGATGAAAATACGTACGACATACGAAATGTACACCGCTCCTGTACCATTCACCGGTACTACGTACTTCTCCATACTAATCAGCCACAAGTGAACGATCGTCGTCCAACATCTAAACAAATCATCGAAATACACTGATGAATGGACCTGACTTCATTCACCCCAAAGAAATCCTGACAGTAACGAAAAACGAACAAAAAAGACCAGTACAGGACAAGTAAGTCAAAATCCGGACGGCCTCACTGGTACCAATTACCACCCAGTACTGATCAAAACCACCTACAAAACACGATTTCAATAAGAAAACGATTTCTCGAGACACCAAAATTTTGGGGATTTGAGGGTTTCACGAATTTTGCCCGACTGATGAAATCCAAATAAAATTGGAAAATAACATGTAAATTTTATAAGTCCTACCTGTTATTTAAATTACCAATTGAGCATTTTTTCTAAAATTTGAAACTGCTCAAAATTGGAGCAAATTGTGTGAACTGGAGGAAAGTGGAGCAGGGTTTTGAGTTTATGTAAGAAATTTTAATGAAATTTGAGTAAATTTAAGGGACAGAGGTTTTTGGATTGCTGTTTGAAAACTCGCTTATACGTTTTGTTCAAATAACATTGGAGATATAACATGTAAATTTCATAAGTAGGAACATGTTATTTAAATTACCAAATGAACATTTTTCAAAAATTTGAAACTGCTCCAAAATTTGAGCAAATTCGTGGGAACTAGAGGAAAGTGGAGGAGGGTTTTGATTGAGTTTATGAAAGTAATTTTAATGAAATTGGAGTAAATTTAAGGGACAGAGGTTTTCGGATTGTTGATTGAAAATTCGCTTATACGTCTTGCTCCGACTCCAAATACGAATTGGAAAATAACTGTCCATTTTATAAGTAGGTACATGCTATTTAATTTGCCTAATGAGCATTTTTTCAAAAATTTGAAACTGCTCAAAATTTGAACGAATTGTGTGAAATTGAGGAAAGTGGAGGAGGGTTTTGAGTTTATGTAAGAAATTTTAATGAAATTGGAGGTTATTTAAGGGACATTTTCGGATTGTTGTTTGAAAATTCGCTTATAAGTGAATTTTCAAACAACAATCCGAAAATATAAATAAACTGTTCAAAATTTGAACAAATTTGTGTGAAATTGTGGAGGAGGGTTTTGAGTTTATGTAAGAAATTTTAATGAAATTGGAGGTTATTTAAGGGACATTTTCGGATTGTTGTTTGAAAATTCGCTTATAAGTGAATTTTCAAACAACAATCCGAAAATATAAATAAACTGTTCAAAATTTGAACAAATTTGTGTGAAATTGTGGAGGAGGGTTTTGAGTTTATGTAAGAAATTCTAATGAAATTGGAGTAAATTTGAGGGACAGAGGTTTTTGGATTGTTTTTGGAAAATTCGCTCATACGAGTGGAGCTCAAGTGTGGGAACGTATGGGGTCGTCGAAGGGAAGAGGTACCGGTCAGGTAGGTGTCGGCGTTCTAGGTAGGATTGACTACTTCCGCACAGGTAGTATGGGGTATGGGGGGTATGGAGTATGGGGTATGAGTAGGGTCATGGTGTATTGTAAGGTATTGTAAGGGTCCTAAAGGGTCTCACCTCGGCGCCGGGCGGTGTGATCGAGATGTGGATCTCATCCAGGTCCACTTGATGTGAAATGACGTTGCCCGAGACTTCGCGTCCGTTGTACGTAATGAAAACCTTTTGAGTCGGCAACAGAACGACTCCGGTCATCGTGCGGAAACCGGGACCGATGAGTTCCGAATCCCGGTATTCCCTTTTGAAAGGCGGCGCACTCGGTACCGGGTCGAACCTCACGGAATACCGCGACTCCGCGACGGAGCTTGAACTTCCCGGCGTTTTGACGGCGTTGATGACACCGGCGTAGTAAATACCGTCTTCACCTCGGACGCAAACCCGCGTCCCTATTATGGAACGTTTCGCCAGCCGTTTACCGGTCGACATTCTGCTTGAAGGATCAATTTTGACTGATTTCTCGGTCCAAAGCCGCGCACTATATTCGGATAATACGGAGACGACGAGACCAATTTCACCCGATAAAACGGCGTATTTTTTTCCCCCGGGAAAAAAAAAACACCGGACGATTTTCACCTCTAGTTAACTGAGAAAGGGCTTCCTCACTGGGTGTGGAGGGTTTCAACACATAGCAAAGGCACGAGGAGACGCACTGCTCACGGCGGAATCTCACACTAGAATGCCGGTTGCCCAGCTGAGCTCATTGGCTGACCTACTTCCCCCCCTCTTTCTGTTTACAAGACCAGCTGATCACCCCCACTCCTGTGACGTCAGTCGCCCAAGGCCTATTGCCGGCTAATGTCGTCACCCTCCCCCTCATCACCCATCAGGTTCCCCCTCCCGCTGCTTACCGCCCTCCCCTCCGTCAATCATGAGGCCGGCACGGCATTTAGCATCTCACCACGCCGCTTTAACAAACAACCTACACAAACCATAAAAACACCGTCATTTCAGTTGTAAGTTATTGATTTACAACACTTCATTATATTGATTCATAATTGATTAACTATTTTCAGTAATCAACCCCTAAAATCGACATCGAAAAAAATCCACAGTCATGCAGCATGGCTATAAGAGCGAATTTTCGAAGAAATAATTGGTTTTATGTAAAATGTCTCCATTAAAGAACAGATGTCCATGAAGAACATCTCAAGTATCAACCACGTTTCTTCATCTTCAAACTACTCCAGTTTGAGAGCGGAATAAGATATAGCAATTCTGACTTCCCCATCTTATTCAGCGTGTAAAAATGAGGTGTCACTTGACAGACCGTTTGATTTTTTGGAATTTATGGGCAAACTCCCCCTCCCACCACCCACAAACTCCCCAAAACCCCCATCAGCTTTTTAATATTTCAATGCTGAACACGACGGCGAAGTCAGAATAATTATTGCAATATCGCATTACGTCATCAGATTAGAGCAGATTAACCATGAAGAATATATCAAGGATCAACCACGTTTCTTCCTCTTCAAAGTACTCAAGATTGAGAGCGAAATAAGATACCGCAATTCTGACTTCACGATCGTATTCAGTGTGTGAAAACCTTTAAAATGAGGTGTCACTTGTCAGACTTTCCTTTTTTGCGTGACACTCACCCCCCCCCCCCCCCCCATCCACCACTCACAGAACCCGCTCAGCGTTTGGATATTTAAACTCTAAACACGACGGTGAAGTCAAAATTGCGATATCTCATTCCGTTATCAGATTAGCGCAGACTTAAAATGAAGATCTATCAAGTAACAACCACGTTTCTTCATCTTCAAAATGCTCCAGTTCGAGAACGGAAGAGATATCGCAATTCTGATTTTACCATCGTGTTCAGCATAAACAAAAACCTTTAAAATGAGGTGTCACTTGTCAAAATGTTCCATTTTGGGAATTTATGAGGAAATCCCCCCCCCTAAAACCCCCCAAAACCTCCCCTTAGAATGGTCCGATTCTGCCCATCTATGAACTTAGCCTGTCGATTTTTTGTGCAAATTTGAACTTTTTTATCTCAATTCTATCGAGAGTTATCGTCTGGAATGACACATACATAAATATATAAATAGTGGAGGTTTTTTTTTTTACTAGGAAACAGTAGAGTAGTTTGCGGGTGAGGATGACCAACACTAGTGTTGGTAGCAATAAACCGAATGATAACAACGACTAGTGTCGGTCATCCTCACCCGCAAACTACATAAATATATATAGGTACACTAATGGAGTTCTTGATATCGACCGTAGATATTATATGTTGAAGCGAAATTTGCTGCTGTTGTTATCGAGGTTCGGTCAGGTTTAAATGAATTTCATTTTTCCAACGTTTCGACGATTTATTTCGTCCTTTTCAAGGAATCTACAACCAAAAAAAAATTAAATTGAAAATAATAGTAAACCGTAAATTGAAAACCCTCTATCTAACATGAACATTTTATGCAACTTACACATAATATATATACAAATCTTACATATAATATACATCTAGAAACTAGTACTTACAGTGAGTTGTAGAAAATGGCACAGTTTTTCCTATTCTAACATTATCACTCGCAAGAACATAGTGCTATTTTAGGTGTGAACTTGTGACATTCCACTGAGTAACTGAGGTTTCTTGAAGGGGGGTGGTGAGGCCTCGGTGTAGGTAGGTACCGGTAGGGTTGTCTTGTTCAATGGAAGGCTTTACCTGTTGTTATTCAGGTACCTGAATGGGGTTGTTGGAATTTGGATCTTGGAATTTGGAATTTGGAACCAAATTCCAACAACCCCATTCAGGTACCTGAATTGGCATTTACTAGGGAAATCACTGTATGTCAATTAAACTAAATCACTCCAGCGTCATTAAATAATTACGTCATTACACACACATTGTCAGTTCAAAAAGTTTTCAAAATTACCTTCATCCCAGTCCCCTTTGCTTCCTTCGCCAACACACTGATTATACCGTTGGTAACAGAATTAGATGGAGCAAATTTTGGGAAATATGACAGCCTTAAGACCAGTTGTGTAAAAGAGGCTAATTTTTGAAAATTATCTAAAACTAGCTGTGTACCCGCGCTTCGCAACGGTAGAACAGACACCCGTATCCCCCCTCCTCAACTGGTCAGAAACACAACACAATTTCAATGTTTCACACCAATTCGTCAAGTAGTTTTTGGATTGCCGGTAGCCCCCCCCCCACACAACCTGTACCCCCCGTCCTAAATTGGTCAGAAACCTTCCCCAATGTTCAGTCAACATTTTCCCGAAGTTTCATTCAGATCGGTCAAGTGGTTTTGAAATCCCGGTAATACCCCCCCCCCCCCCTAATACTATTGACCCACCCTACCTGTTTAGAAACATTTCACAATGTTCACGCAACAAATTCCCAAAGTTGCACTCCAACTGGTCAAGTAGTTTTGAATGCCTGTAACCCCCCCCCCCACCTCCTCTCGTAACCTGCACCCCCCCTCCCACTAACATCCTGATTGAAGTACCACTCGTCGAGCTGAATCCAGAGACTACTTACAATCGGATTTACGTTCAGGCGTTCAAAAGTTATAAGCATAAACGTCCTCATAGAAGTGATTATAACACGTTTTTTAGTAGTATTTCATTCATAGCGTTTCAACGGATGAACAGATTTAAACGCGGGTTTTTCATAAACCTTCCCAGATAAATTCTGCGTCAAATGGTACCAGCTGCAACTTTCTACGTTCAGCCGTTCTCAATAATCAATTATTGATGATGAGACAAACAAACAAACAGACAGACACGATTTTATTAAATAGTATAGATATAGATTTCAAATTCTGCAAAAATTAATCTTCTTATTGTAATAAATGTGTCTGATTACAAGTAACTAACAATGAAAATGCTATTCGCCTATAGGAAATTTCATACTGAATCCGAAAATGAGATACAAAATGGGGATAAGTGAAGTCGAAGTTGAGAAGTTCTTTCGACCAGATCGTGATCAATCACAGATTTTTCACAAGTTTTTTGCAATTAATCACAAGTTTCTGCGTAATTTTTTAATTATACTGGTGATTGAGATTTAAATCCTAACCTTACTACGTGAATCCGACATAAATCACAGATTTCCCCGTGATTAATCATAGGTTTTCTATGATTAACAGTTTATTCTTAATCATACCTGTGATTAAGATTTTATTCTTAATCATACTCGTGAGTATGATTAAAATCACAATCATACTTGTGATTATGATTTTAATCTTATTCTTAATCACAGGAAAAAATTCGTATGATTAAAAATCCTAATCATATTCATGAGTAAGATTTTGCCCATCTCTGGTCTGAAACGGATTTTGGTATAAAATATTTTCAGAAATTCGAGTTTTAAAAATTTTGTACCGAGAACAATAGCTTTCTTTTCTTCAAAAAGTCGCTAAAAATAATTTAAAATCCATGGATGAATGCTCTAAAACGGTTTGTGTTTTAAGGTCCCCATTGATGTTTGTATTAAGTACTTCAAAACAGGTGTTTTATGTTACAGAGTGAAATCGATCACCTCTAAAACTTTTGTTGCGTATTTTCATCTCCGTTCTCCATAAATCATTTGCTCTTCCACTCGTTTTCACATCTTCACGTCACTCGAGTTACTCGACTTTGAGGTCGCCCATAACACAAATTATCACGATGTCGATAACAAGATCCGGACTCGAGGAGCTGAACCGGGCCGGAGCCGTTGGGCATCACCTTTTCGCATCTCTCGCTCTCCAACTTGCGCAATTCTCCCGTTAGAAGGTTTCGGAGCCGCTCGTTTTCGATAAAACATTAATCATTCTTTGGGAGGTGCCGCAACCGAAAAAAAGCTCCTCAAGACCTGACTTTCGGTCTCTTGAAGACGTAATGAAGCAATTCTAACCGTTCGACGAAACTACTCGTAATAATAGGTTGGGAGTCGCACGCCCGTGACGTCACAGAAGTGGTTAGAGGTGGTTACAGAAGTACCAAAATGGGAATTTGATTCGAGGTAATTTGGGTCGATTCAAAAGTAGGTATCGAAAGTTGAACAAATCCCTTAAAAATACTACTTTTTTTAAATTCTTTATTGGCATCAGTTATCCACCTTACAGCCAGGATTGATACGAGTATAAATAAAATTTAAATAATGTCAAATAAAAATAAAGATTACTTCAAATGTTGTGATCAGTGTCTTTAAAAAACTTGAAAATATTTAAATAAACTTCAATACTCTTCGAAAACATTGAGATCAAACGAGTTTTCCACTAACTTAGTGACAGAGTTAAATAAAAGTATTCTTTCTGAACTATAGTGTGGGCAGACCAACACAATGTGGTTCAAATCCTCATAAGCACCACATTGCTCGCACTCTCTATTGTTCAACAGTCCAATTTTGTGCAGGTACGACCAGCACAGACCATGGCCACTTCGGAGTCTGGAGAGGGTCGAATAAAAGCTTTTTCATTTGCCAGCCATGTTTTTGTACCATGGTGATGTTGGCACGGACGGGAAGAGGGCCCTATGCTGGTTCCTGGATGAATAGGCGTCGTGGTGCTGCAGCCATTTTCTTTTCATTAATTTTTTGGAGTGGGCTTCCATTAATTCCATGTCTGAGTGAGGCAGGGATACAGTGGTGGGAACACCAGGCAGAGCTGCTTCTTTTGCATTACGGTCTGCGGCTTCATTACCAACAATCTTCATTACCAACAACCTTCATCCTAACAAATCCAACACTGACTCCCCGATTCTCCAGGTCACAAATCTGGGATGAAATGCAAGCGAAGAGATGCAAGCGAACTTAGATGATGGTCCCAAAGACTGGAGAGTCCTGGTGACGCTCTGGGGCGTTCTGGTGACGTTCTACTTCTACCACTATTCCAAAATCTGTAGCCTTACCTGCGTTATTCAGCCTATAAAATCCCCATGAAAACGCCCCCCTCAAACACCTCCTAAACACTATTTCTAGACCTAATAACCCTACAGCTGTAGACAAGTCTAATGGATTTAATTGTACTGCCGTCCTTAGCGAAAATGTCGTGTGTGCAGAAATATTACTTTTGGGAAATCATCCAAATAGCTTTGCTTTTCAGGGGGGTACACAAAACCGTTTGTTTTTGTTTATTGTACTCTTATTTGATATTTAGGGTGCATTTTTCACCCTATTCACGCGTTTTGTTCGCATGCCAAATCTTCTGAAAAATGGATTAATGGAAAAAAGCTTGAGTTGTGACATGTTGATCCATAATAGGGAAGACAGTGATTTTTTAAAATATATTTTTCCTGAGAAGAATAATTAAGACAGTGGTAAAACTGTTTTTAAGGAAGTACTTATTTTCTTAGAGGTACGAGGCTTGTATTGGTGTGTACAAATAAGGAATATTTTTCTATAAACTTGAACGAACTGTATGCAAGAATATCGATCTGCATATCGAATATTAATCAGGCAGTATCAACAAGCTGTTTCAATTTCCGACTGAGTGTGTTGCGATCTTGATTTTGAGTAGGAATCGTTCAATAGCACGTTGTTCACTTCTAAGTCCGCTTCACCTCAAATCCTGAGATGAGATCCGGGGAATAATACGCTATAAAGCCAATTTGCTTTCTCCTTGTAGTTTTCCACTTCCAATTTCCGAGAACCGCGGGTCGGAGCACTTTCACGTGACGGAAGTCAATTTACAGGAGGTGGAGCAGATCTCGTAAAACGCCTGGAAAATGGTGCAAGTCCGCTGTTATTGAGGGACGCCCCGAAAACTCAGGATTCCCAGCTTCCTTGTGGCAACTGTAAAGTGTCAGCCGTTTAGAAGGATGAGGGACAACGTACTGGACGCGATAATGGAATCAGATCAATATCCACTTGTAGGTGGTCTTTCAATGGATCATAAATTGGAGTTTTGCCCAAACACGCCCATAGACCAACATTGGATCTGTAGTAATGCCAATAAAGAGAATCTATAGTTGCCCACCAAAATATTTCACGTCTAAAGGCCTCCCAGATTATCTTTCGTACCTACTCCCTCATTTTCTTTTTAAGCTCATTATTAAACAAGCTCCAGAAAATTTGCTGAAAACGATTTTATCAAATTTTTGTTCCGGTCAATTTCTGTTACGTATTTTCTCAGGTGGAAAGCAGTTGGTATGATGATTGATTTGATGGTAATTGATTGAAGTTTGATGTTTTTTTGGAGTTTAGCTTAGGAAAGAAAACACTTTATACAGTTCCAACTGTTAGGCATGTCTCGGCCGGACCCAGACTCACCTGAGGGACAAACGCCTGTCAATTCTTAACAACCTTGAAAACTTACTCCTGCCCAAGTCTTAGAAACCTTGGAAAGTTACTCCTGACTCCTGTCAAATCTTAGAAACTTACTCCTGACTCCTGTCAAATCTTAGGAACCTTAGAAACTAACTCCTACCTGCTGTCAAATCTTAGGAACCTTAGAAACTTACTCCTGCCTGCTGTCAAATATACAGAACCATAGAAACGTACTTCTGACTCCTGTCAAATCCTAGAAACTTACTCCTGCCTGCTGTCAATTCTTAGGAACCTTAGAAACTTACTCCTGCCCAAGTCTTAGAAACCTTGGAAAGTTACTCCTGACTCCTGTCAAATCTTAGAAACTTACTCCTGACTCCTGTCAAATCTTAGGAACCTTAGAAACTAACTCCTACCTGCTGTCAAATCTTAGGAACCTTAGAAACTTACTCCTGCCTGCTGTCAAATATACAGAACCATAGAAACGTACTTCTGACTCCTGTCAAATCCTAGAAACTTACTCCTGCCTGCTGTCAATTCTTAGGAACCTTAGAAACTTACTCCTGCCTGCTGTCAAATCTTAGGCACCTTAGAAACTTACTCCTACCTGCTGTCAAATCTTAGGAACTTACTCCTGCCTGCTGTCAAATCTTAGGAACCTTAGAAACTTACTCCTGACTCCAGTCAAATAATAAAAAAAACTCATGTCAAATTTACCAATAGAGTTTTCAGTTAAGATTTTTGCTTGTCCGGTCAAGTGAGGTTTTTTTTACTGCCCTAGAGGTATCACATCTAGGCTGACGGACGATATTTGAATAACCTTTGCATTTGATTCGCGTGTAGGTGAAATCAATATTCACCGTCTTCTCCTCATTCATTTTGATTCATAACTTTTGCAGACGGGAAATTGATTTTGGAAACTGATCCGCGTTGTTCATGGCATTACCAACAGCTAGAATGTGGAGCAGAATATCATCAGCAGAAGAGTAGTTGCGGTATTTTCACCATTGTCAGGCGAACAGACCTGAACGTAACTGAATACACAAATTATTGGACATAAAGTTAACCACAAATTGGTATTGTGAAAACACAGCAGGCAGGTCTTGTGTCTGACTTAAAATAAAATAAAATTAGCGACAAGATGAAGGATTTTTCAACGTGAAGATGTAAATGAATGCAAAATGAAGGCGCGGAATTCCAGAGTCTTATTAAAACCCAATCACCTAGCCAGCCAGCCCTCTGACGTCATAGGCTCTTACGGCATAGGCTGTGACGTACTAGTTGGCATTCTGCCAGCCGTCTGACGTCATACGCTTGTGCGTCATAGGCTCTGACGTACTAGTTGCCTCCTGCCAGCCGTCTGACGTCATACGCTCGTGCGTCATAGGCTCTGACGTACTAGTTGCCTCCTGCCAGCCGTCTGACGTCATACGCTTGTGCGTCATAGGCTCTGACGCACTATTTGTCCTCCTGTCAGCCGTCTGACGTCATACGCTCGTGCGTCATAGGCTCTGACGTACTAGTTGCCTCCTGCCAGCCGTCTGACGTCATACGCTTGTGCGTCATTGGTGCGTCTGACGTAGTGGCCCGCCTGTCGCTTGTGTTCTGACGTGATCTGAGGGAAAGGGTGAATCAAGGAAACAAATTTTTCCCGTTTCAGTTTATGTGCCAAAGCAAAGACAAAATGTCAAAAGAATGTCAACTCCATCCTGTTGTTGATACAGTCGAGAATTAAATGCTTGCATACGAGTCTGCAACACATTGGGACATTTCATGTCTTTGAATCACTAAAGAAATGATTCAAGAACCTTCGAACAATGCTACACCTCCTGCCCCAGTAGCGTAGTTGTTATACTTAATTGTAGGGTTCATCATAAATTATGAAGCTTGCATTCGTATAGACCAGGCCTTCCCAAACTGTGGTCCGCGGACCCCCTAGGGGTCCGCCAACCCTAAGTGGGGGGGCCGCAGCAAATGTAAATTTTTTAGCAAATTATACCTACAGCATAATCTCGGTAGTCCTGCGCTGTTGGACTTCCGAGAATTGTTTTCGTTGGTTCTATTGACTGGAAGAGTTCAAAGAATTAAAGAATTCTGAATAACAGCTGTACAAACAATCAACCTACTTGTGCGAATCCGGGTTTTCTATCTATGCTGCTACCAAATCCAAATACCGAAGCTGCCTTGATGCTGAACCTGACATCCGCCTCCAGCTATGCAAAATTGAACCCGACTTTTCAAAATTGTGCCAGCTGAAACAACCACACTCTTCCCATTTTGTTGACTCAACGTTACCATTTTGCTCAATTTTTGGTTTCTTACTTTGCACATTTTGTAAATAAAAAGTCCGTAAATAAAGTTTAGTAGGTACGTTTTACCTAATGCTTATTTTCATGATGTTATCCCTTTCTCCAACAACTAATATTTGGAACAGTTGGCTAATTGATGAAATTGATTTTTTCCCCCTATCCATATTCAGGTAAGTACCTGCTCTAACACCAACTTGAATGACAGGGGTCCGCACTTGAAATTTTTCCGTGAAAGGGGTCCGCTAGTTAAGAAGTTTGGGAAGCACTGGTATAGACAATATAAATTATTGAGAATGATCACCTGTGCGTAAACAATTATTTAAACAATCACGCTCATACCGCAGCTTGTCGGCCACGCACTCCGCAGTGGTTAACGTAATATGGTTAGGTAAATCGAGAGCTATCCAACGAGTGGTGAACGATTTTTGTACGATGATAACTGGCGAAGATAAAGTTCCGTAGCAACGAATCGGTTGTAAGCGAAAATCATCAGAAATTTTCGTGACGATTTCGTGTAACGCTTTTGTGTAACGTTTTTCGAGTTATGTGCCAGAGTAAAGACAAAAATGTCAAAAAAGTGTTCAATTACCAATCTAATTCTACTTCGAAATATTTGTTATTTACTCTGATTTCTTGATCTTTATCAATTTTAAGATTGAAATGTCCAATGGAGGAAAACACGGTGTCACGGAGTTATGAAAAACCCGAAGATTTATGAACTTGCTCAAAATACTCTATTTTCCTCGTCTGCAACACAAATCACCGGTTCACGAAATATCCGTGATTTACCGTCACTAAAATTATCTGGCAGCCGTGCCAAAACTGTGAGGAAGGTACGAGAAGGATGAAGGTATCTGTTTTCTGCGTCGGAGCTCCCATCTGAGCCCTGAGGGCTTCAGAACTGGCCTTGTTCCGGATATGCGTTGTTTGGACAACCCTAAAGATCCTTCGGGAGTGAGTGGTGGTACGAGACCGCAAGAAGTTATAGTACGCCTCAGCGGAGAGATTTCCCCGATGAACTTCAGTAATGAAACCGTCATTTCCATCCATAACGGTGGTTGGGAACGATCTCGTCGTTTATTGGGGGAGAAGTACAACATAACCATTGAAACCGTATTTCGTCAGCCACCGAGACCCTAGTCGATTGTAAATGGAAGGTTTAGGATTATAACATAATTTGGACTCTGTCTCAGAATTTTGGATACACGTCTAACTGTCTTCAGACCGACATTTCAACGAAGCCGTTTCCAGATACAGCAATGGATTCGAAATACACAGTAGATGGGTGATTCTCAGTTTGAGGGACAATCGAAGGTTTGGAATTTCAAATTTTATTTTGCTCACCTAAAATTCTGCAATTTTTAAGTATATCTTTAGGAGTCATTCTAAAGGTACTGTGATGAGCCATCACGCATAAATTTCATTTCTGTCCTCAAAAATGAATTTTTAAAATTTCGTAGACCACGACAATGAGAAGTGCCCATGACAATGAGTTTTCCTTCCCTAATGACGGTAGAATAGTACGTAAGGGTGAAGATATTATTAACACCATGGCAACAATATCAATAAAATGTTTTTGTATTAAAATAACGAACACAAATATAAATGTTTACAAAATACCAAACTTGAACACCATTACCCTACACTTTGAAAAAATATTTCAATTATTATCAGTCAAACTTATCATAATTAAATCTCAGTCTCACTCGTAGAAGTAGGTAACAAACTTTTGAAGTTGTAAGTACAGAAACTAGACAATAGGAAACTTAGAACAAAATATTCACTAACAAATTCTAGAAGGAAATTCCTACATGTAAGTAGGTACCACAGAAAACTCGGCGCTTCGCGCCTCGCCAGGGGGGCAAGCCCCCCTGGATCTTTCCTCTTCTATAGTTTGTATAGAACGAGGTATTTGCTATGCAAAACATGAATAATGTTTTTGCGTCCCGTTTCCCCTTTTCCTTATCCCTTTTCTTTGTCTGTATGGAAAATATTAAGAAATGTGCGGAAAATTTACTCAGGGCTGTATCTCAGCTTCTTCGATATTTACAGCGGTTTTGGCAGTATATAATTTATGCATAAATTAAAGGCTTTCCAACGAATGGAGAACAATTTTTGTCCGTTGAAAACTAAAGAAGTTTCATTTCCCTAGAAACGGCTCGGTTGTACGTGAAAATCATTAAAAAATCTTCGTGACATAATTTCGTGACTTAAACTTCGTTACGCTTTTCAACTCTGGTAGGCCACCGCAAAAACATTATTCATGTTAAAATTGTGAGTTTTGAATCCTCTCCAATAAGTTTCTGATTTGATTAAAATTGAAGATATTGAAGATATTTAGCTTCGTCAATCACCACGAGTCGAGGAAAAATAGAACGCGGAGCGTTTATTTTACAGAGAATCATTCTGCAGGTAATCTGTTGAGGGAGAGGTGGGTTAGGCCAGAAAAATTTATTCTTGCCGTTGTTGTTCATGCAGTTGATCGTCACACTTGCATGATTCAATTCACGATAAAGAGTTGGTGCAATGCCATCTTCACCAATCAATTATTGATGATGTCGTGGAATCAGGGGATTCATCTCTTAATTTTTTTTAGATATTTCTTTCGGTCGTAAAACATTTTGCTGCTTGCTCTCCACTTCTTCCTTTGTTGCCTCTTCTCCCTGTTTGACATTTCCTTTATCATCTTCAGTTTCTCTGACCTCTCATCCCTCTCATACCTAGCTTTCCTCTTCATCTGATCCTCTGCTCTCAGCTCTGGTGCACTTCTTCTCTTCTCTTCCTTTCCGCTTCTCTTTTCTTCTTCAGCCGTTCTGCATCCGTCATTTTTGTCCGACCCATTTTTTTCTGTAATGAAAGAGACAGTATTACTTCATTTTTCCTTTTAAAAACCAATGTAGCAGTATGTTAGGTACTAATTATTTACAGAACGTTGAACCGTAAACCTGGGGAGCTTAGGAATCAATAGGGAAATTTCTTTCCACATTATCATTCCCTATTCCAACTTTTATATAGAGAAAATTCATTAGGGAAAGTGCAGGAAGCAATTTAATACCGAGTTACTTCAAATTCTAAGCATTTTTCTCATTGGTATGGTCTTTCCTCATTGTCGTGGCATTTAAAGTGGCCACTACAATGAGATACCAAAATCGCCATGACAATGAGAAATTGACTTCAACCTTCGGCAGTTTGGAGCCTAATCAACCCTTTTTGAAACTTGATCATGCATTACGTTAGGTTCTTGAATCTCTACCCCAACATGTGGAAAACAAATTAATAATCAGTTCATTAGGCATTGATTCTCAAACCCATAACAATGAGACCTATGAAGGATACACACCTGTTTGTTCCACGTTTCTCCTCGATGGATGAGCGCCGACTGAACAAGACGGCGAAGGCACAGCGTATCCTTCAAGGGCGGGTTGCCATAACAGAAAAAACTTTGAATTGACCTAAAATTCCCTCTTTTGAGTGAAATTCGATGTTATCAATCTCAGCCATGACAATGAGACAACAAGTTAGGGACAAACTTTGCGATCTCAATTCATGAAGATAATCTCAAGAGTAGTCCCGTCTATAAGCACTGTACTATCCAACAACTAATTCTGAAAAATAAAAATGCAACTTTTTCCGGCTAAGCAATCATCAAGGAAGGTGGAGGTTCGAATAACGTTCGAATATTGACCTGGGGACAGGCCACGACAATGAGATTTGAGGTATATATGGATAAATTAAAGGCATTTGAAATGACGAAAAACGACTAGATATTATTGGGATAAGTAGGCCAGGTAACCACACTGATATCGCAAAAAGAAAAATTTGGAAAAGTTGGACTGCCACTTTTTAATCAACGAAGGACAGCGATTGTCCCGTAAACTGAGAACCAACCAGATAGGCCTTGGCGAGTTGCTGCTTTAATATGTGTGAGAGTAGCCATTGATTGTATTTTATCGTTTCTAACATTTGTACCTAGCGTTTGTATACCCAATATACCCAATACCGGGGTATACCCAGAGTATACCCAATACCGGGGTTTTGACATTTTCAAACCCCCCTTAGAGTTGCCCGATTCTGCCCATCTACGAAATTAGCCTTTCGATTGCCCAGACGGATTTTTTGGACATTGAACTTTTTTATAAAAAGGGTAAGCAATCAGGGAAAATCATTGGAAATGAATATAAGAAATCCAAGATAGTAATGTAACCACTCAAAACGTTTTCTCAATTTATCCAACAAAATTATCCAGAATTTTTCAAGTCGCTAGTTGTTGATGGTGAAGGTGGCTAGACTTCCCTGTAAACAGTAGTCATAAGCAATATTGGGTACCCAAAACTTCCCAACATTTAGGATTTTTCACTTGTCACACTCGTATTCTTGAGGTGCGATATACATATCGAAATAAGCATGTATATTGGTTGGATTAATAAAAATCTCAATGACAACACAAAATTAGAAATCAAGTAGAAATTGGGAGTTGGCAAGAGTTATTGACAAGAAAATTATTTTTGTCATTTCAAATTGTAAATTTACCCTACTCTCCGTGGCTGGTCTTCTGGAGGGACACTGTAGCCCTCCCGGACTAACCATTTGCCGTGTACTAGAAGGTGTACAATTACTAGACTATATTTGGGCCAATTTTGATGTTTTATTAATTTGTTGCCATTTTTTGATTGATTATATAGGTACTTTTCTTTCGATGTTATCCTGGTACCAATACTCGGTACTGTTTCTGGTACCTACGAAATATCGGATCGAAAGTGCATTGTATCGTCACTACTGCTGGTGATCAGTCCCAAGAGACAATTTGGTACAGGGTCATTACTAAAAGTAATTAACCCAATTAGTTTCCAGAACTTGATATTTAACATGAAGATTTTGTAAACGATAACAATATTTTTGTACTGCTTCTGACGACACATCGTTACCACCACGCCAAAAGCGCCAATCTGCTTTTTTCGTCATTTGTTTTAGTGCACATTGGGTACCCTGCGTTGGGTACAACTGAGTTGCATGACACCATGCCAGAGCCGACATACTTGATTCACAGTGGATTTTTTTGAAAAATAAGAAATTCTTTTCTCGTATGTGCAGATGCATGATAGTACCTACACTTAAACAAAAATGACCAAAAAAGCGGATTGTCACATGATTTGCACATGATTCGAATTTCCCTGAGCACACCGAAAAGTACACCACGCGGATGAAGAGAGTTTATCGAAATATCCACCGTTCCAATGCCAATCGTTGTTTTTTCGTTCATCTCCGAGCAGAAACGATGGTTCAGCAAACAACCAACAGTTAGGAAGAAATATAAAACATCGTTCCATCGAACTGCTGCGTTGCTTGTTTGTCGCGGATCAATGGTTTTAAAGGTTCCGAAGAAGATTTATCGTTGGAGATTATAACATCAGATTTTCGTCTCAGAGGCGGTTTCGAGATCTACTACCGAGGCGTGGGTGAGAGAAGTAGTTAAGTATTAGGTAGATACACTCGCTAGGTCCACAACCAATCAGCGATATTCCTGATAATAGCTTTTCCAATGCGCTAATAACGTACGTATGTGTTACCTTGAAGGAACCTTAGCATGCCAGGGGGGCAAGAATTTGAAGAAGATTTATGAAAAGTGTTAAAATTAGTTTTAAACCCTCTTCTTAGTACTCTGTCACCAAATTTCTTCGCTACGTTCCTGTAACGACGTGAAATAACCTCACAATCGGAAATTCAACTTTGTTCTAATTGATTTGATCCGGAGAAATTGCTAGGACCACTACGACGTTGTACGAGAGAATGGTCAACATGAACGTGAATTAAACGGTAAACCATAATCGTACCTTTGGTCCCATATGACCGAAATATCGTAGAGAGCGTCAAAGTGTACCCTTCGAATGTGGCAGGGCCTCACCCATACAATATCAACATCGGAAATAATTATTAATCACAGTAGGACTTGTTTATTACTGTAGGTATTGTGCATCCAAACATTGGAAGTATTTCATGTTATATTTTTCATTAATTTTGCGGGCTTTCTCCATTTCATAATTTTTTAAAATTTGATTGTTTTTCCAGTTGTAATTCCTTATCATATCCTTGTCCGGACCTCAAATTAATCCTTTAAATTTAATCTTCGTGAATCCATTACACTGCACATCATCATGATGGCTTTATCCTGATTGAAACGTCATCTTCAGAGCTGAGCTGCGGTATCAAAATTGCCTTTGGAAGACTCCAAAAGATTTCTTTATTCAAAGGTGCGAGTATGTTTAGAGCATTAGAACGCTACTACCAGAAATTGGAAAAAACTTTCGAAGATTGATTGATTGATTGAATGTTTTATTTATTAACCAGGGAAGGTTAGGGCCTTGAGGCCCTCTCTTCCACCATCTCTCTTCCTCGTGACGCTATGCCCCACTCCTCAGCTAATTCCTTCTATTCAACCCTCAGAAAGGTTTCTGATAGGAAGTCGTACAAGTTGATTATTAATACCACTTTGTTCCTCTCATCTTCGAAACCACGTCGTTACGTTTCCCACTGTAATAGCCTCGACCCCAAAGTAGCCGCTGTACTCCGACGTATTTCCCCGAATGTTGGCCGCCCTGCTCCGGAGCCCTGTAATCTTCCGTTGAACTTCGAATATGGGAGTCCGCACTTTGCCGTTTCTGCTATTACCTTCCTCTCCAAGACGTGTCTTATAGAAAATAATCCTTCAACGGTAACAATTCGTATCGACGGATTTAAAAAAAAAAAATAGAGCAGATTAACCATGAAGAACGTATTCTTCATCTTCAAAGTACTCAAGTTTGCGAACGAAATTAGGTATCGCAATTCTGACTTTACGATCGTATTCAGCGTGTAAAAACCTTTAAAATGAGGTGTCACTTGTCAGACTTTCATTTTTCGGATGAACCCCCCCCCCCTCCCCCCACAACTCCCCAAACACCCCCTCAGCTTTTGGACATTTCAACGCTGAACACGATGGTGAAGTCAGAATTGCAATATCGCATTCCGTCATCAAATTAGAGCAGACTAACCATGAAGAATATATCAAGTTTCAACCACGTTTCTTCATCTTCAAAGTGCTCCAGTTTGAGAACGGAATGAGATATCGCAATTCTGACTTCACCATTATGTTCAGCATAAAAACACCTTCAAAATGAGGTGTCACTTGTCAAAATGTTCCATTTTGGGAATTTACGAGGAATTTTTCCCCTCTAAAACTCCCCAAACCCCCCCCCCCTTAGAGTCAAATCTATGCAGATTCCTTGACAACCACCCTAACCAGTCATACAGTTCCATACGTAGTTTGTTAAATATAGCATTTTGAAGAATTTAAGAAAATTTTCAATTTCTAGGGAGAGAAAAAAATCCAAGTCAAAACAAATTATAAACTTTATTAAGACTAAAGAAAAATAGATAATTATATCTATACTGAGAATTTTATATCCTCCAGCCTTTGAATTAAGTAACTGATTTTCAGTCTTAGGATCAGTTGACTAAGAACAAGATTCTAACAACAATAGTGAAAAATTCGAATAAAGTGAAAAATTTAAGGAACTAAAAAACCTTTATCAAATAACTTGAGACCTCAAAACACTAGGGTGCAAAAGAGGGACGACTAGGTAAGGTAAGGTACTTTTATGAACTCTAGGGAGAGAGGTTTTTGAGGTTATTTTACGTTTTGGTCTAGACAGATGATGATATTCTAGAAAACTGAAAGTGTAATGCTATTACATCTCCAAGGCACACCTAAAACTACAATAGAGTAATTAATTACAAATTTACTTTTGTGTTTTGATGGTGTCTAGGGAGGTAGATTGAATAAAAATACTGTATGGACAAATCACTTTCTAAGCCATTTGAACTACTGGATGACTCTGCAGATATCAACAAGTGGCCATTTTGATGCAAAAGTTGCCAGTTAAATCAACTGCTCAAAATATCCGTATTCTGCTATTGGAGGGAGATTTAAAAAAATTTCTAGAGAGAGAGAAAAATACTTGTGACTGACATAAATCAGTGAAAAATACCTAGTTTCCTCTTATGAAAATGAGTTGCAGATTGTACGTTTTCCTTTCTTTATAAGATTTTTCACAATGCAAAGACGGCAACTGAACGTTGAGTTTCGATGGACGTCGCTAGTAGCCCCAGCTTTGTAATAATTACAGTAATAATTACCAATCAAAACGTGAGCATATTATTTATGCTCACGTTTTGACTCGTTCTCCCTATCGAGGGCAATGCCCATTAGGGGAACTAATCTTTCATTAATTGGATTATGACCTTACTATGTATTTTGTTGATAAGAAAATATATTTAATTTCATTTCCTAAATATCACCATATAATAGGTATTCGAAAGTCGTCCATAAGTGGTAGCGGTTCAGCGGGGGACGCCGGCAAAGCTTTGAGCAACTATTGCGCAAAACGTATAACTCGTGAGGGCTCAGCATCAGGTAACGTTTTCAGGAGTCGAGGAATCAACTACAGTAACAGCATTATAGAAATACAGAGTAATTAGAGAAATAGCTAGAGTTAATACCCATCTTTACCCTCACATTAAGGGTAGAATAGTTTTACAACATCTGCAATTCCACGGATTCTATGTATCTTGAAACGTTAACCCACAAATATCAGGGTACAACGTACCAAGAGGCCAAACACACAGTGGAATAACGTGCCATCTCCAAAATACGAGTAGCTTACGGCAAAAATGTATGGAAATCAATGGGCGGCCGTCATGAGACTGGCGACGAGGTGCTACTGTGCTTCAGGAAATTTTAAATCATGTTGGTTACATGATGTAACCTGAAAACATAAATTATACGTATTTGTGATTATCGACCTTTCATTGATTTCCATCCATTTTTTCCATAAGCTATTTTGGAGAAGGCAGGTTATTTCCATTTTGGCGGGAATGAGTCAGCAAAAATAGATTAACTTTCGACAACAGAGCATGATGGAGCGTAGTAGCTCATAATATGATATTAGCCTTCCTATAATCCATACAGTTTTCACCATTTTATTTTAGAAACGTCGTTTGTACGGGACAACTGACTTTTCTAAACTAAAATGGTGAAAACTGTATGGATTATAGGAAGGCTAATATCATATTATGAGCTACTACGCTCCATCATGCTCTGTTGTCGAAAGTTAATCTATTTTTGCTGACTCATTCCCGCCAAAATGGAAATAACCTTTAAGGTCATGTGTAGCTAGTCCTAGTCCTGTGTTTGTTGTTATTTTGCTGCAGTCTGTCTTTTTCCTGTTCTAAACGTATTTTCTAGTGCATCTAAACTACTAAAATGGATGGTGATGACGAAAATTCAGTGACATGAAGAGGAAGAAGGGAGTGATAAATGCGGGCACATACAAATGAACAGTAATAAAAAAATCCACAGTCATGTAGCATGGCTATAGGTAAGAGCGAATTGGTTTTATGTAAAATGTCTCTATTAAAGAACATAATGTCTATGAAGAAGATCTCAAGTATCAACCACGTTTCTTCATCTTCAAAGTGTTCCAGATTGAGAACGGAATAAGATATCGTATTCAGCGTGAAAGAACTTTTAAAATGTCCCACTTGTCGGACCGTTCCATTTTGGAATTTATGGGTAAACCTCCCCCCCCCCCACCTCAAAACTCCCCAAAACCCCCCTCTCAGCTCATAGAATTCTGAATGCTGAACACGACGGTGAAGTCAGAATTGCGATAGTCATTCTGTTAATCAGTCAGCATTTCAACTAAACTATTATTTTTTTTAAAAAAGCTATGATTTAACTAGGTAAATACATCGTTTTCCTTTACCAATTGACACTAATGTACAAGTTTTAGATTCCCTACTATTTATTCATTTATATCTGAATACTGTTTTAAAAATATATTGAACCATCATTTTATTCCCTGTTTTACACCTGGAAAACCAAAGTTATTTTAGAAAGGGCACTTGTCCACAATTTTAAAATGGCTCCCATAGTGCATGAAATAAAAATTTTTGAAACCAGATACAATGAAAACATCTATTTGTATAGCAGAACAAAGGTGGATTTTGTTCCAAATTTTTAACTCCTAAAATAACACATTCATAACACCTTCATTACGAAAACTACCTCAAAACAACAAACTCGATATGGATGTGGGTATCGTTGTGGTGTAAGAGCAAGAGAAACCAAATTCTGGCACTCGAGGTTTGCCCAACTTCGTTGGGTTCTGAAACCAACTGGTAGAAAAAGGAAGCTGCAAAATACAGAAAAGGCGCTGTGAACCACAGAAAGGCTTCACGTTGGGGATCGACGTTATTCATTCGCTCTTTTGAAGCATTTAGACCCGTTTTTTCTTTGCTTTGACCGCACCATCGTGTTTGGGCACCCTGAAAATATTAGGAGCCCGTCTTAACTCGCTTTCGAAAGAAAAAACCCGAGGGAGCCCGTTTTTCCTATGTACCGAGTCTTCAAATAGTAATCTAGAAACGAGCTTTGAAGTATTAGGCACCTTATAAACTGCATAAGGCCGAGGAAAGTTGTTTCCCAGATGACGGTTTTACGTGAATTGAAGTTGATTTGTAACTGATGTAAACATCGTGTGTATACACACGAGGAGCAGTAAGAATTCATAGCAGCAGTAACTGCTGCTATGAATTCTTACTGCTCCTGAAATTCAACTGTTCTCACCACAGGTAGAAGGTGGGAGTGTAATGGTTTGCTGAGTTTTGCTTCCTCCGCGTAGAGGGTGCCAGCTCTGTGAAAGCAGACCAGGACACCCCTCTGGGTGGGCGTAATTGCCTAACCTGCCGGGTTACAAGGTAACTCAGAAAACCATTCATTACAGAGGTTTTACAGATTATTAAATTACGACATTTTTGGGTCAATGTTCACACTGGCCCAGCTGATTCGAAAAGCACATGGTTTTCAGATATCGAGTTAATAAATAATAAATAATAAGAATTATTGATAACTAACACTAATTAATAGTAAATAATGATTTAGTGGTCTGAAGATTGATCTGTACAAAGAAGATAATAAACCGTTGTGTTTTTGGTTTTGGTGATGCTTTCATTTATTCACAGTTGGTTCCATGTACGTCGACATGATTCTCTCCATTTCACTGTTCAACCTCCTCAACTTGATCGGCGCAAGGGGCTTCGACGGTTTCCTCTTCATAATCTTGTCCATCTCAATCTCATCAGCTTCTTTCGCGATCTCTTCTTTGAGCCGCTCCGTGCACTCCTCGTGGAATTGAATGGTTTTCGCCAGATCATAAACCGTCTTCGAAGGTTCGTATTTGCCGAGTAGCAGGTGGTCGAAAGCGCTGCGAGGTTTCTTCTTACTGAATGAATACAGTCGCTGTTTTCGGGTTTCCATGTCCCTCGCTATGCCGAGCTCGTCTTTGTCGACGAGGGGCATCCTTTGGGTGTCGAACGCCTCTTCTTCGTTGATCCAGAAATTCGTGTCGAGAACTTGACACTGCTTTTTTAGTTTGACCATTTGACGGAAGAGTTTGAGTTGAGTGTTCACGGCCATTTCATAGAACTGTCAAAATTCAATTGATTCATCTGCTGCTGTTATCCCTACAATCCTAAGCTGGCTTTAGACGGTCCGAATCTGCCTCGCGAGGCAGATGCGCGAGGCTGTAGGGCGAGAAATCTCGCGAGGCGTTGCAGCGAAACTGATGCGCGAGTAGAGCCCAACATGCGAGGAAAACCGTGAGCGCTCAGTTGCCGCGAGGCAACGATGGCGACAGGAGGGCCTTCTCTACCCTTGATACACCCGCTAGCTGCCGAAGGTTTAGCTATCATCATCATCATTTCTTCTGAATCAGTAATCAAACATCAGGTGTCACCATCTCCGTCTCAATGACTTCATTGTTGCCTTCAGTAACTTTACAGGAACTGATATTTCTGCAGATATGCTCCTCCACGCATCCTCTCTTTTATTTTTACTGTGGTATAATTTGTCCTTTGCGTTCCACAAATGTGGAAAACTTTTATATTTTTCAACAAGCAATAGACTTTTTTCCTGGTCTATCTTCTCCTTCAATTTTCAAGCTGTGAGAGCGAATTTCAGTTCTGATTCGAAAAAAATTGAAAATAAAGAAATTACGATGCGCGCAACATTTACACTATGCGAATCACCAGACGCGAAACTCCTTTGATGCGCTCCTGAGACCGACTGAGGAGGCGCTCACCCTGCATCAGCCTCGCGAATCATGATTCGGAGTCAAAAACCTTCTACACGGTGCGAGTTTTGACTTGCGCATCAAGCCTCGCGAGGCAGATTCGCACCGTCTAAAGCCACCTCTACATATAGTCGGTTTACAAGTGCAACCTCGTAAGTGACAAAAATTAATTTTTGGGTTTTTGGAACCGCTGGATTCAGAAAAAAACTGGCCGCGTCGATCTAATGAGACCTTGTAACTGAGAAACAATTCCCCAAGTCTTTAAAAGCTGTAGCTCCATCACGTCTGTGACGATCCAACTAGTTGACTGCAGTAAACTGCTGGGACAGAGCGAACAAGTGTTTCCTAGTAAATGAACGTGTTTTGCTTTAATCTGTTTTGTTCCCGCTGAAACTATAGTCACGACAAGTCAAACATGTCTGAGCAACTCGACGTGTTTTCAGCCAAGCGTTGCCAATTTCGCCTTGAGGGTAGCTTTGAGTGAATGGTGAGCTGAGGGTACCCTCCAGCCCATGACGATTTGACTATGAATACGGATGGCAGCCCTCGAGATGAAGCCACCCTTGACCGAGGGCGAGGGTACCCTCGGCCTTGAGGGAGGACTATGAATTTCGCCCTTAGTCAACATTCAGAGTGTCAAGTTTGCCACTAGGCATTAAGAATGGTCCTTTCAACGTTGTAAAATTTAATGAACCTTAGAAACTTACTCCAATCATTTAATATTCGTACTCGTACATTTCAGATCAGTACTTCATTTTGTTCGAGTAATTTTCCAGGATTTAAAGTCGAATATGGGCAAGTAAGTATGGTGGGTTGGGAGGGGGGATGCTCTTTTTAATAAATACATTAAAGTTTCTATAATGGTGATGGTTCAACATATTTTGAAATCCTAGCACTCTAAAAGGTCGGACAACTATCATTATTAAGAACAATTTTGTTTATACATCTGCGCTTGAATAGGTAGCATATGCGGTAGAATTGAACCAAAAAACGTTCGATATTTTATCCACAATTAAGTTTTTTGCTTCTCCTGAAAAGTGAGGGTTTTCACTTACGAGGTATCACATCTAGGCCGACCATATACCTACAAAATATAAATTAAATACAGTAAAACGTCAATAATCCGGACGTCAAAAATCCAGACCGACGATCATCCGGATTCACGTCCGGAAAGAAATAAACAGCCTATTTTCAAAAATCCGGATTTTTTTAAAATCTGGATGAGGTCTGGTCCCAATTTATCTGGACTATCGACGATCTTCTGTACAACAGATTGGAGGAAAAATAACATTATTGCAAAGAAATAACCAAACACTCGATTTGGTTGAAGTCATTTTAAATGTTGGATGAAAATGTCTATTCGTAGTGTCGGGGGAAGCGCAGGAAGCGGCGCTTCCCCACAAGAAATGAAGAGTGTAGGTAGAAGTTTAATGATGAACAAATTGAGAATAACCAAGTATTTAATATTTAATCAACAGTAAAACATTCAATTGAACCTTCCAGTTCCAGGCCAAAGGGGAACCGCAAGCTCATAGCGGGTGCGTATGTCTGTGTGTATTCTAGCGTCTAACTGTGTACGAGTATGTCTCCTGACTGTTTTACCGTGGGTTGGGGCAGCGCAGGCTGCTAGCGGTTCCCCTTGTAATGCGCAGGCGTCGCTTTTGGAATGGGGAGGCTGGATAATTGATAATATCCACGGTGTTGTTTGATTGTTCATAGTTTTTATCTTCCTAAAATGAACGTTAAGTAGTTTAGTTAACGAAATTTTAACGAGAAATTCGACAGGTGCCAGATCTTAAGGGCTCGTCACGGTGAGTACACTGGACATTTTAGTGTTGAGAACTACAATAGATACCAATGGTTATCAGGGTGTAGTTCAAAAAACCTTATGTTTCTCATGCATTTTGTTTCCCTCTGAAAAAACTCGAATGTTCGAAGAATGTGTATACCAAAATCCGTTTCAGACCATCCTGAATCCACTGAATCCAAAAATTATATGTACCTATCCCCAAAATGATCTTATAAGTGTTACAGCTAGAGTCTTTCTGGATGATAATAAATGTAATCTAGCTAAGTATCTTCTTCATTTTTTGGGTGAGAGAGTTAGGAAGTGTAGATGCGTGAGAGGGGAGGGGCGGGGGGGGGGGGAATTGAGTGCGGTACCCCCATGTCCAGAGGCACGCTACCTCCATAACGAATAGAAATTGTCATACCCTTGGCTATTTGTTGTGTGATCGTTGTGTAATAATTTGCAGCATTTCTTTAAATCAAAACGAATAAAGTACATACCTACCTATATGATATATCATATAGCATATATGCTATATATATATATAGCATATATGCTGGATTGGTGAAACTAAAGACACTCGCGTGAAATATGAACTTGAATGAACGAACAGGAGGATGAAATTTATAGAAAACACTGAAATTTACGTAAGTGTTTTCTATAATTTTCATCCTCCTGTTCGTTCATTCAAGTTCATATAGCATATATGCTATTTTGATAAGCTTACTTTGTACCTTCGTTATTAACGTGCCTATGTGCCTAAAAACACTCACAATATTACAGATACTCACGGGAAAAAACACAATCCTTCCTGTACTCGTGTCTACAACGCCGGGACCGGAACAGTAAAGACCTCTGGGAAATTCATACGCCTCGTCGACGCAAGCGGTTATGCTAAAAGGTTTTTTCGTTCCTTCGTGTAAGAAATTAATGTGTTCCGCTAGAGACCGCGCTATCGAACCTCCAGATTTCGAGCTGGCTTTCAAACATATCTGAAAACACGTTTGCAAAGCCGAACATGTGAAAGTCGAATAAAAAAATCTTACGAGTATGAAATAACATCTAGGTATCTAATAACCTCTTGCCAGTATTTTTAATGGCTACTATACTTTTGGTAGTGAGGACGTTATAGAGAGTATCTACAATCTTCTGGCAGGCTCAAAAAATGGATTCGAGAAAGCTAATGAGAAAATTCTTCATGATCAATCATTCGGTATAGGGAGGGACAATCAGGGGGAACTCAGGCTCTATCACACGGTTTATCCACGATTTAATGTTAGCTTAATGTTTAGCTGCTCTTCAATGCAAAGGGAGCTATTGACATTTCACCGTCGACTTGGGCGTTTTGCAAACTCGTACATGAATTGTCTCGTAGAAAAAACGGAAATTGGGTCAAAATTTCATCTTTTTCAAGATTTTAATGAAATTTTCATTTCGGATTTGAGATTTACGCAAAACGTCCAGAGGAGTAAACATTTAAAATTTTATCTAATTTTCCTACTCCCTTTGTGAGGAAAATGTATGAATATAATCACTTGCAAACCTGAGGTTTGTTCCTGAATCATCGTAATGGAATCCACACTAACACTTACGCTTGTAATGAAATGTACGCTGCTACCTAATACAGTCGTATTAAATACAAATTTTGTGAGATCGGACATAGAGTTGCTGAGGTTTTTGAGTGATAAGATTTGTGTTGTACATCAATGAACTTTCGAATCTCGATGTTCGTGGTGAGATGTTTGGATTTGCCGACAATACGTCTATTGTTTTTTGGGATTCCAATTATGATAGTTTGTGGATAATATCAACAAAACTTGGTTCACGATTAAGCGCTGGTATGAATAAATTATGCTTGAATATCAGTGAAACTTCAGTGGTCCTTTCTCTCTGTCTTACAGAGCCGCTCCGATTACAAATAGCATATCGACGTCAACACCCCATATCATCACTTTTTTTGAGAATAAGGATTTTTTTCTGAAATGTCTTTCGTAAGTTCTTAAAGGTGGGTCGTTTTTATGTGAAAAGCACCACAATTAAAAAATATATTGATTATGGGAGGAGAAAATAATGAGAAAATTTTTCATTTAATGTAATATTTTGTTTTTAATTTTTCAATAGATTAAGGTAAACCAACTCATCTCCCTAGCGCGGGTTCGTTGCCCATATTGGGAGATTATATTTCATTAAAACAGTTATGTTACCAAATTGCAAGTATTTGTAGAAGAAATACATTCATTTTCATTTCATTTCAAAATCATTGAAAGGCGGTTTTTCAGCCCTCTTGAAAAGTTGCGAAACTTACGATATGGGGTGTTGCTGTGAGACCGTCGATATGTTTTCACCGACATGAATGCTCCTTGTTCGTGTACTCCCCTATCAAGTCTCTTATAAAGTACTTGGGTGTCATTTTTGACCACCAACTTAAGTTTGATCTCCATATTTCAGCCCTCATAACGAAATTAAGAAAACTGTTTTATATTTTTTAAGAGCTATTTTGTCAAAATCCCATTTAAGGTCGATTTATTATGGACTAGCTTGCTCTTGAATCAAGTAGGTATGAAGGACTCGCATTGGGAACGGCTAAAAGACTTAGTAGTAAGTCACGATTTGCAAGTGTTCAAATCGTTCAAATCACGCTTCTAAAAATAATGTTGAATAAACATCCTAGGTTTTCGACAGCCGCACTTTATAAAGAATTTGATGTTTTAGAAGTTAATTAGATTTTAAAGTTTAAATTTTGTTTACATGTTCATAAAACTAAAAATCCAGAAAGAAAATGTAGTATAAGCCATAGCAGAACCTTCAATAAATCTAATCTTAAAATTTCCGTATGTTGAACTGAATTCATCAAAAGAAATCCCTGTAACAGAGCTATTTCTTTTCTATTCAATGATAAGATCAATTTGAAAATGTTGCCTACTATTTCCCTGTTTTAGTTCATATTTTAAAATCTTGTTAAAATTTTAAAATGAGTCATTTTTCGTATAATTTATGTAGTTTGTAGATTATAAAATTCAAGTTGGCACAAGTTGGAGTTTATTATTTATTGTTGAGACAACTCCACCGGCTATCTCAAGTTCATTTTGAAATTTTTGTCTGTGGGCTTTCTGCTTGAGTATATTGTATAGGTATATATATAATATACAATATATTATATTGTATAGGTAGTATATTGTATATAATTATTGCCAATAAATCAATTCTTAATTCTTAATGTAATAAAAACCTTGGGTAAGTATTTCATGAGCCAATACTGATTCTCGATCATCTGAGTGAGTGGCAGTATATTCGTCAAAACTCCGTTTTGATCGCACTGGTAGTTATCTTTGATGTCACTGCCTTTCAAACAGCCTTTCTTGTACATTTCAAGTAACTCTTTCTCGTTGATTCTCTGCGATGCGTCACCCTTTTCATGAACCTTCTTCGAATTGAGATAAGAAGCGATTTTCTCCATAATTTCATCTTGGAGTTCTTTGATCGTTTGATGTTTCTCGATTAATTTCTTCTGGTCGTCTTTTATCGTCGAAAATTCGTACTCAGAGCCGTCCGAGACGTTCTTCGCCTCCATCTGCTCTCTGCGCTGCTTCTCATAAGCTGTGCTTCGGCAGTACAAGCAATTTTTATTTTTATTTTGACTATCGTGGTAGAGTTTGCAAAGTTCTTCCCCGTACTCCTTGTAGATCGTATGGAACGGTTGGAAATTGTACATCGAGTACTCGTCGTCCTCTTTTTCTTCGTCTTTGTCTTCAATTTTGCGAGGATGGTATATCGTGTCGATGGTAGCCATTTGGAAATCAAGGATGTTTTCACCCCAAACAGTTATCCCTTTGATTTGGTCCGGAGTAACCTAAATCAAACGTTGGTTAGTCACAATTTGGTACCTTGAAATTTCCAGGTGGTTGAACCCAGCAGTAGGAAACAAATTTGGTGGCAGAAGCTTCAAACTTGAACTAAATATTTTGATAATTGAAGGGCTCAGGGGGAAAACGACCTCAGTCCATTAAAGCTGATTTTGAGAAAATCAGCAATTCATAGTTTTCCTAACATAGTTCCAGCGCTAGGAAAAAATTACCTAAACATCAGTATTAATTCAGGAACCTGTGAGGATCACACGTTAGTTTAACACATTTTCGCAGAAATTTACGGATTCGTGTAAGTTATCCCAAGGATAAGGCGGCAAAATGTGGATCGTTCCACGTCATCCTCACTGTCTTCAGGTTGATTGATGTAGTTCAATCGCTGGTAGAACGCTTTAGCCTCTGGTCTTTCAAGAAATTTTGTGGGTTCTTGCAAATCGCCCCATTTGGCCTTCTTGGTGGGTAATTGTGTGGAGTACTGCTTTTTCAACGTCATCTTTTTCTTTTTTGTTTTCACTATTTTAGATTGTTTTAAATGCCCAAAAATGCCGTCTTGTGAAAAAACTTATTGTGTTGTTTAATATCAAGTTTCAGCATCTTTACAGGCCGGGTAGGGAAGGGACATTTCACAGGGTACAATGAAGAAAGAGGTGGTCCAATTACCACAGTCAATAATTTGAAAAGGACTGGGTTTCACTCTACAGTTTTTTAAATTCCACTCTCCAGTCATTTGGGGTCTCAGTATAATATACTACTATGTTTTTAACTAAATATTATATAACTAAAATATTATAAAATATAACTAAAATATTATGTTTTTTGATTAATTAGGCCTATAGTCCTGCCAAACTCCATGTATGAATGCCTCAAACCGGAAATATAACTTATGCTTATGATTAACGCATGTTACAGTACTCTCAAACTGCTACTACTGTACATGGCATCTCAAGATTATTTTGAGGTAAAACTGGACTGAGATTGTTTTTGAGCCCTTCAATTGTTTAGGCCTTGTGTCAATCCCAACATAGCAAAATTGGCTTGTAACCTGCCTCCAAACTAATCCCCATTCGACTGATTTCCTCATATTCTGTCAAGTGGAATGTAGCTCCCATCAAATTTGGGTCACTTGACACAAGGCCTCATGATTCCTAGTTTGAAGTTGGGTTAGTTCCACTACGTAGTCCTTGATAGCTACGTCCTGATACAGAAACACCAGACAACATTCGTAGTGAGCGTGAAATTTCCTACTAATAATGGAGAGCCAGTCAGTAGTATTTTGGTTCGAAAATATACACGTTTCTTGAGAAAATTAAGAAAAACGAACATACGACTAACATTACACACGGTACACGGTATTTTCTAATATTCATACTTACGTCCAACTTGTTGGCGATCATATTAGTAGCCAAGACTTCGATGTGACGTTTCAATCCTGTTATTCTGTAGTGAGGAAATTTAACCATTTGGGATTTCAGGATGTGACAGAACAGGCTCGTGAACGAAGGCGTCACAATCACTACCCACGCAAGTGAGTTAACAAGTTGGTCGATTTTCTGTCCCTGGAATTCCTCTTAAATCTTATAGAATGTTGGAATATGTTACATATTAGAGAGTAGGCATAGTTTTCATTATTAAATTGATGTCCCCTACCGAAATACCCTAAATAACCTACAAAAAAAACCAGTCATGCAGCATGGCTATTAGAGCGAATTTTCGAAGAAATGACTGGTTTTATGTAAAATGTCTCCTTTTTTGTGGTTTTAAAACCAATTTTGTCTCATTTTTTGCCGTGTAACACCTAAAGTAATAGATTTTTCAACGCTGAACACGATGGTGAAGTCAGAATTGCGATATCGTATTCCGTTATCAGTTTAGAGCAGATGAGCCGTGAAGGACATCTCAAGAAAAAACGACATTACTTCAACAACAATGTGCTAAATGTTGAAAAATTTAGTGTAAAAAGACCTTTAAAATGAGGTGACACTTATCAGGCGGTTTCATTTTGGGAATTGACTGGTAACCCCCCCCCCCCCCCCCACCAAACTCCCTTTTCTGCCGATTCTGCCCATCTACGAACTTAGCCTTTCGATTGTATACATGATTTTCGGTGTATTTTGGCAGTGAATACAGGATGGCCTGGAACGGATTTGGTATGAAAATGTTTCGGAAATTCGAGTTTTATGGATTTTGAACCGAGATCAATAGCTTTCTATTCTTCGAAAATTCGCTAAGACCTAAATACCATAAGTAGCATATTAAAATATCCAACTATCCTCAGCTCCAATTTAGACATTTAGGGGTCTTTTGTTAAGATTTCTTAAATTTAACTTTGGATGTAGTAGGAAATCTTGGAACATAGTTCACCATTATGGAGAAGAATTGTCCCCGGTCCAACACCGCATATCTAAATGATATTTTCCGTCTGCTCAACCGAGGATTTAAAACGACGTAATCCGCCCCTCTCAGGGCTTCTTCTACAGTTTCCGGGAAAATAATATCTGAAAGTTGAATTAGCGCAGAACTATTTTCCGATATACTTACGGAATAATTGTATTTCAATCGAGTAATTTCTTACAACACTCACTTCTGAGCCACAGAAACGCTGAAATGAACACATTGGCGGCAAGAGTTTCCAAATCTTCTCTTCGGTCGGAGGAATCGAAGAAATAGACGTCCACCGTGCAGTTTTTGCCGAAGACTCGCCCTTCCCCTACATCGTAAAGAAACGGAAGGATGGTCGCTTCTTGTACCGGAATTATCGCCAGTTTGATGACCTTAAGATGCTTTTTTTGGTGCTGCAATAAAATCGTCGATAAAACACAAAGAAGAACCACGAACCATGGTAATAATAATACTAAATGTTGAGAAACTTGTAGAATACCACGAGCAATATATAAACCCGCAGGAGACAAAGGTCAAATCACTCCCTTCCCTAACACCTAAACTGTCTATAGCATTTCCAAGTCAAATTCAAGATTTTCCAAACCACACTCAAGATTTGTTTTTCATACCAATTTATTTAGTTTTAGAGCCATGTTTGTACCATGATTTACGATGTGGTGAGTGAGAATAAAGCAGAGAAATGGACTATATATATTTAGTAGAAAAGAATAGTTGAGATGCTCTCCCTGATGGATAAGAAACAAAAGTTGTTAGGCCTCAACAATCCAATCAATTAATACAACAACCTTTTACTAAACAGAACAACACTAGGTACTTACAAAAAAATTAATGTTAATGGAAGTCATTGCCAGCTATAGCGTAGGGAAGCTTCATCATCATGTCCATGACGTAATTGAGAACAATCTAGTAAACAGTAGAGAATCTGGAATTTAGTTTGGAAAATCTTGAGTGTGGTTTGGAAAATCTTGAGTGTGGTTCGGAAAATCTTGAATTTGGTTTGGAAAATCTTGAGTTTGTCTTGGAAATGGTATATATTTATTTAGACAGTAAATATTTGAAATTGTAAAGCGAGCTGTTTTTCCGTTGGAAGTAAGTACCTACTTTGTCTCCTTCATTACAGTGTAGCTGTTCTCCCTTTGGGAAGTACTTTGTCTCCTGTGTATGAAGCGTAGCTGTTTTCCCTCGGAAGGTACTTTGTCTCCTTCATAAGTATACAGCGTAGCGGTTTCCTCTAGGAACGTACTAGCTCCTGTATGATTGTGTAGCTGTTTTCCTTCGGGAGGTACTTTGTCTCCTTCATAAATATACAGCGTAGCGGTTTCCTTTAGGAAAGTACTTTGTCTCCTGTGTATAAAGCGCAGCTGTTATCCATCGGAAGATACTTTGTCTCCTTCATAAATATACAGCGTAGCGGTTTCCTTTAGAAAAGTACTGGCTCCTGTATGAAGGTGTACCTGTCTCCTTCGGGAAGTACTTGCTCCTTCTCATGCAGTGCAGCGAATTTTCCTAAAGGAGTACTTCACTCCTGTATCGTGGTGTAACCGTTGTATTAGAAAAACTACTCGCTCCCACAACCTGTATGGTTGTAAGGCTGTTTTCCCTTGAGGTAGTACTTCCTCTCGTGCCGGGGTAGATATAATATATCTCTGGAAGAAAGATATATATCTCTCTTATAAGAGATATATAATATATATCTCTTCCAGAGATATATTAAGTAGAAATGTAGCTATGCCTCTGCTACAGAGGTGACCTGCTCCTACACCTTAGGAAATTCTCCTTCAGGAAGTAATTTTGGTGAAAAAACCAGAATTTTATATACGAAATAATGTAATTTACATTATATAAATAGTAGCAATAGATAGATATAAAACAAGTTTATTAATTTCGTACAACTGGTGCACATACATAATTTAGAAATTGCTCACAGAAAGTATTCGGATCATAAACATAAAAAAATTTGGTTACAACAAATTCCAAATAACACCAACTTATTATTGTACAATGAAACAACAGCTATCCGGAGAGTATGACGGTGTTGCTGGTTTGACTTACTTGTTACATGCAGATCTACTGATCAAATTAGACGGAATTATTATGGTTTCAATTACTTATGATCTTGCCGTTGTTGGATCATTTGCATTGGGTGGATGTTGAATTCATTCTACTCCCGGTGTACGTACCGGTTTGTATTTCAAGTTGATGAAATGATTTAACCGGAATCACTGGTAATATCGTTGTATTGACTCACAAGATAAACAACGTCTAGGTATTCCAATTAGGTGAACGTCTGTTCCATAACTACGTACAACTAGATATTTACTATTCGTTACCAACTAGTGGGACTAGTGCATATGAGTGTACCTATACGCTAACGAGGGGTCCCATTATTACCCAACCACCAATAATGTCACTAACTATATCTCGTATCGTCGAATGGCAGTAGCATCACACACACAATTATGTTTTATGGGCTCACTGCGGGATTTCTGCTTATCTGAGAACTCAACAGCGCGAGGAAGAGGAAGCAGTTCGAGTTTATCTCTACTCCCGTCACTTCCGTTGGTAATTAACTGAGGTGTTAACTGGAAAATCGTGTGACCATTTGTAGGCACAATCGTCAAAGATAGTTTGAAATTTGTGAACTTGACGAGGTTCCAAGATTTTCACAACAACAATGATACGAGATTGAACTAACACAATCAACGTGGACGAGGAGTTCAGATACAGTGTGGTTAGAAATGTGCGATACTTATCGATAGGGGTTAAAGTATCGAGTACTTCCTTTCGATACCGGGTACTTTTAATATCGAATCTTGCTTTTCGATACTACTACTGGCATCGATTTCTTTTTTCAGTATCGGAAAAAGACCCAACAACATACCTAGTCGTAGAATAACTCTACTTGAATCATTCATTTCTCTCAAGTTTGGTTCTGGTATTTTTTGGAGCTTGATACAAAACGAGAAGGACCTCATACCTAACGGGAGGCTCTCTAGCAATAGCAACCCTCACACACACAATAACTGCAACAGAACGTCTGAGGGCTATGATGTTGTTTTATTACAGTGCGTGTTACTACCTTCATGAAAAGCTATCCTGAGAACACACCGCAGGTTTTTCTGTCTAATTCTACACCACTGGGGTGTCAAACTCCCCACCCCTCTGTATCGAGATTTTGGAATTTTCTAAATTTTTCTTCTGCACAAAAAAGCTTGGGAATACTCTGGAAAGTTAGTAGGAAATGAGTAATATAATATATATATTATATAGACATTAACCCTATATATAGACATTAACCCTAGAATGACACCGTTATTTTAACATCATAATCCGACATCATGGGGTCCTCTTTCTCTCATTCCCTCGTTGAAAGTAGAAGTATTTCACCCAAATAATTATTTATGATCCCCTCCATGAGATCTCACAGATGAATGGAAACAAACCAAACCTTCTAAAAGTCCAATTTTTATTTACAACAAAACGAAAATGGTAACTGTGAATGACTAAAAAAAAGTCGTTTTTCATCATTTTGTTGTCAACATTGTGATCATAAGTGTTACGGAGCTTTGCTGGGGCGTGAGGTCGGCTCCCTAGATCATGATCTCTTTGCCCTGCCTGCAAGATTAGGGGGGCTGGCACTGGAGGACCCCACTAAAACACCAGGGAAGGCACACTTAACATCCAAGACAGGGGCTGCAGCTCTCATCACAGCAATCACGACCGGTTCCACTCTTGATAATCTCCATCACGCTGAAACAGTGTCAGAGGCGCTGAAGGAGGGCCGACAGCGACGGGAGGCAGCGGCCTCGGAATGGAGTACCATCATCATAGGCAGGCTCCCCTTACAGCGGCAACGGACAGTGCGACGTTGTGTGGAGGGCAAATCATCGCAGTGGCTGTCAGTGGTACCACTTGCCTCAGATGGTTTTGATTTATCAGCCACGCAATTCAGGGACGCATTGGCTGTGAGGTACGGGCAAGAACCCCTAGCACTCCCAAATGCTTGTGATGGTTGCGGTGCGAGGACAGACCTAAATCACCTGCTTAATTGCAAAAAAGGAGGCCTGATTAAGCAGGGTCATGACTCTCTTCGGGACACTGTGGCAGACTTAAGTCGTCTGGCCTGGAGGGGGGTTGTGGTCGAGCCTGTGATGCAGGAGGCGAATGCAGGACTGCCTAGACTGATTGGCGATGTTAAAGTTGACGGGGTTTGGGACAGGGAGAGGGTGGCGTTTTTTGATACTCGCATCGACGCCCCCTCTTACTGAGACTGGTAAGGCCACCGAGGAAACTCTCCAGCGGGCAGCATCCGAGAAACACAGAAAGTATAACCGCGCCGCGGAAGAGCATCGTGGATCGTTCACTCCCCTAATAGTGACCTGCGACGGAGTCCTCCATAAGGAATTTCGGGCATTCACCAAACAGCTTGGTAGGACTTTGGCCGAGAAGTGGCGAAGACCGGAGGGGCACGTCATGGGTTGGATCCGAGTAAAATTGAATTTCGCCGTGATAAGGGCCATTTCGATGCGCATCAGAGGGCCTCGTAGACGGATCCGCGGCTTCGGGGATGCAGATGGGCTGGGAATGGAAGATGGGGCCCCATTACCAATCCTTGAGGATTAAAAAAAGCAAGCTTCATTCCTACTCCTTCATTTTCCCTTCTAAGGTCCCCCTAAAGTCCCCCTAAGGTCCCCCTAAGTAACATAAATATATTATTCATATGGCTCAAAAACAAAGAGAACTATTAGTATTCGAACTATGATAGTTGATAATAAAATAAACCAAAATCAGAAAGAGGAACGTCAAAATGTTGAAAAATGTCCACGTAACAGGCGTTAGCATTCCTTGCATTTGGCAGACCGGTGATCTGATCATCGCAGGTCGCACGGTGACTGGTTTCACAAAACCTTTTTGTCTTTTTCCACATGAACGTTAGAAGTAGATTTCGGGGTAGAGGGGTCACCCAAAATTTGTCGAATCGTCTCCTTGAGGGGTGTTGATAATGTGAAGCATGATGCATCGAGAGCGTTCTTCTACCCAGGGCTTGACCAGTGAATTTCTTCAAGATTAGAATACAAACGTTGTGAAGCCATTGTGGACAGAAGATGAGAAGAAATTCACTAAGAAACTGAGGAGGAAATAATTACACAATGGCGAAAAATTCAAGACTAGGACAGAATTGACTAGTGGTTAACTACACCGAGGGGTGTTTTGGACCCCAGACCAACTTTGGGGCCTCACAGTTCTAAGACTAGACACGGACTGACTGTCCCTCTTGCACTGACTGGTAGGAGGGAGGGCGGTCAGAGCTCACAAGAAACGTGCCGCTCACGTGAGAACCAAAACAATGGGGTCCTCAGGACCCCAAGTGTCGTTCTAGGGTTAAGAACGTGAAACAGAAATGTAATTAACTACGAATGGATTATTTGTTAGACCTCTTGTAATGAAAATAACATTTTTGGTATTTTCTTAGGTGCTTGAAGAAAAGAGTATATTATACTCTTTATTATTAAGTGTGTGTGGTTTTGTTGACCGTCAGTAACAATGATGTTGAGGGATGTCGAGGGTCGGTCAAACGGGTTTGACCGACCCTCGACATCCCTCAACATCATTGTTACTGACGGTCAACAAAACCACACACACTCATTGTGGCAGAGGTAGCAACCATTTGACCGACCCTCGACATCCCTCAACATCTTTATTATTAAGTAGTTTATAACGACAAAATTCCATATTCTTAAACTAGATATTAACAAGAACTACAAGTGGAAAAAACTGTTTCCTCAAATCAAGTTTGGTTAGGTACTTTAGGAGACTTTCTGAAAGTCATAGCAAGCTTCATCGATAGGGGAAAAAATATTGCAGGACGGAATCGAATTGGAGCGCAGCATTTTGCACTCTTGAGGATAATAGATACTCTACGTATTTTTAAATGAAAATTTGAATTTGGACCGCAATAGCAACCGATTTTCACCGAAATACGTTGACAAATTGTGTTTCCTGAGAAGTACAAAAGAAGAATTAGGGCGAAGAAATATTTTTTATGTACCTACCTAATATGTTCTTCATAAATGAATGTATGAGTATTCTTCTTGTGATTTGTTGGAGTAACATTAGGCTTAATTTTTTAGCTGCCACTATTTCTTTTCTATTTTATAGAAGTACCCATATGATCCAATACTTGTAGCAATTGAACACTTGCTTCCGATATTTGGATAGTAGGTACTTATTGCATTTCTCTTTCGATACCAGAATCGGGTAGTGGTATCGGGTATCGTATAGTATCGCCTATCCCTCAGTATGTTGCAGATGTAGCCCAATAACACTTCTCTATCGAGAGGAACTTCTCTATCGTGGGTTAAGGTGAAGTTACAATTATCGATTAAATTAATTTAATTGTTTTCCCTATATGGGAATGGCTGAAAGCTTTGGAGTCAGCCTCTGTGCGCTCTATGCAGCCATCCGTACTCAGTCGTTTGTTCCAAGTTGAAGCAAAGTAACAAGATAACGCCATGGCCAGAAGAGCTCCCTGTCCCTGTTAAGGTGAACCTGAACGATCCATCGCGTTACTTCATCGAGTAGGTATTAAAGGAGTCGGTTTCATAAATTCGATATCAGTGACTGATTATTCATTTCTAATTGCTGGGACCTACCAAAGCATGAGTGTTATCCTATCCAGGTCCTTAATCTGCCTACATATAAGTGTGTATCAGAGCAGCTGAATAGAGAATCCTTCACTACACATTACTCACGTTAGGGCGTAACATCTTACGATCAGTCGCTAGAATTTCGTCGATCATCATCTTGTGGCAGATTATAAACACGGACAGTCGGTACAATAAAGAAGATTTGGACTTGAAAAACTATACAACCCACCTAATTACTGATTTAAGAAGTTGACTAGTCAGCCAAAATCTGTTCTTCAGCTATAAACGCCTTGTATGCCTATCTCCAAGGATTCCGTTAATATAAGGTTACTCACGTGTAGTTGGAAAAACTAGAAGATCTAAGAAAACTTGGATTATGAAACCCATCTCGTAACCGGTACCTAAAGCGATATTTTAATGAAATTCTCTGGTGCCACATTCATTTCCTCGAGTCATAATAAAATGACAGCCACCAGGAATTGGAATTAAGTACTTATGACTACTGCCCAGAATTGGCATATTTCGCATATTTTGGCTTTCGATTGTGAAACCTCGTATTTAGAAAACCAAGAGTATTTGAAAAAATCGTCTATTTCCACTGAAATTTTCACGATTTTTTCAAATACTCTTGTTTCTCTTAACATGGGTTTCCCCGATTTCGTCGCCAGTGATTTAGCTCGTATTTAGACGTTTGAAGGTTTTTGAATCCATTAAGCAGTGCCTTTTAAATAATTTAAATCAAATTTTTTTTAAATCAATTATTGAAATTCAAATGTCATATTTTTGCATATTTTAGTTACTGGCGCATATTTTCTCATATTTCGCACATTTTAAATTTTTGATATATATTTTCAAGAAACAAGCTCTAAAGAAACTTCAAAAATAATTTCTGTTCAGAGTTAATCGACCTAGCCAGAATCCTAGCTACATGAGGCCCAACTGTACTTTAGGCACATGACATTAGGGGTTAGGTAATCTCACTAATTACGGAAGTGACCGAGACGGCTAATCCGCCTTTGACTTTATTATTCAATATGACCTACCTACGTATGGGGATTTTCGCGTTTCCGAATAAATTGAATAAAGTACCTTAAAAAGTAATAAATTATGGGGAAAAGTGAAAATGTTTGATTTATTGCTTTTATATTTTTTCCGTACCTACATTAGATAAATCAAGGTTATCATTGAGATATTTGGTCGTTAAATTACATTATTTTGATGGGGTGCATATTTTTTTGCATATTCTTTTCTGCATGAGCGCATACTTTTCATATTTGCCGGGCTCTGGTTACTACACGTTATGACCTGTTCATAGTTACAATCAAATGGCATAATAATTATCCCCTTGGATTATAACTATGAATATATAAATACGTATTTTCTAGGTAACGCCTCCACGGGCTATTAAGAATATATATTATATATATATATATATATTATATATTCTTAAGAACCTCATCACGCAAGGTGATGAATGTGGGCATGCAGGAAACGGAAAGGTTTATTATCCTGAATTTGTATGAGGTATATTTCAGATGTGGATCAATTAAATTCGGTTAATTTAAAAAATCACTTTATTGTAATAAAACCAGTGGATGTAAACTGCAACATCCTATTAGAGAAAATGAGGTTGAGTTATGATCAACCAATCAGTCCAACATATAAGCACTCACAGAATATTAACAAAAAAACTTATGGATATCGGTGTTTGATTCGTTTTCGACATTCACTGTAACCCATCACTTGAGATCGTAAACTAAAAACCTCCATAAGATGCCGTAGATGATGGCCGCTCCAAACATTATTCCGAGGCCAATGAGGAGAATTTTAGCCCACGCCGGTAAAAGGGATTGAGCTGGAATTGAGAATCGTTGTTGTTATTATCAGTATTATTATTACTATTATTATTATAAATCGAATAACATTGTAAACATCGCTCAGTTATCACTCCAAGCAGAGCGGGAAGGCTTTCTGGAATCCCACGTTCTCTTATTTACAATGAAGTAACAACAATTTTTGAAGGACCACATCGTGCACCATTTCCAGGCGGAATACTCGTATAAGCATAGGGATGTAAAATTGATTAACAATGAATAATGACGATCGGTGATTTGTATTCACACGTATCTACCGTTCTTCATGTTTGTCACTCAATTTCTTGTTAAGGATAGTTAATTTAATCTTGTTAACCACCCTTAAATTATTTTGTCTTCTCAACGTGGTCCGTGGAATATGATGAACCACTCAAAATGCTCACTAAAATGAATAAACGTCCATTAAATCACGAATGAGTGGCTCATAATTATGAAGCGTTAACGCTTCGAAATACACATTTTTCGAGTTTTTATCGATCAGAGTCGAACTTGGTTTCGTCACTGAGCAGCTCATATCGATTCGAAATGGACATTTATCGAATTTTCAAAGAAAATTGAGATAAAAAGTTCAAATTTGCACAAAAAATCTGTCCTAACAATCGAAAGGTTAAGTTCGTAGATGGGCAGAATTGGGCCACTTTGGGGAGTTTAAGGGGAGGGGGGAATTACCCATAAATTCCCAAAATGAAACAGTCTGACAAAAGTCACCTCATTTTAAAGTTTTGTTTTAGGCTGAACACTTGTGAAGTCAGAATCGCGATACCTTATTCCGTTCTCAAACTGGAGGACTTTGAAGAAAAAATGAAGAAATGTGGTTGTTACTTGAGATGTTCTTCATGGATCATCTGCACTAATCTAATAAAAGAATGGAGTATCGCAAGAATGGGATATTCTGAATTCACCATCGTGTTCAGCGTTGAAAAATCTATAAACTAAGTTGTTACTCGGCAACAAATAGAGACGAAATTTGTTATAAAACCAGTTATTTCTTTGAAAATTCGCTCTTATAGCCATGCTGCATGACTGGATTTTCTCGAGTTTTCTTGTCGTTAACGAGTCGTCTTGTCGAATGTCCATTAAGTTTTTTTTTTCTATCTACATATCTATCTACTTCTATCTTCTTATTCCCATTAGAATTTTTGTACACAACTTTCATTTTCTATATAAAAATCCATAGAACGCACCTCCAGGGTAGTTTGTAGCTGGTAGACTATTCAAGATGATCCAAAAGCCACACTACCATAAAACTAGTACTGAAGAGGGTTATCGCATGGGTTGTTTCAGTAATCAAGTTCAAGTTTATTATTAAAAAATACCAAGAAAAAAGTGAGGTCACTGCAGTCTTGAGAGTGGAGATACATGTAGGTTTATGTACGAGATTAATCCTTAATGCAGGTCTCATCCCTTGGACATTTTAGATCGGAAATAGAACTTCTGGATGAAAAACAGGTTCACTTGAGTTAACGGGGGATTTGGTTAACGAATAACTGAGCGTGTTATTTTATATCGTCACTCAAAACATGTGATAGGTAAATACTTACTGTAGTATTCTCTCGTTACGGTTTTCCTTCCTTGCAGCACTTTCCTCCTGGCTTCGACATCAGTGAAGAAGCCGCTTATCAAAACTGAAAGAAAGAATCGATCCGTGATGATCGTTAAGATGGCAAACTTATCTACGCATTAATTCATTGTGATTCTACAGGCTAAACTTAAAGTTAAAATGCGACGTTAAAAAGACGTTTTTTCATCAACAATTCAAATAGAAATTCGGTCAAAGTTTGTCCGAGCATCTTCTTAGTAATTCATTTGAATCACTTTGGAAGTCCAACATTGACAATCTCAAGTCATTGAAAATATCCCTGAATTATTTTAAGTAAGTAGGTCGTCCCCAAATGATTTTGTCGTCGAATTGCGACACGTCAAAGCATCAAGGTACCTATGTAACTCTCACCTTGATTAGTCGATTTGGTAGCCCATTTCCACTATGTTTGTATCAAGTTTAATGTTTTTTAAAATTGGAATTGTGCGAACCAGCAAGGGCCGTAGATAGGTTAACCTGAGGTGTGATCCTCGGCAGTTGATTTTTTGAATTATCTCAAAAAACTCCGATAAAGGCGGAAAAAATTATTTCAAATAGTACCTACAACTTACTTGCAGCAAAAGAGAAGTATGCGACGGTTCGTACTACAGACATTTTCCACTGATTCACTTATAAATTTTTCGGGATTCTACGACAGAAAATTATAACAAGCCGAACTGAGGTGTGCGAGTAACTGATGCTTATCTTGGCTCACCGAACGTGGCTGTTGAGTTGATATCGGTTTTATCTCACCTGTTTGTGAACCACTCCCCAGAACGGCCTCCGTCGTCAGAGCCTTAAATGAATCATGAAGAATTTTACTCGATGCGTTTAATCCATGACAACATCCGGTATCTGGTGAACCATTCCATTACCAACCAGTAATATCTACCTATCAGTATGTAATACAGTAGTGCTCGCTTATATTGGATCCGGTTACAACGATCACTCGATTACATCGATCAAAATGCCAAGAACGGAACGGATCGACATTTTAACGTTGAAAATCCCCCGCTTATGTCGATCACGGGATAGGATGTTAGACTCCCTGGCCCTGAAAATTCGGGCGTTTGACTCCCGGGGCTGTCCGATCCCAAGGTAGGGCGTTAGACTCCTAATGACGTTAGACTCCCGAAAAATTAGTGTCACATTAGACTCCTGTCACCTATTGTGAGCTATTTGCCGAGCCCAGGGGACACCACGAGGAGGTTGCTCACGTTGTCCCCCAAAAAGTATTCAGCAAGAAGCATCGTCAAATTACTAATATAAGTTGTACATGAGACATATGAGGGAAACCATTAAGGTAAATATATGATACAAAAAGAATTTGGTACAATACGAAAATGTCCCATCCATGTACACAGAGTCACAACCAGCAAGGCTAGAAATTGTAGAAAAAATGATAATCCCTAGTGATGGGTCTTTGTGCACCACAAATTCTTCGCCATGTGATGTATTCGTGTCCATATTATCCGTCAAAACGGTGTACACCTCGTCTCGGTTTTAAGGCAGCCTTCCTATTATTTTTCTGCGCGCTTGATACACTACTCGTTGCAAGTTATTTGCCTCTTTCATGTTGAATTTTGCCGTTGGAAATTCCACAAACGCTCTCCTAACGACCTGGAATGAGCACATTGATTGTGGTGTGATTGACTATTTTCCGCGGAGAATAATATTGAAACAGAAATATGCAACAACACCCACAAACAATCTACCTTTCTTGGAGCAGTACTTATATCGTCACGGGCTTTCCTCTTAACTGCTGCTTTTACTCTAACTTTATCGATATCTGCGTCAGCAGGAAGTGGTGAATGAGCTGGTGAATGCTCAGAAGATGAGTGATAGCCAAGATAATAATTATAATTATTGTTGTTTGTGCCGGGAGTTTAACGTCCAATGTCGCAGAGCTAGACTGGACCCTTTCGGGAGTCTAACGTCCACCTGCCTGCAAGATAAAAGTGAGGGGCCGGACCGCGGGGAGTCCCCGTCGCGACGTAGCGACGCGTCGATCAGGACCCCGGTTACATCGATCAGTGTTAGTGAACCTTTCTGATGAGTATCAAGTTGAGTAAACATGAAAAGTAAACGAAACTTGTCTTAAAATGGTCTAAAAAAATGGTTCACCACTCTCCGAGAAATAGATGGATAAACGGTCTGATATTCAAACAAAAGGCTGAAGACTTGGCGAAACTGCTCTGAAGTGACGGAATGATGACGACGATGACACCAAGGTACCTAACCCCACTACTCATCAGACCATGATGGATGCTGTGTGGGTGCTCAGAGCTTGCGTTCAGCACTATGATGACAACTTCACGATGCAGTACCGCTACGAAGATTTCACAAGTATCCTGGAAGAGTGGTACAAGTCCAAAAATCTGATTTCCAGGAATCGCGTTTCAAATGTCTCTCTTACATAAAAGGCTGTTTCCATAGCAACATGCCTGATATTAGTGATCTTTGCGGAAATCGTTCCCCACACTAATGCTCCAACAGCTCGTAGAACAAAAATACTATTTTTTTAAAGGAGTGGGGGAGACTTGACTAAATTTGTCGGACTTGTACCCCTCTTCTAGGATGCGTGCGATTTTATATCCAACACGTTGAACAGCAACAAGCGCCAAACAAAAATCAACTAATTTTTCAAGCCTGTCGACAAGGTTTGACCTTATTTATTAATTACATATTCGCACATTTCATAAGCCCTACTGACAAGTACGTACTCCAATTTGAGTTAGATAAAGAGTTTTTCGCCATTTACGTTTTCGAAATTTCAATCCGCGCGTACTACAATCACCCTCTTACATCGATCAAACCCTGCTGGTCCCAAAGCGAGCGATATAAACGGGGACTACTGTATTATCAAGAGTTAGGCTAATTATTGTTGTATCACACACTCTTTTCAAATGAAGACCTTCCTCGAGGAATAGGTCACAATGACGATTATATTATGTGACGATTTAACCTACATGTTGCATACTGCGACTGTTAGACTCGTAAGATAAAGTTCCAGTCAAGTAGCGTGACCAGATGACCACATATTTGGAGAAATATACAAATTAGTGCATAGGTCGACCAATATTCAACCTCTATTACTTGGAAGTGTAAGCTTATCGGAAGAAAAGAAATAGTTTACCAATTGAGAATTGAGCATTGACGCATTGAGAATTTAACAATATTTTGAACTCGTGAAGGTATTTTTGCTGGTTATTTTTCCTCCTATTCCATTTTAATAAACTTCATAGGGGTTATTTAGGTTGATCTCAATTATAAGTCCCATAAGAAATTCATCAGAACAACACTATACTCTGGTTCTTTCCACACAAGTTCATGGCACGTAAGTCTCACAATATGACCACCTATCAAACTATGGCGGTTTTGAACTATGCCCTTCGATTGTCCTGTATTCCTGTGGTTGTAGTCAACCTTCCAACGTAGGTTAATTTACAATAAATAGTTGATATTCGTCCAAAATTGTGATAAACACGATAAATTCTTCAACTTTCACCCCCTTAATTCCAAATGATATGTAGTCGGGTGCAATGGAAAAACAGTGTTGAGTAAAAAAATTTTATGTCCAAACAATGAAAGTAACAAAATTTAATGTGAACTCCTTCAAACCTCTCGGATAAATTATGGCTTTTGCTCAATTCCTCATATGCGAATGAGATGACTGAAGTCTCACTCTAAAAACCGCTTACTTAACAACAGAAACAATTCAGCGCACAACGATAAGTGTAATATTGGGTCGAGAGAAACGAACACCGAGTTTGAACAGTCTTTGTGAACGATGGAAAACTCGCAGATCGCTCTGCGACGAGAATACGCGTGACGGTGTCATTTCAGAAGTGATGAGACCTTCTCGTAGTTGTCGGCGTGCCATTTGATGTTAAGGGCGGCGTTTTCGATGCCTTGTTGAACAGTGAGTTTGGAGGCTTCGAACAACTGGCTGTTCATTTCGTAGAGGGTGTTCAGCTGTAAACGAGAAGAAAAAAAATGGAATTTAATCAAAATCATACTTAGGGGGTAATACAGAAGGAGTTCTTAGTCGAAGTGAATAACACTGATCTGCCTTGTTAAGGAAAAACGCCACAACAGTAAATAATTGATTTTTCAGAAACCAGCTTCAAAGATTACCAGTGAAAACTCCCCTTTTGTTCACTGAAAAACTGCCCCTTAACTCCATTTTTTGGTAGGACATCGATTGGTGTTCAGTTAGACCGATGGGTGCGAAGGACCAATCAAAAAGAGGAGGGGGTGGTTTTGTGAGTATTTAGGATGATTTGAGTTGTTGAGTGGAGACCGATGCATCGAAACTGTGTAAATAAGATGAATAAACAGAGGAAAAACGCTTGCATGCGCGTTTGCAACACATTGGGACATTTTATGTCTTTAGTCCCCCCCCCACCATTTCCTACCCTTTCTCCTCCCCCTCCCCCCTGTTCTGTACTCCCCTCTATCAACGAATTACAATAATTGTAATTAAACGTAATGTAATTGTACGTAAAAACCCAATTTTCGACCATTTTGGAGTTAAGAGGGCAGCCATACAGTCGGAACATTAAAACTCCATCTGATGCGTGATATGTGATGCTATTTTCAGTCCTACCATCATAATATTCCGGTTTTGGCTCAAAATGAGTGAGATTCGTGAAGACTGGAGGCAAGCATCCAAATTATTATACTGATTTTTTTTTTTTTTTTTGGACCGGATGGCGAGCAATCTGTGTCCAAACACTTGGGCTCCCACCGATTGGGAAATCTTAACCTTTACCACCTGTCCACATTGGGTAGGTACACGAATAAACACCAACAGGTATTGACAAGCATAATCAAGTTCAAACACGACCCCTCATACAAAGCTTCTGCTCCACAGAGATTTACTATTCCACTGTTCTACTATTCCACACATCACCTGACGAATACAAAAGAGCGTTCAAGTTGTTCTTACCCGGTCCGCTTCATCTTGCGACATCGCATTTCGAGCCAGGACTTTGAAATATTTTCCAATTTGGTTGTTTCTTGGTTGATGACTGAAATAAAGAAAATATCGTGAGACACGAGACAAAAATGTAATCAGTCTGTCTTTTCATGTAATTCACAACTCTTCTCGAGCTAGGATTTACAAGACAGATTCAGAATTTTCCATACCAATTCCAGTACCTATGTTCCAAACCAAATTAAGAATTTCCGAAATACGAGTAAATTCCATAACAATTTCATTTTCCAAAAAAATTTCAGAACTTTCCATTTCAAATTCAAAACGTAATAAATTTTCTTAAATATATATCTTGTAGTATCTTGACAATAGTTTCAATTGAAAGAAGACTTTAATGAACCTGTTGATTGTAAGTAAAAATAAACTTTGTTCATCAAAACAGTATTGCAAGAGTTTATAAGTTGATACACTTATAAATGCTGATTCTGTTTACTTGATAAATCAGTATATTCCTTAGTTTCACCTGGGTAAATCTAATATGAGTAATTTTTAATTACCTACCTGACTACAAAACAAAAAAGTAGGTACTTATTGTAAGAAAGTTGGTCCGAAATTGCATATAAAGAAATAACTAAATTCAGAATTTGAAACGGGAAATTCTGAATGTGGTAACTACTTTTAACTTAAACTGTTTAAGAAATTCCGAAGATAGTTTGGAAAATTCTGAATCTATTTTTTAAAACTTATACATATAGACGATACGTACAGACGATTGTAATCATTTTCTAAATTTTAACATGGATGTGTTTTTGGGCTTGGAGTCAGTCTGAAATTCGTGAGACCCAACGACACCGAGCTAATAACCAAGGTTGCAAACAAATACAAAAAAAAGTCATTAGGCGATAGTAACAAACAACGAGACCGTTTGAACGTAGCTTCAGTTGAAGGCAACTTATGAGTAGTCGAAAAAATATTGTTAAAATATTTTACTGGGAGAAAATGAGACATATCTATGTACCAATGTATCTGCTCGTAGTGTAGATACTCAACATGTACTGAGTTTACTCATTTGCTTTAAAATCAGATGTTAACCAGAAATTCATCAGTAACCTGTAAAACATTTCTCTTCGACTATTTGTATCTAACTACGAGTACACTGTAACTGTAAATGTAGTTTCGACGATCTCCTCATAACACTTTTTAAATTAGAAATTCAAGGGTACGCCAATAATTATGATTATATCGTTGGGTCGTTGGGTCGTTAGGACTTGATTCTACATGATGGCTTGATTTTACTGAAACTGTCAGTAGGTACCTACCCAAAATATGAAAAATAGTGTAAATAACTACATTTTGGACCCTTGGAATTTCGGAAATCGAACCAGTTTAGGAACTAAAGCTAATGAGAGGAACAGTCATCTGCCTGCTATAAAGGGTGGTTTCACAGATCACTTACTATTTATATATTTCCTTAAGATTTTTCAGGAAGAAATCAAACGCCAAATAAAATCCTTCGTCGTGGCTGGCGATCGTTGCGAAAACTGATACGGCGTCCTGTTTCCTGATGGCGGATTTCCCATCAATAGACCACGCTAAATATCTGGAAAGAGTATCAAAGTATACATAAAGTGGCTGCTCTTTCCAACGGTTTTGATCATAAAATTTACTACGAGCAATTATCTCAGATAAAAGTCGTCGTACACTAGCAAAAAAGGCTTGAAATTAGTTTTTGGTTTAGACCCTGAACGAGGTACTTTTCTTGTACTTGTATTCAGTTATGAGATCATAAAATAGACAAGAGCTATTTTCAGCGATGAGGTAATTAAATTCAACAATCATATTATTTTCAAGACTATAGGATTAGTAAAGTATTGTAGAAATGGAACTATTGACGTTCAGTTTGTATGAGTTCGGGCACTTAGTGGTTTGTCGTATAATGAGAGAGCGGACAGGGCTGCAAAAACTGCTGCAGTGACTGGTGAAGTGGTGGAATGCCTTTTGCCTAAGGAGAATTTCTGCAGTACGTTCAAGGAAAGAGTAAGAATGGAAATCGACAGCCACAGTGCAAAAGCCTGTATGTACAAAAATAAAAAATGTTGAGGAAACGACAAAAACTGTTTTCTAACAGTAACTGTAACCATGTAACAGGTTAGTTCAAACATCCATTGAGGAGAAATGAAGCGCTGTAGCTCAATTCTGTTCCTATTAGCATGTGCACAAGGCCCAAATTTATCAGTGAAGCTCAAAACCTTATTTTTGGAAAAGATAGTACTTACAGGCTTTTGCACTGTGGCTGTCAAAATATTTTTCATTAAACCTACGATTGTGTTTTATGATTAATTATGTTTTAATTATGGATGTATGTTAAAAACCATGTCAATAAAGTATGTATATTATAAACAATAGACAGTGCCGGTCTTTTCTCTCTATTATCTTACCTTTGAAGAATCCAAACATCTCGTGAACAGGCGAGGGATTTGAGGATTAAAGATTTCTCTGACGCGGAATTGGACGTCAGATACCTCTCGTACAACTGATCCCACGTGGACTCCGTGCCGTATTTAACTGCCGTGCACAGAACCAAGCTCTGTAGATCTGCTGGGACACTGCAGAAGAGGAAAAATTTTAGTTTTGATGATACAATTAAGAATTCTCGTTCAATAATCACTTTTAGGTGCCCTAGTAAATTGCCAAAGCACAATCATGTATTTCATGTATAGGCATATTTCAACCTTTTATCTACATCACTAGACGGCATTCAATATAGTCGTAACAACCATATCTGGACCGAAAGGTTTTCTAACTACATCGTCAATTTATATCAAGAAGTGCTTACTAAAGAAGGCCCGAAATTACTTTGTTTCCGTAGACACGAAAGAACAAGAACTTAGAACTAGAAACTCGAAATCACAAAAACATTATTGCATGGTTAAGCTCGGGGATCAGCTGTCCCCCAAGTGAATTGGGCTGCAGGTTTAAGGTTGCATTTACGGCCATATTGCTACAGTTCATGCATACGGTAGTGATACACTGGGACGGTACTATTTTGAATAGTCTTCAGTCAAATAGAATCTTATATCATTCGAATTGGATTTTCGAAGAAGGATGCATTAGTACGAGTACAACTTATATAACTCCATATTATACACACAGAAGTGCTGAAATTTATAGATGAGTAGTTCTAATGGCGGGGGGAGGGGGGGTGTTCAAGCGGCTGTTCAAGTACAGCGTTTCTGTACTTTCTTATTAGTGATTGTGATGTTGCTTAAGGATTTTGACGGATTTTTGAATTCAATTGCGAGTTTCGGGATGTCCGTATTTTGGTAAGTATTTTAATCGCGACTGTAATCCACTGATGGGCATTTCGATGCCAACCTCGAGTTTCGGTGCTGTGCAATTTGGTTTACTTTGGGCCCAAAAGAGTCAAAAGTCTTCGAAAGGCTAGCTTTTCCTGTCGCCTAGGATATATTCTTCTCGCTGTCCCTCCCGTAATGCATGAATAAGAAGAAATTTGCTTGAATTAGGCATGTTCGATAAATGCTTATGGTCGACAGAAAATCTCGCTCTGGGTAACGTTATAAGCCAAGACCGGTACATTGCTACCTCGTTTCCAAATAAATAGGTAGGTAGGGATACCCATAAGGAGTACACCCATTTCTTGACGAAATTTGAGATTGAATGGAAAGCAACATAATTGCGAAAATCTATAAAATGGTACAGGATTTTGATTCACCGACGAAGACACTGCAGGTGGAATAATAATGAATCGTGAATAATGAAACACTTCTATAGAATAATATTGAAATACTTCACGACAGGGCTTGATTTCATCGTCTTGAACCCTCACTGGACATCCCCAGTAGTGGAATCTACCAGAAGTGTGTTGGGTTAAAAGAAAAGGTGAATCTTACGACAGTGTATTCAGTCGTAATTATAATAATCATTAATGTGTTTAGGCACAGGTCGACTTGAAACGATTTGGTGATTTTGGATGTTAGTTGATCGGTGCAGTTCTCTCCCTTCGTTTGTTTGGGCGAGGTCTGACGATAACATGAACAATGTGAACACAAAAATACAGTTTATCAAACAGTGCAACCACATCTCGTAGGAACCCAAAGAAATTACATGTGAATTTCACTCTTTAGACAACGTACGAATCATACCACATCGCTAATTCGTTCCATGATTTTGTTAATTGTCGATTAACATTAGGTCGCTGGAGTGTGTTATGGTCCCAGCTAATAATCTCGGGAGCAAATTTATCCAGTAGCATTCCGATCCATTCGAGGAATGTCGATTGTCTGCTATGACGTTTCCGTCTCTGATTATAATGAACACACCTGCTGAAACTCGCAATTCGTGGCGGGCGAATATCCGTACAAATCCTAATCAAAAGTTTTGTTAACAATATTCATCAAATTAGGTTAATTTGATATTTACGTCTTTGCAAATACAGTAAACTTAATTATCGTAACGGTCTTTCGTTCAATATCCGGACTAAACCAAGGTGGTGCTTGTAATCGGAGAGCATTCAAGATAATCGCAGTTTACTAGCTCAACCATAATATTATGAGTGTATAATAGAACTACAAAGAATAATAAGATTTAATACTAAACTACTATTTCGGTTCTCAAACGTGGATTTAGAGTGGATTTTAAAAGGGTATACTTAACTTGGATTTTACTTACGGATTTTCGTTATCAAGGTCAGCCTCAAGCCACATCTTGTACAGCTGTTTGGCTTGTTTGGAACAATCGCCGACTTCGAAATGACAGAACTTCCTCGACAGGAGGAGATGCTTCTTGATTTCATCATTTCCTTGAGGGACTTCTGACAGTTGTCCGTATTGCTCGTAGAAAGGTACCAAAATCTTTCTCATGTATTGCTGGAATATAGATACGAAAAAAAAACCGTATTGATAATTACGATTACTCTAAAATCAAATGAAATTATAATCGGAGCAATTTCTTAATGTGGCATGTGATCGCATTATAGTTCTTTTTGGGTAATAAATACCACGTAGTTAATGCAAGTTTATTTTCCACTGGTTCGTACTAGTAGAAATTTGAAAGTAGTAGGTTTTGTAAATAATACAGACTCATATTGGAAACCATCAAATTAATAATTTGATATACAGTGGTGTCCGACAGCTCTCCTACGTGTTCTAAATTTAATTTCCGACCAAAAGTGTGTCTTCGACTTTTTCTTTATCCTTTAATTCCACTATAAGAATTAATAAGAATATCAAGCGTTTAGAAAACCCCAGGTGATTTTGAGATTTTGGTAAACATTACTTTTCAGACTCCATTTTCACTCTTTCGTTCCACCTAAACATAATTTGTTAGGCCTTAAATGGGCAGAAAATTTAATGTTTGTAACGGTATCCTCAGATTTAAATTTTAATGCAAATTAAGGGAGTTAGAGCAATTTTAGTGAAATAAGATGGAAAACACGAAAAAAATCTTAAAAGTGGAACAAGTTTGATTTTGAGTGGATTAAAAAAAAGTCTAGGAATCACTTTTGGTCGGAAATTAAATGTAGAACACGTAGGAGAGCTGTCGGACACCACTCGCTTTACACGCTGTATAACATACGGTTCATCAAATACCCACCTTGTAAACTCCATAATTCGGAGTTCGCGACAGCATACCGCCGATGTAGGAAAGTCCTCCAAAACCTTTAGACAGAGGAATGAACTCTGTTTCTTGCGATAAGTAAGAAGACATCTGGAGGGCAGTCTCGTACGACAAATCGCCCCTGTTGGCGAAATCGAACGCGTCCAGGAGAAGGCCTGCACGATTGAGAGACCCGATCATGTTGTACTGCGGGCTCTTCAGCGTTTTTATGATGAGTTGCCAGTTATTGGCGTCGTACATAACGCGAGCGAGGGCTGGGAATCAATAAGAAGAATAGAAAATTATAACAAAAACTAGAGATTAAAGAGAAATGTGGACTCTTAAAAACATTGTGTTATGTTCTTAATACATTAAAATCTTCAACACATTTAATAGGAATGAACTTCAAATTAAAGTCTTTAATGAAGATTAAAGAGAAAACCGCAATCAAGAACAGAGTAATTCCCAATAATGGACCCATCCCACATTTAGCCCAGCTGATGCCATTGTAATAATACCACAGCTCAGGACCATAGGAGCCAAGAAGTAAAATTCCAACTGAAACCACAACACTCGTCCCCCACTTTCAAGTTTCTTGCGATTCTTGAGATTCGACGATTTGAAACCACTACACATTGTACCTGAATAACAGCAGTGTAACAGACGACAACAGGCATTGTGACAATATAATTCATATTGGAAAGAATGACCCTTGCACACGACCAACTTTCGACTCGAAAACAAGGTACTTGGGACCCCACTGATCTTTACGAAGATGACAGAATTCCTTATTCACCCATAACATAGTTAATTTTAATTGAAAGTAAAATTAATCACCTGTGAGAGCAACGTTGACAATTAACCATTCATCTTCACGTATGTCGAGATCAGCCAGTTGAACTTTCTGCTGTCCACAGCGCAACCACTCTTTGGGAGCAGTGCTATTGAAATCGGCTTTCGACTGAGTTGTGTAGGTCAAAGGGAACCACCAGCAGGTCTCATTGACCGCATCGTCCATGGAAGGTGGGATCATTAGGAACCTCGCCTGGAAATTATAAAATACGTTAATTTATACATTACGGAATACATACTGCTATTATACCTGGCTAGTTTTGTTTTCATGGTTATGGCGTCGTTTTCGATCTGTGGGGTTAATGATGATTAAATCATTGAACCACAGTAACTTTGACCACCCCAGGATCTCTTGGACAAGCTAACTGCTAGTTTGTCCAAGTGATCCTGGGGTGGTCAAAGATAAGGGTTTTTGGGTTGCAACCCCACAATGTAGCATCAACCATACGACCTCTTCTCTGTATAAGAAACCTATATGCAATACCTGCGAGACGTAAACTGCGCCAGAACTGTAGTCTCTCTCAACGTAAAGGATGGGGTGGCCGGTTTGCAGGGTCCACGAGTCCATGATTTCCTTGACGGTGAGATCAGACGGGAGAGCGCCGTCTTTGTGCGCTTGCTCGGTCAAAGCCCCCCACAAATCGTCCTGCTCGGCATTGCCAAACTTGTGAGTACGCAGATACTTGGTGACACCGAGCTTGAAGGAATCCCCGAGGAAGTTGTGCATCATTCGGATGACTGTAGAGCCTTCACACCAAAACGATAGAAATAATATTAAAATTCAACTCTTTTGAGTCATAAGGACCATCACCATCAAAATTCGGTGCGTACCTTTCTTGTAAGAAATGGCATCAAAGATTTCATTGACTTCCGAGGGAGGTCCCACTTGAACCGAAATTTGATGGGAAGACTTCAACGAGTCCAAATCATAAACAGATTCTATGTAGTTCATGGATGCTTCATTGAGGTAGTTCATTTCTGGAAGAACCTGTAATAACAGCGTTGATCAGCTGTAGATTCGTTAAGAATAGACGATTTTTCATGACAATTTGTATGGCGTGAAAAAGTGTTGATCTCACATGAAAACCCCTTCTGCTGGGATCAGCATAATTATTGAAAGTACTGAAAATTTTCTGGTTAGGTTAATACTTATTAACATAAATTTACATACATTTTCAACTCCCAAAGTTCCAACGTAAGTGGCAAAGCCTTCGTTGAGCCAGAGGTCCGTCCACCACTTCATCGTAACCAAATTTCCAAACCACTGATGAGCCAACTCGTGTGCAACAACGTATGCAACTCTTTCTTGAGCATACACGGAGGGCGCCTTATCATTGTACAGCAGCTCAGTTTCTCTATTGCAAGAAGGAACCAGGTTAGATTACAGCGTATAAATACATTGACACAGGAAAATCAAGTAGATTCTGATTTTGTCATCTTCATGCATTTCAATGAAGAGTCTAGGGGAGAAAGGGGTGATATCCATTGTTTTTCAGTTTTGAGTTAAGGTTGGCAACATGTAGCCTTCAAAGAGTAGTTTCACATGAGGTATCAAAACAGGGAAGAAAGAAGGTATCTTACAGAGAAATTAAGGTTTGCATATACCATAAACTGGGGAGAAAGGGGCTTGTTGGTGGATCGCTCGTGTTCACACCTTTCAATCAATTCATACTGCCATCAAAACAGTAGTTTGTAGTTCAATGAAGGCCAGGCGGTTGAACGAGGTACTACCTCACATGACCAGAAAGAAGGAAGGACGAGTAAAAACAAAGAATAATAATAAGAAGGAGAAGAAAAACAATCGGCAATAAAACAAGAATGGTCATTAAGTCAAGTTTTCCCCTTCATTTTTTTATGTCAAATAATCGTCGTTTATGGACTTATTGTCGTTTGATAGACTTAAAGGCTTTAATTGATGGTACGTATTTTATTTGCAATCATTCAGCAGACATGCAAGACATACACACTAATTTTGCTTCAAACTTTCAAATTCGTTCATCTCGAAATCAGAAAAGATGGATATCACCCTTTTCTCCCCTGGACTCTTCAATTATAAACCACCCATTGAGTAGATGCATTTGCTGGATGAGGGAAAGGGCTTGGATGACATGCTCATTATGAAAAATTACCAGTAGCACAAGCTGAGTTTACGAATTAAGGTACATGTATGATACGTTCGATATGAGGCGATATATTACTACACATAATCACCAAACCTCAAAACACCATGAAGACCTACAAGCTATTGAACCCCAAATGTCCACACTTAAAGTGTACTAAGCGAAAATTGATTGTATAAATTGGGTAGCAGCAGGCCAATTAAGAAGGCACCAATTAGATGAACGGCAGGTTAATTATGGGGTCTTTTCAAGGTCTTAACTACCTGTAAGTGATCAAACCCCAGTTTTCCATCGCTCCGAAGTTGAAGTCTGGAATTGCAGCCATGTCTTGTTTGGGTAATGGATATTTTACGTCGAACAGAGACTCGTAAAACTCGAGAACTTTAGGGCCAACATCTGCTGAGAACCGAATCTGTGTAAAAGTGGATCGTAAGAGTGGAAACCAACGGCGAGCAAAACAAGCTGTTTCGGTCGTTGAGTTTTCAAGTGTCTTCTTAGCAGTGAAACTTTTCTTATAAAGATTCGGTAGGTATGGCGAAACACGAGGTACCCAATTTTGGAACTACCCAACGTTGGAATATCGGAATTAGAAAGTTCACGTTGTTCTACCCCTCAACCAACAAACGATCATCAGGCGTCTTGATCAGTAAATTTATAAATAAAATCCCCAGGAGATCAATTTGATGGAGCCTAGGTCGCAGTAACAATAATTTCATAAGATGCGCGTATTTTTGTACTATGACTATAAAAAAAATTATATTGCGATTCATTTCTGAGTCTCTAAGTATACCTTTTACACTCTCTTCACTCCCATAAACCCAAGGCATTGTGCGGAAGTCAAAGTCAAAAGTGTACTAGGTTCTTGATGAATTCTCAGTAGGAGAGTGCTACCGAGCTTGACTCATAGCGATAGGGTACTAAAAACTATAGCAGAGTGCTATATACTATTATAATAGTCTCCATTTCTATATCTATTCAGGAGGTGAAGGCAGAACTTGGGGTCATGGTTTTGGGATCTGTTTGGCAACGAACCACTGAACTGTATTGCACTCTTAGATCTGGCATACCATATCTGGGTTGAATTGAACATCTTAGGAGATTGTAGTCCTTACAACGCTGGCTGGTGGTTCCCATTGGCTTTAACCCCACCTAGCATAACCTGACCATTGACCCAACAATTTCCACTGTCTGACCACTGATATAATCAAACAAATGACCTGTCTGATTCAAATTTCCCAACTATTAAGACTAGATATAAATTACTCATCTTAATAAATATGAACACGGTTACATGCGCAGATCAAACAACCCAAAGTTGTATCACAAAATCTTCAATAGTTTTAATTCCCTTCTCCTGGCAAAGCCCCTTCTCAGTGCAATAACCTTCGATAGGGGTGGGGTGCAGTAACCTAATACCAGATAACCTATCACCAGAAAAACCCTATTACTGCAATAACTGTTTTAAGGACTTGGGGGAAAGGCCTTTGAGGCCCTCTTTGTCGCCGGCCATTCGGGATTCTGTGATAATTGGTTGGCTGGGACTATTCCAGGTAATACTAGGTAATAGGTTACGGAAAACGAATGCGTGAAAGGTGTACGATCATAATTGTCGACAAGTTATTTGAGTGAGTATTGAGTTAGAGGTTGTGGTATTAGGTTATTTTGGTAATAGGTTAGCGGCGATTCGAGAACCTTTCCAGCGCCCAACGGGTTTCCAGCCGGTAACCTAACACCACAACCTATTACCAGACGTTCGCTGTTACTCGATAACCTATTACCAAGAAATAACCGTATTAGCCATGCCTAACCTCCGAGGGTTCGAACGAATGGATCAGTGAAATGTACACAGCAATAACGACAACTGACCGTCACATCCGAATTACCTGTAAGTGATAAGACCCCAGTTTTCCATAGCACCGGCACTGAAATCAGGAATAGCCGCCATGTCCTGCTTTGGTAAGGGGTATTTCACGTCAAACAGTTGCTCGTAGAACTCGAGGATTCTCGGGCCTACTTCCGATGCGAAATCGATCTAAAAAAAATTTTTGGGGATGCATTATGGGTTGAAGTTGACCGAAACGGCTATGTAGTGTACCAAAAGGAGCATAGTATCTGGTTTCTTGAAAGTAACTTCTTCTTGGTGACAACCCCTACTTGTTCATTTCTTCTTCTCCCTAACACCAGATGATCTCATGAGACAAATATCTGCTATATTTTGTAATAAACCAAATTATTATGTATCCAATGAGAATGAATTTCATAATCTGAACGCAGGACTCGAAGCCGGGAATCCAAATTATAAATCTGAGTCTGGTTTCAAATTACTGGATACTGCTTCAGACATGAGAATACTATAAAATTAATTTTCAATTGGCTACGAAGGTTATTTATGAAGTTCCAAAATTGAATTACCATCGTATTTTCCATTGTGCTGTGGTTTTCAACAGCGAAATTGGCAATAATGTGTTCCATACTTTAAAATGTATCAAGTCGAGTTAGTAAGTCAAGGAAACATCAAATAATCGTCGAGAATGAAAATATTAACAGTTTTGCTTACGGAATTCACGAGGACTGATTTAATCTTGAAAACTTGGTCAAGAAAAATATTTGTTAAATCTTCAATGAATTCTCGTAATTTGTCAACCAGTACAATGTTTCAATCTCAAAGCAGTATTATTGAGATTATTCTAAATATTCTACATATTTCACAATATTTAAACACCTATGTCACTTATAACTGCACTTATCGCCACAACAGTATTAGTAAGGACAAGTCAGATACTCACTTGATTGATAGCCTCGGATCTGGCCCAAATCCTGAATTTCACGTTGTTGGGGCGTAGAGGTGCGTCTCCGTGAGCGAAATCAGTTACCATCCAGGCCACGAGGTAAGTTGACATAGGGACAGACTCTTGGAATTCATCCCACGACCAACCTTTCCTATTCTTCCTGTATCGACAATAGAGAATATATTGTATACGGTATGAATTATTCAACAAACGCTACTCGATGGATAATCCTTCTTGTGTGATACAATGGCAAGATCAATCTATTGACCAACAAGTACTGAGTAATAACCTCAGTGATTCGTAATAATTCGCCTTAAATGATTGGATTTTTTCTAAAGCACTAAGACGATCGTTTGAAAAATTCTGACATTGACTTGGAAAAGCTATATTATGTACATCCAACTATTATTGATTGTTGTACTTACATTGGTACACTCTTGACTAGAGGCATGTTACTGACTGAGGATAACGAGTCTTTGTGAGCCAATCGGATTGAAAACTTGGCTTTCATTTCAGGCTCGTCAAAACACGGGAACGCTCTTCTGGCATCAGAAGGCTCGAATTGCGTAACTCCCAGCCACCTAGAATGAATCAAACAGATAAGAAATCTTAATTGTATTTGCAGGTATTTTATATTAGTGGTTCATGTAGGTCTAGTAGCCTGTCAACGTTAGCCGCCGTTAATCGAGGCATCAGCGTGTAAATCCTCAATACTTCATCGCTAAATTAAAATCGTCTACTCTCATTCTAATTGAAGTATTTTTCCGTTAAACAATATAAGCTTTATTGCAGTTATGGTGAAATTATTACTAATAAATGACTCATTTTATTTTAGTAAAACTCATTTCTGTCGTTTTTAGCGCAGGGCTGACTCAAGCTGTGGGGGCACCACTCAACGTTTGGATAATTGGGACGGCTTAGAACAGATGTCAATGAGATAAAGTAATTATATGGACCCTCTTAATTTGGTTCCACAAAGGTGGTTAATTGAGGGTGTATTTTCGGGGTGGTTAAAAAGTTCAATTCGTTTAAATTAAACAACTAGACTTCTGAAACATAACTGAGCATTTGGAATCATTCTACAGCCCGGCCAAACCAGTTCAGCTTGTAATCAATAAGGCCAAACTAGTTTATCCTAGGGCGGCCAGGAAAAACTACGAGTAGATCATCCTAGTCCAAACTAGTTTGTCCTAAAATTGGGTTTGTTCGGTAACATATACAAAAGTTGCCAAATTAAATTTATCAAAATAAAATAAAACACAAAAATAATCCATACATCTGGTTCTCAATTTCGTGACTATAAATCCGCTCTAAACTAACTGACAATAAAAAGTGACAATAAATGTATAGAATTTTTCTATTCGTTTCTCAAGGTTTTTTTCTCGTCGCTTACTTGGTAGTGTTTGACGCTCTATCCAGATAGCTGCTTCTGTAGTACCCACTAAGGGTCGGTTCCAGATTCCCTTTGTACGGGATGTACACCAAGTATTTCCTCCCACTTTTCAAATTCTGGTCCAATTTGATGATGTGGAATTCATTTTTGGGCTCTTGTTTCTGTTCATCGACCTTGATGGAGACACCTTCAGCGCTCTCTGGTCCCACCTCCTTCACCATCACAGCACCCTGGTCGATGTCCAAGTCGACCGAGTGCAGCACGATACTGGAGGTAGCTTTCAGGCAATTTATCTGTGGGGGAGACACTCGAGTTCTTAAAAAACACTCGGTCAAATAATTGTTTTTCTCTCAATGAAATCTTTCTCTAAAGCAAGTAGCCAAGTTAGAATTTCTTACAATCTAATATTATAATGAACTGAACAAATTACTTGAAGTCTCAGAATCAGTACACAAATCACTTCTCAAACCTACCATAGATGTTCGTAATGTAAACCGATTTTTAATCAATTTCCTTGAGCTTTAGTCTGGAGTTTCGACTGGCGGTTTATTAAAGCGATAACACTAACTAACAAAGGTCAAAGAACTTGATAATGGACTTATAATGGACTTGAAACCAAAAAAGGCTCCTCTTCAGTCATATATAGTCGGAACTCCCAACGAATATCTTGGAATCGATTGGGGCCCTTGCCTGTTACTTACCATGGCAATCGGTACATAGTGGTGGCCATGGATTATTTCACCCAAAGGGCCAGGGGCATTCGCAGTTCACGACCTCCTGGCAGAGACAGTTGCACAAGGCCTGGTACCTGAACAACGTTGAGTCAAGCTTTGGTGTACCGCGTGTAATACATGCTGACCACGGAACGAACTTTGAATCATCCGTGTTTAAGGAAGTCACGGCTCTGCTGAATATCCACATAACCCGTGCCCCCCCCCCCCTTGCAACCACGAAGTTCGGTATTGGTGAAGCGGTTCAATCGTACCTTATGGGAGGCAATGGCAAAGGTGGTTGGAACCAACCCGCGGGATTGGGACGTCAAGCTCCCTTGTGTCCTCCTGGAGTACCGGGCAACAGATCATACGGCAACTGGGCATTCCCCTGCTCAAATAGTAATGGGTGGGGAGCTGAATCTCCCGGTGCACCTACTAGCAGGACCTACTCCATCCAATCCAATCCTGGGACTGTTTATGCTCAAATGTTGAAGGAGCAGCTAATCCAAGCAGCTCATAAAAGCCTCAGGTTCAGTCAAACGGCAGTATGATGTAAGGGCTGACAAATCTCGGTACCAAGCAGGAGGCTTTGTGTGGTACTTCCGGCCCCGGCGCAAGGTCGGGATTTGCCCAAAACTCCAGTCATCGTGGATTGGACCTTGCGAAGTTATCAAAGCCATTTTCGACGTGGGTTTTCGAATACGGACGATCAGAGGGAAATTGCTCGTGGTCCATGCTAACAAGTTGGTCCCAGCTGGCCCAGGTGGGGACCCTAAAGAACAGGAGGGGGATAACACTACCACACTTTTGATAGTCTTGTGACAATACCAGTGTTTCTTGTGAGATTTTTAGTTTAGTTCTTTTTTTTTGCTCTTAGTTGAATTCATAGAAATACGAGAAATATATTATCGTACATAATATAGGGCATACTCAGTATCGCATGGACTTACCTTTATCCATACTTCACCGGAGAACTTGAAATTGTCCAAATCCGTGACCAAGTCCAGCCGGTAATGCGTTGGCTGTATGTGCTCAGGAAGACGGTAACTTGCGAGCTCCTTAGCTGTCACCGACATGCTCAACGCCACCACGAGTGCGATCCATATCATCTGCGTCAACAATGAAAACCACATGAGTATCCTAATTTGATAAAAATTCGCATTAACCAAGATTAATGTTGTTGAAGGGTCTGGAGCGTACGATTCTCCGGATGCTTCATCATTATTAGGTTATGACTCCTAGGGGTTGGCCCTTACTCGATGTGGTTTAAGGTGCTCTTCGATCACTTAGGACCGTTACGTAAGTTGATTACGAAGTTTTGGCACCCTTATGGGACTGAGTGACTAGTAAAACGTTCATTGAGTGAAGAAAGCTCACAAGCATCCTCCTTACCTTTCTGGATCAAATACAATCCTGCCATGTACAATGTACTCAATTTCTAACACTTCTATACCTATTCCAAAACAACACAACACAGAAACCCCTGTAGCTTGTGGTTATTGAAACAATCATCACATAGATGTGAAGAAGTTGAAAAGTCCAGTCACGCAGCATGGCTATAAGAGCAAATTTTCGAAGAAATTACCGATTTTGTGTAAAATGACTGAATTTTACTGGTTTTGTAACAAGCTTTGTTTCCTTTTTTTCTGTTTATAGATTTTTCAACGCTGAACACGATGGTGAAGTCAGAATTGCGATAACTCATTCCGTTATCAGATTAGAGCAGATGAACCATGAAATCATCTCAAGTAATAACCACGTTTCTTCACCTTCAAAGTGCTCCAGTTTAAGAGCGGACTACGATATTGCGATTCTGATTTCACCATCATGTTCAACGTGAAAAAAGCCTTTAAAATGAAGAGTCATTTGTTAGTGTTTCATTTTGGGAATTTATGGGTAATTGTCCCCCCTAAAACTCCCCAAACCCCCTCCTGTTAGAGTGGCCTGTTTTTGACGATCTACAAATTTCCCTTTCAAACCATCCACAGATGGTTAATAGGATGTTTGGTGTATTTTGGTAGTGAATTCAGGATGGTTTGAACATTTTTCGGAAATTCGAGTTTTGACAATTTTGGACCGAGAACACTAAGTAGCTTCTTTTTCTTCGAAACTTCGCTAAAAAGTAGTAAAATTGAGGAAGAACAAGGATTTTAGTAGTAGGAACCCACAAACAATACGGCTACAAAAAGTAATATAATTACGTTATAGGTACTTGGTCATCGAAACCCTTCTTCTCTTTTGTGTAAATGACAGTTTGACGGGGTTAAACTTTTTTTTTGAAGCCCAATACCACGAATACATTTGAAGGCTACAGGGGAAGAAGGGTATAATTCCACTGTCGATTTCGAGGTTTCAATGCCGTCTAGAGGCTTTCTGGAGTAGTTTCACGGGGTAGGTCGGTACTGGTGAAAAACGATTTCATTCTATGATGGTTTGGAATAGGTAGTTGATAATCTTTTTTTCATACCTTGGCTACGTATCATGAGATGGTCAAGTTAGTTGGTGCTCTCCTGAACATTTTCCAATTTTGGAATCGTACCCTTCTTCCCCTGTACCCTTCATTTGTATTGCTAAATCATCAGCCGCTAACTGGTTTTATTTGTAATCGGTACTTTTAAGGAATATGTCTGGATAACCCTGACAATTGTTTTCTTTCGAATCATTGCGATGGGTCAATTAGATAGGACAAACCGTATCTTATGACGTCAACCTAATTCGCTAATTTGATGGTGATTTAGACGGTATCAGCCCACAGGGGTATCTTAAGTATCTTCAAAGTATCTTAAATCTGAATAAATTCATTTGACGTTTAAGACAAACTCAATCTTCAGAAGATTGCAGCATAATGGTGAAGATAGAATAAAACCTATTGAAGAGGAATTTTTCAACCTTGATAGTTTTTTCATAATTTATGTTATTTGAATGCTCATTAACTCCACATTTAGAACTTACAAACCTGCCGTGATTAACAGAATTCAAAAATGTGAAACCCAACTTTTCTGGTTCTCCATTATCTTCTATGAATATAATATTATGCTTCAATCAGTTGGACGTCCAAAACGCCAAATCAATTCATTTGGTTTTATAGAATTTTAAAGTAAGCCGGGGGAGTAAGTAGCTTGTTATATTAAACTTCTGCATGAAACGCTCCTCTCACAACTCTTCCTGTCTTGTTCATTTTCGATCAGGTTTTTTTTATTTCTTAATTTTCATTTGATTCATAAACGTTTTTTTATGATCGTGACATTTATTACTATATACCGTAAAGGTATAGTAAATTCCAAGAACCTGGTCAGTTGAGAGTGATCATAAACGCGTTGGATTCAATACATAAACCTGGTGGACCCCAGGTGGGGGTCCAGGGTGTCCGGGAACCCCCCCCCCCCCTCCAACATTGGGACAATTAAATATTTTCTTATGAAAAGTGCTAAAATCAGTTTAAAACCCTCTACGGATTCCCTGCTTCCCGGACTTCCTGGCTACGTTACTGACATAGACGTGTCTTGGTTAGGAAAACATCAACACTACTTTTACCTTCAGAATTTATCAACCACCTGAAAGTGATTCAGTAACAGCGGAATTCGTGTGGATACAAAGTGCTTAATCATTAAAAAGACCATCACTCTACAAATTTCCGTTGACCCTCGACGTTGATATTCGCATTGCTGTACATCACATTACGAAAAATAAGAGGCATAGGAGGCACACCTGATAACACTCAATTAAATGTATTTGTATTAAAAGGTAGTAAACAATTTCGTGTTATGATGTCGATCCCCCCTTGTGATAGGTGGTACACCTGTCTCACTGTAATAGTCCTGTAACGATGCGTTTACCTTCCCATCGCCTTGACAAAAACAGCTTGACGTGAGAAGGACGGAATGGTCAAAACCCGCTTTCTCTCACGAGCCGTGACCCGCAACCAGAATAGCATAACAATGGATTTGTCACTCGAGTCCAAGATTTTTTCAAGAACCACCGAAGTGTGACAAGTTTATAGGGAAAAATTCATATTGAACGTCACAACACAATCTGTGGGAAACCATCGTACACGTGCGAAATCCCCAGTAGGACAACTATGCTTGCTAACGCTGGAAATCGACGAGAAACAAGCAATCTTCTTACTCAGCCCGATATCTCAAAACCTTAGCACTGACTAGCGATCATAAACACGTACGCACCCTGTTATTGTCATATATGTGAAGTATTCCATGGAGTCATTAAGAAGGTTTCCAATGTCCACTATTTAATTTAATTTTAATTTAATTTAATTCAATGTACCTAATATGGATTTAGAATAACAATTCTATCGATAGGAACATTTTTTTGCAACCATCCAAAAACCCAATGAAGTATCGTTTTGTTCGTCATCAAGTAAGTGAAGCTGAATCCCAATAGAGCTAGCTGGTTACTAAAGTGGATTTATGTGCTGGGCTAAAAAACACTGACGATTTATCTGGTGACCTCCAGATCAGCTGCGAGAGTCGTTACGAAAAAAAGTCGCGGAACTGGTTCAAAGATTCAATTTAGCAAGATCGACTCATCGAGTGTCGCAAGATGATTCGCGATGGGGACAACTCCTTTGAGGCTGTGTTTGTTGATCAACTACCTACTCGTACTCTCCCTGCCTCTTGGTCAGTGTATTTACAGGTTCAGTAGAAATTTTAAGTAATCATTTAACATCTCTGGTGTGGTTAGCAGTCCCACGTTTCAAATCCTCTAAATTCAATAGTTTTTCAATTAAAAAACACCTAGTTACCGTTTCGGATCCAACCTTACAATCGTTCATACACCTAGTGTGATAGTTCTGCAAGAACCCACATTTTGTTGACACGAGCACTCAAACTACTCACTTCATTGATCAACCTGTGATAAGAACATTCAGATGTTGAGTATTGTGTATTCATGCTCGGCATGCTACCTCAGCAGTACTGCCACATACTCGAATCCTACCTCTCGGGAAGGTATTTCATGATAAAAGTAGAGGATGAGTATTCACAACTCGAGAAAATCACAGCAGGCGTACCGCAGGGAAGCGTTTCAAGACCCCTGCTCTATCTACGGATTACGCAGGATGTGCCAATAACAGGAGAAACAACCGTAGCCACGTTCGCAGATGATACTCCAATTTTAGCTGTTGCAGATTCAGAAGAGGAATCGACAGAAATTTCCAAGAAGCCACCATTGCTGTAAATGAATGGATGAAGAAGTGGCGGATGAAACTCAATGAAACAAAATCAAGACATGTCAACGAACAAAAAGATATTGCCAATCCATATGGTACTAAATCGGAATACCATATATGCAAATTCAGCGAAATACCTCAAACATGACATCTGATACCAATTTAAAATGGAAGAACTGTCCGTCATGTTCAGGAAAGTGTACTGGCTCATGGGACGATGTTCACAACTCAATATCAATAATAAGTGCTCCTGTACAAGACAGTGCTAATGCGCATTTGGACCGATGGCATCCAGCTGTGGGGTTGCACAGCTGGGACGAATATCAAAATTATACAAACATTTCATAATAAGGTTCTGAGGAGCATAGTAAACGCTAATTGGTATGTAAGGAATGATGACCTCCACAAAGACCTCAAAGTGGAAACAGTCACCGATGTCATAAAAAAGCCTGGAAATGTAGGTAGGTACATAATTTTTATCTACTTCACGAATATCGATGAGTGTTGATCCCACGACCCCAAAATTATTTACTAGTTTCCACATATTTTCTACTCGTTCTAATCCAATGGGCAAATGATGTACGACAGAATTCAGCATGGGTGAGTCCTTGCACTAGTAGTACACGAGGTTGAGGTTTCTCCAGTATCAAATGGTGGATTGATTGATGGTAATAAAATTTCCATTAGCTGAATCAAAAGAGCTACCCCGTTTCATACGCTGTGGAAATCCCATCATTAAAATACATTATATTGGGTGCAATTATAAACGTATACTACCACGCAATATTCGGAGGTCAGCCAGTTCTACTTGGACAGAACCTTTGGAATAAGTTGGACTTTTGGCTTGCGTCATAGCGATCGATAATTTTGGCGGGTTAATGGCTGACAGTGCGATTGATTGAGACAAAATTGAATTGAATTTGATCTGATAGTGAACTTGATTGAATCTCAGAACTTGATTGAATTTGTATCTGAAAGTGTAATTTCAACTGAACCTGTATCTTCTTTGGCTTTATTTATGCCTCGAATCACACGTTAAAAGTAAACCGACTCTTCACAAACACACATGTGTGACAAGTTTACCACCCATCATAGGTATGTCTAATCCATATTGTGAGGCGTCACCATGCACACAATACCTGCCACCATGCACACGATACTCCTTGCCAATCCAACCTGCAGGTTGATTTTCGCCCGAGATTCTGTGGCTGGTGGTGGCAGAAATTTGTCAACGCCCTCCCTGTCGACCAATATAGTTCTCAAATAAATAGTAGAGAGGTTTGTCATCATTGTTCTTTCTTTTAATCGTTTTATCTATTAGCTTTAGGTTATCATGTCAGCAGAGGATATTTATTACCTATACCAGTACTCTAGCTTGCACCTATTTACAGGCCTCGTTGTATTATTTTGGTACGACTGTGATATTTGTGTTATGATAATAGGACTGTGACATTAGGGTATGAAAGGTTTTCGAGAGTGCAAGTAATTTATTGTGTAAATGAGGTATGTATGCTCGCTGCGACTTGCGATAGGGTTGCCAGACATACTTTGTAATAGAAAGGCAAGTTGGCAGACAGTAGGGTTGCCAGACATACTTTATAATATAAAGTATTATACTATATTTTGAGACAAATATACTATATAACAATGTGGTCCCATGTAGTGGTCCTTATTAGATTAATATTTCGGCCAACTTCTATAGATTTTGGCAAAGCCAAGTTGGCTGAATATAACTGAATACCTATACATATTTCACTGAGACTTTTCTGGTAACCGAACTTGCGAATCACTCCCCTTACTGATTTTGTCACTCTCCCCATTGGTACCCTGTAGGTAATCTTCGTGTATGTTCATGTACTTACTGACCATTGTCATACAATCACTGTTTTGTGACGGCAAATAAAAAATGTCTCTCTCTCTCTCATACTCCCAAGTTCGTTCATAAAAAGACGTATTTACACCATGTGAGGAAGTTATGTTCCAAGTGTATATTTCCTGTTTACTTGCTCTTCTTGCAATTTCCTATGGCGAGCCGGGTTAAACACCAGTAAAGGTACGTAAAAATGGAGAAAATAATTGGAATAAAAATAATGACTAGAGACGACTAATGAGACGAAAATGAGATTAATACGCCGATTTTTTTCGCGGAACTTATCGATAACGAGATCATTGAACATAGAGGGGGCGGATGCAGATTTAGGGCTTTTTGCTACCCGAGATCTCTAAATAGATAGGTATTAAGGAGAGATTGTTGTTGTCCCTGTGTGGATCTCATATATGTTTTAATGCGTTTCAGAGCTGAAAATGAGCCCTCTACATACGCAGTAGTGCTTGAAATTGTAAAAATGAGTTTCGCTAATCGAAAAACTTCAGGTAATATCCATGGCATTTCAGCGAGACACAAAACCAGTTCATGAATTTCCACCAAACTCCTCTTTGTATAGGATGGTTAATCTCTTATAGATCAAGACACAATTGTAAACAATTTCGAGTGTACTCACGCTCAGATTTCTTGACAACTCCCTTGAGGCCTGCGAGCTCAAACAGCCGGCTTTAATTATGTCGACTTTTTTGCTAAAATTTTGCGAACTAAACCATTGAACAGTAACTGTTCATCAGCTGTTTATATAAAAGCTAAACGAACAATTAAAGACTACAAACAATCAAACAACGAACAATACAAAAATCCGAAAAACAGTGTCCAAACCATAACAAGGTGAGATAACAAGGCGAGATAACAAGGTGAGTTCGATCGATGGATCGATAGAAGAAGCTTTCTTCCATGTCGATGGATATTATCGATCCTTCGCCCTCCGGCGTTTGGCAGCAGTAGTTGCTTGCGCTGTCCTTCTTTTATCATAATCTATAAGTAATTAAATTATAGATTATGATTAAATTTTATCATTTTAGGATAACAGTCAGGAGAAATACTCACACACGACCGATAAAATACACAATGACAAACATACACGCTGTAGGATGACGTCATGGGGCCCGCGTTAGATTCTTGCGCTTTGGCCTCAACTGGTAGGGGGCCTCGACTGCAATCAGATATTTGTAATTCTTCTTCTTCTTCTTCACCCATGGCATGGCTTCACCCATGCCAGTCTTAGTCATTGGATCCATGATTCAATGCAACTATCAAAGGTAGGTAGCTTATTTTATACGCGGAAAGCGGTGTGGAACCACTAGAATTCTATTTTATGAAGTTACAGATGGATTACGTGGTTCGGGCCTTGAAACTCCCCAATCATAGGTATCCGCGAATCATAGCAGAGGAGGTAATGAAAGGTGAGGTTTCCTGGTTCCAGGCGTATCGGGAACGAGCAGGGAGAAATGGGTTGGTCCTTGCTGATGATATATTATAGGCCAGGGTCGAGATTGGGAACATAACCTGCGGTCTATTAGGGAAAAGTTGATGCTGGTGTGGAAAACGGAATTGGACTGAGCTGGGGCAGAGTCACAGCACCACACGTTGTATGCACAACTGGATGGGGGGGGGGGGGGGTAGAAAGAACATGACAAACACATCTCTGCATATCACGCGTGCTGTTTTCCGGGCGAGATCCGAGATGTTGAACGTAAATTTTAGGTGGTGGAGAGAGGGGGTAGTGAATTGTTGTTCGATGTGTAACTTGAGGGAAGAGGAAACCACTTTTTCATTTTTTCGTGCAGCTTACATCAGAAGTCCAAGGCTGTTGGGGCAGGAGCTGATTGAAATATTAAATGGAAATGAGCTGCTGCTAGCAATGGTACCTACCTACAATATGTACATCAGAAAAGCTGGAAGGTGAAGGAAATTTCTGGTAGAAAAATTGAACTCGGAATTCTGACTTCACCGTCGCGGTTAGAGTTGAAATATCGAAAAGCTGAGGGGGGTTTGGGGCGTATGTGGGGGATGGGGGGGGGGGGAGTTTCACTCAAAAAATGAAAGTCTGACAAGTGACACCTCATTTTAAAGGTTTTTACACGCTGGATACGATCGTGGAGTCTGAATAATTCCAAATTCCAGCTGAGGGTGGTGGGGGGTTTGGTGAGTTGGGGGGGGGGGGGTTCATCCGAAAAAATGAAAGTCTGACAAGTGACACCTCATTTTGAAGGTTTTTACATGCTGAATACGATCGTAAAGCCAGAATTGGGATCCCTAATTTCGTTCGCAAACTTGAGTACTTTGAAGATGAAGAATACGTTTTTCATGGTTAATCTGCTCTAATCTGATGACGGAATGCGATATCGCAATTCTGACTTCTCCGTCGTGTTCAGCGTCGTAATGTCCAAAAGCTGAGGGGGGAGATAGAACATCATGTTCTTTAATGAAGACCATTTACATAAAACCAATTATTCCTTCGAAAATTCGCTCTTATACTCGTAGTCATGCTGCATGACCGGGGATTTTTTCTACTTTTTTCAGTAGAAAGACCCACCGATTCCAAGTGCAGGGTTGCTCTTCAATAGATGGCCAGCTCTAATGTAAACATTCGTAATCGAAAACGGACCCAGGTTGGCGGATATGGACACCTCGGTGACTGGGGAACAGGAATCAACAATTTACGACCACAGAAAGATCTATTACCTCTCAATTACCCAACATCTATTACCTACAAAGATCTATCGTCTCAAGATTGTAACTATTCACAGCTGTACGACTAATACTGGGTAGAAAACGCTATCTGATTTTCTATTCTTAGAGTTAGTACCTAACCAATAACCGCAAAGCAAGGCCTTGAAGAGCATAAAATACCACAACTGTAATTAGTTACCTACGCAGTTTTTAAAAAAAAATCATTAGTCACTAGTTGTTTTAAGTTCGACGGGTGTCCAACTTCCCAATTGAAGAGTGTTTCCATTATTTCCTACTCTCCACTCACGAGCACAAACTTAGGTTTAAATATTCAAGTTAGTCAAAACCGGATTTTAAAATGTTGAAAAACTATAGGACGCATCGTAACAGGTTCCGAATATTCGCAGGATTACTGTTAAGGGTAACAATCAATAAAATAAGGTATACTCAATATTGGGACATCTCTTCTTGAGTTTCTGTATGTAAGTATTAATAGGAATTGTCCAAGTGAACATTTGCTACCCCTGTTTTCAGATATTGTTACTGTAGCAATCAGACTGGAATAGCGAAATGAATATCGAAATTCCTACGACTTGTGAGGCACGAAGGAATAAAATAAATGGACCTGCGTATATAAATCGGCGATTGATGACCTACTAAACACTCCTAATTTACTTCTTAATTACACAACGCCTACCCAAGTTATTCCTACTCAAGCCTTTTTACCGCTCCTAGGAAACTGATTAGTCAGGAACGTTATTCTCGAGTTCTTATAATTAACATGAGGTCTATTAGGATGAATCTATAGGATAAAACGAGTTAGTGTTGCTTGACCCAAACAATACAGTTATACAGGAGCCAGTTCAAAATCCCAGCCAAACCTTTTCCAATCTTCAAGATGAGGTAGCATTTGGGAACATTGTGCTAAAATTGGTCAAAAGTTACATGTAACTCCTCAACGATAAGCTGAACTCAACGCAATAATCGTATTCGATATTTCAAATGGACTTGATAATGTTTGCATGGTACAGAGTCGATTTTGTATTCGCCCAAAAGGTGGCTGGTGTCCTCAAATTTCGTTGGCATTTTTGAGACCCCAAAACTACGAAATAAGGTCAGAATTTATGAAATACCTCATGCCATACACCACTTGCATTGTGTCAAATTACATGAAAGATCACGATAACTTCGCCATTCAATATTTTTAGCGAAAAATAAAGGTTAACATTTTCAAAAATATGGGTCACTGCTACTGTAACAGTGACCCATATTTTTGAAAAACACATTTGTCTCGGATTTTTGGTTTATTATCTTCGATAATGAACCATTGGAATCGCCCATTTGAAATCTGAATCGATGTTTGAACTCATGAGGTGGTTTAGGCGACCTGAAGTAGGTTTGGTATCTGTTTTCGTACTTTATACCTACCTGACAAATTTTGAGTTGGTAGAAAATAAATCACTTGCGGTGGTGTATTAGTTGTTGATCGTTACTGACTTATAAGGATGTAGGTATTTTGTTTTTTAGTGGAAACCGCCAAGGTTTCAATAACTTTGATATTTTAGATGGTTAAAAGTGCATGTTAAGTTTAGTTGTTTACAGTTGTTGGACGGTGAGTTCCCGGGCGTAGGCACCCACTAGTTTAGTAAGTTCGAAAATTCGTTCATAAGGTCATGATGGATTATTGGAACTGTGATTAACTGTTGACCAACAACCAACATTTACACAGTTGATGGGGGTATGCTCGGTTGAGTGTGGTGTTTGGAAAGGTAAAGTAGGTGCGATGTTGATTTAATTTGAAAAGAACAAAATCCCAGTCATGCAGCATGGCTTTAAGAGCGAATTTTTGACGAAAAAATGGATTTATGAAATAATCTCCATTTTACTGGTTTTATAACAAATTTTGTCTCCTTTTGTTGCCGAATAACACTTCAGTTTGTAGGTTTTTCAACGCTGAACACGATGGTCAAGTCAGAATTGCGATATCCCATTCCGTTCTCAGATTAAAGCAGATGGACCGTGAAGAACATATCTTGTAACAACCACGTTTCTTCATCTTCAAAGTGCTCCAGTTTGAGAACAGGATAAAATATCGCAATTCTGATTTCACCATCGTGCTCAGCGTAAAAAAAATGAGGTGTCGCTTGTCAGACTGTACATTTTAGGAATTTATGGGTCATTTTCCTCCCTTAAAACTCCCCATAACACCCTTTAGATCGGCCGGATTCTGCCCTTCTATGAACTTAGTCTTTCGATTGTCAGGTCAGATGTTTTGTGGGAATTTGGTCTTTATATCTCAATTTTATCGAGAGTTACCGTCTGTAATGACACATAAATAAACATACAAATATAATATATTATAATATAATATATATAATATAATATAATATAATATATTATAATATAATATAATATAATATAATATATTATATTATATTATATATAATATATAATATATTATATAGAAATTTAGGTTGAGTTTATATATATATATAGATTCAAGTTGAGACACCTTGAATATACTTAATATCTATGAAACTTGAATCTACGAATATAATATATTCGTAGATTCAAGTTTCATAGATATTAAGTATTATTATTATTATTATATTATTATGATTTTATGATATTGATATTTATGGTATTTTATGATCTATGATATTATGATTTTCGGTGTCTTTTGGCAGTGAATTCAAGATGGTCTGGGACGGATTTTGGTATGAAAATGTTTCGGAAATTCGCGTTTTAAACATTTTGGACCAAGAAAAATAGCTTCCTCTTCTTCGAAAATTCGCTAAAAATACCGTTTATCGTGAGTTGAGCCGATGAATTACAAAAAATCAAAGCGGTTGGAAACAAACTTCGTGCACTCACCTTAACTGTCGCCGACGATGCTTAACCGGATATTCCTGTCCCGCAGGCTTCCGAGACTCGAATAAGAGGTGCCACCGTTAGCATACGAGCTATGAGCCAAACTCCCTCTCCGTCCCCGTCCCACCCTCGACCTGCCTTCACCTTTCTACCTCATCCTCCTCGATGAACCCACCAGGAGTCAGGAACAACCTTCTCCGTTCCCTCGCCAACGACAAAAACCGCTACAAATTCATCTACAACGGTTCGTTATTTTTCGAATAGGTCACCCTTCCTGGGCTAGGCCACTGTTTCTGAGTACTATATCGTTGTAAGTCCCGTAACAGTACGATATAATTGGACTAACGAGGTAAAATATGTTCGTTCGAGTAGGTGACCCGTTCCTCTCCGAGGTAATTGGTCAGTCTCGTCAATTTTCAAAATCAATTCGAGGACGACCTGTATAATTTGTGGGTTACCTACCAACATTGCCAATAATTTATATCAAGCAGTATCTTTCATCAAATACAGAAAATTACTTCCTTTTGGTGGACACAAATAGAAGAAGAAGAAGAAAATATGTGCAGTTCTAGTACAACATCGCCGCTTAAGAGGCAGCACCACGTACCTATCTAACTTTTGTCAACTTTTCAGGAGGATGAAAAAACATGACTTCTATCATTTATCTCACCATTTTTGATTGTCCAGGAGGTACCACACATTTTGTAAGAGGTTTATGTAGTCTAACATCGAAATTGCAACAAAAAAAACCGTTATATAACATATTATGTGGTGTTGCCCAAACATTTTGGTAAATATGTGGTGGTGATGAAGACCATTTTTTCACCTAATCGTCGATAAATTTATTTTTCTTGCTCTTAAAAATTAAATTTTAGATTTTTAGATAACCAGAGGACATAATATGACAATATTATTGAGTTCATCAACTCGACTTTTAAGAATTAACTCGATTTCTAAACAATCAATATCAATTCAAAGCTATAACAGATCGACAAGTAAAGAGAGCAAGACTGAACTTTTCACCTAAATTGATAGTCTTGTAAGTATTTCATAACATGAACCACCTATTATGTAATTAGGTATTATAATGTAATATCTACTGCTTCAAATGCTGGTGAGTGTATTATACTGTTTATTATACAGGGCGGGATGTAGATAAGTGGTGTTCACATCTAAGCCATTTTAGCCCTCCAAGCGTTTAAAAGAAATAAAACTATGATCACTGGCCTACGAGGCGCGAAAATTTCAATCGACTGGTGTAAAAATCTTATTTTTGATAAAATGCTGGAAACGTGGCATTGCCTCGATAATTTCGTAATAATTAAATTTACTACTATTTTTTAATACTACACATTATATAGTATTACAAAAATAGTAGTAAATTTAATTTAAGTACAACAAAAAGCACTCGAGCAGAAAGAAAGAACATGATTGCGACATGGACTTGTCGTCTGTCTGCCTTTTATTTATTTATTTATTTTTATTTTTTTTGAAAATGTAAAAAGTTATGGGTGTACAGAACAGAGAATCAGTAAGAGGAATTGAAAGCTTGTTGTCAAGTGCCTAACATAATCTGTAATTAGTGGATACAACGTGATGTGGAAGCAAGCTGGGCAAGAAAACACCAACCCCCTATTAATTGTATTCAGCCACCAGCACTCTACGGTACCTATAAGTACGCATGGAACCCAAATTGTGCCAATCCCAGCCAGTTCTCTCTACGGTTCAGGAAGCTCAGGAGCCAATCCGTGGCCCTCCGGGGAACCGCAAACGAAACTCGCTTAACTGAGTGCAATCACCCCATAAGTAAATCACATTTTTCATTTGCACCGCTGTTGCAAAGCGAGCACAATCGTCTGGAGCTATTCGATCTGACGTATGTTCCATCTTTCGGGGCAAGAATCGCACCCCTCAGTCTCCGAACCCAGCGCAGCACCCATAATGGAGTAAGGTCTCCCTGTCTAAGCAGATTGGCAGGTCTTTCTTCCAGTAGCGGTGCGTGGGCTCTGAAAATGGTGGGCCACCAAATTCGGAACACAAAGTAAGAGCTTTTTCTACAAAATACCTGTAAATGTTTCCCAACAGGAGTCTTCTTATGAGAAATGGGTGTATTTTAATCAACCGCAGCTCTTACCAAGTCAGAATGTGAGCTCTGTGTTCACAGCAGTTCTGACCAGTACCTACCCGGGATTACCAGAAGCTATAGCTTCATACGAGGAGGTGGCGGCGGGGCAATTGAAATCAGAAAAATTAGCAATCATTTCCTTCTCTATTGACAACATCGTCAAAGCATTAAGTCTCTCTTGGGTAATAGTTGATCGAATAAACGTTTTTATTCTTTTAAGCGTAGAAAAACAAAGCTCAGCTTTTGCAGAAGTCATTGGAATTGTAATCAATAATGTTAGTAGTTTCTCATTTTCAGAATAAGTATCAACTAAGTTATTGTTGTGCAAAAACAACAGAAATCCCTGTGAAATGAGTAAAATCGGTTCTCTGATAAATTGTCACCAATTCAGTTTTAAGTTTCCGAGATTCTAGGATAGCGTAAGCAGTGACCGTGTTTTCAAAATCTTCAGTTGGAAAACATTTTGAAAAATTCGGAAAACTTGCAGTATCAAGCAGTTTGGAAGCTGCCAAATGCCCCCTGAACGAATAGCTGCCTCTAGCTTGAGCTAGGTATGATAATATCACAAACCTCCACTGCAGTACTTATCTGTGAATGTTGACGTTGATCAATCCACAAGACCACAGACAGGACACAACGCACTTAATTACCACAAAAAAATCCAAATCTGTCACGGGAGCTCGAATTCAAATGGGAACATACAAAATTATAACCTAAGCAGCATGGAAGAAGCAGCTTCTTCCATGCCTAAGCAGAAAACTGAATACTCAACAGAAAGTTTTACTATCGAGATGACAAGATGAATTGAAACAATCGAATCGATTGTGAACACAAACGATTTTTTTATGGAAATGTGGCCCGGGCCCGAACGAGGCGTGGCTTACCGAATTTTTACTCTACTGAGCATGCGCAGGCAGGCCACTTCGTAAAGCGTCGTGTCCGTTTCCATGCCAATACCCGGTCCCCGGCCCCTGGAGCGTAGGTTTCGATTTCGATTGCAAAACATCGATTACTGTCGATATATTCTGATAGAATGATCGAATATCGTTCTTCTTCTTCTTCTTCCCAGTTACTTGTCTTGGCCGCAGCCATGCTGGACATAGGTTGGGACAGAGAGAGAGAGAACTCTTTGACTTCGTGAAAATGCTAGGTGCAGTATACGGAACGATATTCGAATGCCAACTGGGTGGCATATTTTTTTTGTCGAGTTTTTTGTGTTTCTGGATGCCGGGGCAGTGGCCCAAGTGGCCTTATGGACGCAACGCCCCTGCTTTCTTCCAAGTCGATGGACGAATACAGAGGATTTCTGGATTCAAGAGCAGCAGCCCGCATTCCTCCACCCCAGTCCTGGCGCACCTTCTCCACCAAAGTCTCGAGCAGTGCTGGCCATTCTTCAAGCCTGTCCAACTCACCGTGGAAGCTACATCCATGACGCTCTGCTAGATCCCTAAGGGTACTGCACCAACCCACCCCCAGCTCTGTACTGCTTCAACACGGGGGAATCTACTTGCCGGCATTCTGAGAGCCTTGATAGTATACTTACATGCAAGTGTCAACGTGTATGCAAAGACCTGTTCATCTCCTGTCTCCAGATACACAAAGTAATTGGGGGTGTTCCTCAGAAGGCCAAAGATCACCTTCACAAAGTACCTCAAGACTTGCTCCAGAGAGTCCGACTGAAACCAGCCAGTTACCAGCGCTGTAACACAAGACAGCTCTTGAGACCGCTAAGAAAACCTCAAACTTTGCCGAAGTGGGTACGTTTGGGCGACAAAACAGTCCTGCAGACACTGTTGATACCGAGCTTTGCCGCTGCCGCTTACACACAAATAGTATCTCAGACAAGGCACGGGAATTTCATTACAAAATTGGATGATTTTGATTTGGAGAATTTCTCAAGGCCACCCAGAGTACAATCAGCCATTCATTCGCAACAAGGTTTGCAAACTCTCATTTACATTCTACGGCTCCCGGTGGACTGTTTGTATACCATATTAATAAGTACCTAATAAAGGTGAAAAAGATCAGTTGTTAGTCCTTATTACATTCATCAACTCTAAATAAACCAAAGAAAATGTTCAAATCTTTGAGCACCACTGTCAAATCCACAAACTGATTACTTCCTGCCGGACGTGATTTAGCTATCATTTAGTTGTTAAAAAATCGTTATCGACTATATTTCCATTCTTATCTAGTGAGTGAACAAATTAGCTCGTTTTCGATCTTGTGAGCATTCTTTCGCAGATTCAAGTAGTTAAAATCAAATTTTTGGATTTGGTGGTAGATACTATTTTGGTCTAAGTTTTGAGGCGTTTAGCTCTAACGATTATCTTTAAATCCAGTGCTTATTTAAATCGATTCAATGTTTCTATGCAGGCAATGGATTTCAACAAAAATCGATAAGACGATGAATTTGCGGGTTGTCACTACTTTTGGAGGCAATTTCATTTTAGTCACATACTCCTAGCTTTGGTGTTGGATGAGCCCTGTAAAGGCAACCGTTTCTTCTTAAAGATTGTTCTATTAAGGGTTTTTTTTTTTTCATGACGGTTCGAAATGTTGATGCGCTTAAATCATATCCGTTAGTTATAAAAACTACAATATTTAGATATATCTGGAAATTTTTCGGATTTTTAAAAATTAAATACCGGAAGGGATCCCGCAACGCAATTGAACAAACTCTGCAAATTCTTGACACAACGGTTTATTATCTTCCTTGTGCAGATCACCCTTCTGTCTATACCAGACTGTGTTGCAAATCGGCACCATACCATATTCTCACCGTACTCATACCATTTCTTTCCTATCATACCGTACTGTACTATACTAAATCATACATACAATAATATACCATACCATAGTCATACCATGTCGTACCAAAATTCGTTTTGAACCCCTTCCCCTTGACCTAGGGTTATGAAAAGTTTCGAGGACCATTGTGGGGTTGGTCGAAACCCATACAAAAAATTTCGTAATTTTAACTCAACGCTAACTGGGCAAAGTGCCGCGGACGGCGTACGGCGGACAGACGGATTTTTTTTTTTATTAGATTTTCTGAATCTACGTATCTTGAAACGTAAACCAACAAATTTTGAGGGGGGGTTAAAATTTTTTTTTCTTTGGGCGATTCCAATGGTTCATTATCGAAGATAATAAACCAAAATGAAGTACGAGGTACGCGGTGTGGGTGTGGGAGGGGGCGCAGAGACATAAAAGGTCTCGTCGTATGACGTACTTGTTGGCCTCCTGCCAGCCGTCTTACGTCATACGCTCGTGCGTCATAGGCTCTGACGCACTAGTTGGTCTCCTGCCAGCCGTCTTACGTCATACGCTCGTGCGTCATAGGCTCTGACGTATTTGTTGGCCACCTGCCAGCCGTCTTACGTCTTACGCTCGTGCGTCATAGGCTCTGACGCACTAGTGGCCTCCTGCCAGCCGTCTTACGTCATACGCTCGTGCGTCATAGGCTCTGACGTACTTGTTGGCCTCCTGCCAGCCGTCTTACGTCATACGCTCGTGCGTCATAGGCTCTGACGTACTTGTTGGCCTCCTGCCAGCCGTCTTACGTCATACGCTCGTGCGTCATAGGCTCTGACGTAATTGTTGGTCTCCTGCCAGCCGTCTTACGTCATACGCTCGTGCGTCATAGGCTCTGACGTAATTTTTGGCCTCCTGCCAGCCGTCTTACGTCATACGCTCGTGCGTCATAGGCTCTGACGTAATGGCCCGCCGGTCGCTTGTGTTCTGACGTGATCTGAGGGAAAGGGTGAATCAAGGGAACAAATTGTTCCCGTTTCAGTTTATGTGCCAAAGCAAAGACATGAAAATGTCAAAAAAATTATGTAAGTAGGTAAATAAGCCCAACTGTAATGTCAATTTTCTGACAATGAGTTTTCGACTATAGTTTTCATACCGTTTTACTTAAGTACTTATTGCAATTTGAGACTGATAATGAGCTGTTTGCAAATAAAAAGTCTGATAACTACTTTATTACATCTTATTAATCTATTTTCAAGTTCCGATTCACAGTTGAATGTATTTTATTTAGATGTCGTAAAATTCGAAAACGATGGAATGACGAAACCTGTCGACTACTGACTCAAGTGATAGGTACTGTCGACTTCTAACACATGTAGGTCAACTACTAGTGCAAAACCATGTCGACTACTGAAGAAAATGTTGGTCACTGGTATCGACTACTACCTAGAGCATTGGGATTTTTTACAAAACTTGTTTTTCCCTTTTCAAACCATGTTGAATAATATTTCCCGCTGCCAGGTCTTTTAGGTAAGGATCTTGGGTACACAATGAACAGGTTTGCAATGAGAAATAGTTGATAATAATAATTAATCTAACATTTCGTGTGCTGCATTGTAAAAAAAATATTGGAACGCATCAGAGAAACCGCTCGTTCAAAAACGAGCACGGATATGGCAGGTTACGGTTTTCAGAGCTCACTAGCTCAGTCTTCGCTCCGTCTTCAAAACTGCGCGTTTTCCCAGTCCACACGCAACGTTTTGTCTGTGCAGTTCTGAACTGTGCAGACAAAACGTTGTGCAAAACGTAGCGTGTGGACCGGCCTTAAGGCTGCCAGCACCATCTACATGAATATGCTGCTTGAAATGCCTTTTGTAGATCAGGCGTGTCTGCAGGCCAATACGTGGGTCTTCACGAAGAATAAAACTCACTGTTAGAATCACCATCAAAAAGTTTTCAAGGGTAGTCAGGCGCAACCCCCAGTACGTGTATACCGCAGTACCGCCTCGCCCCCGCCCAGAGGGATGTGCAGTGAGATAGTACATGTACCTAATGGCAACCTCTGATCTACTATACCGTAGAGGTGTAATAGGTGATACCAAAACTAAATTGGATTGATATCTGTACAGTTACGACAGCAATCTTTCAATTCTATTCAGCTCATGTTATAGACATGAAGAAGCGATAACGCGACACCTTTGCACGTCAATATTTTTCATGTGTCCTGTCCAACCAACTCTACACAATTGGACTAATTACCATAAAGACTTTTGGAAACGATAAAAGGCCCATTGTATTTTGACAAAACCAACTTACCCAATTGATTATTTACAAATTTTTTGCAATTTCCTATCACCGACAGACTATCAGTTATCATTTAAGAAGCCTTCTGGGAAATTCAACGGAAACTACTGTTAACTGACCTAGTCCCTGCGGCTGATGCACCGAGATTGGTCTGCGCGGAGAAAGCATTAGGTAGACATAGTTGCATTGTTCTTGAAAGGAAGAAAGTAGGTATATTGGGTCATTAAGTTGAAGGTTTTTGAGCCCCAGGCACCGAAGTAATTCAAGTAGGTGATTACCTTCCATATTCTTCTAGTGCTCTCACCTACAGTGTGTTTTAGCGATTTTCGAGGAAAATGAAGTTATTGTTCTTGGTCCAAAATTTTTAAAGTCGAATTTCCTTCAACGTTTCACTGCCAAAAGACAACTCTCGATAATACCTAACTCTCGATAGAATGGAAATAAAAACTTGAAATTTGAGAAAAACTTCTGTACTGGCAATCGAAAGGCTAAGTTCACGAATGGGCAGAATCCAGCCCCTCTAAGAGGGGTTTTAGGGAGTTTTAAGGGGGGAAGGGGGAAATTACCAATCAATTCCAAAAATGAAAGTCTGACAAGTGACACCTCATTTTAAAGGGTTTTTTTACGCTGAACACTATGGTCAAGTCAGAATTACGATATTTTATTTTGTTCTCAAACTTGAGCACATTGAAGATGAAGAAACGTGGTTGTTACTTGAGATGAACGAAATGAGATATCGCAATTCCGACTACACCATCGGGATCAGCGTTGAAAATTGTATAAACTGAGGTGTAATAAACTCAGCAAAAAAGGAGATAAAATGTGTTATAAAACCAGAAAAAAGGAGACATTTTACATAAAACCAGTTATTTCTTCGAAAATTCACTCTTATTGCCATGCTGCATGATTGTGGATTTTGACGCCGCGCAGAGGGGCAAAATGGCGTGTACTTTAGTATCGACAAACTCTACCCTTTCTTCATCAGAATAATCTTGTTCCGCCACTACCATTCAGTTTTACCTATCATTACCTAGACGTTACAACTGCGACGTCATGCACATTTTTATTGGTTATTACTGAGTATCTCTACGTCTTTGAATATGTACTACGATTCAATAGATATTTATATTGTTATTGAAAGTGTGGTATTGAAAGAGTACCTAGTATTGATGTCGTTTGAGAGTGAAGTAGTTATTTTAACCAAAATATTCAACTATAAAAACAGCGAATTAATTATATTGTTATCTATTAGCAGAGTTAATGCGAGGAATCTCAGTGACTCAATCAAAGCGAAAACGTAAAACAGTTTATTAAACATGTAGAAGATCAGAACTGTAATGAATAGTAGGTAAGTGTAATGAAGAACGCAGTTGAAAATAGAGAGTACAGAATAAAGAGGAAAGAACAAAATAAACAAACCCACTAGGGAGCAACACATTCAGTCGTAGATATTCATACTGTATGTTTAAGAGAAATAATAATGTTCTAATAGACCGCATGCGGCGCTAGTAAAGTTTAAGAAGCATTTCGAAGGTCTCACGGCAACTTCCCACATCGTCATTTGGGCGACTTTTCAGCAGAGCCAAAAAACCATCTGCCAATGACTACGTTTACTGAGTAATTCAGTAAAATAAATCGTGAGATTTAGTGTTACCTAACTTAGATACTTAACTTATACTTAGTTAGATCGATCCGCCGGGAAAAGACGCTTCGAATGGTACCTATGCATAACTCATTTTGGCCAAAAGTGACGTTGTGGGGTGTTGCCGTGAGACCCTCGATTCTTGCGACGTCATCCAATTAGTGTCAGTCTAGACGATTGTCGGCAATAGATGCCTACAAATGTTTAGTCGTCGTTTCAAGTACTGAGGAAAGTCCACATACATATTAGGAGGTAAATTTGAGAGATTACCTACTGCAAGTACCAGAATTGACACTGATATTGGTGAGTGGTGATTGATATGTAACCGAATTTGTTAAGCTTTTAAGCGGACGAACTTTCAAATTGATTGGATCTGTACTGCGGGTCGTCGGTGACAGGCATTATTTAGCAGTTCCATATTAAATATTAAACAAATTTTGTTTAAGAGGGAGCGTGAGTCGAATTTGATCTCCAACAGTTGATTTCCCCTGAGATGTCGACACGAACAATGAATTTCAATTACATTAAAAAGGGACAGAAATGAGGTAATGGCTTGAAATGCCAGTGAAAAGGCTTCTAATTGAATATGTACAATTACACTACGAGAATCTGGTGTATACTTGAAATTATGAAAAGTTCCAAGTCATGCAGCATGGCTGTAAGAGCTAATTTTCGAAGAAATACCTGGTTTGGAACATCTTGTTCAAATATGAGCAATCTTAAACATATTGGATAATTACACGTATTTTTGAGTTAAAAAAATTTTGAACAGAGTTTCCTTTTTGAATAGTTTCCTTTTCTTCGAAAATTCGCTAAAAGAATGTTGCCATTACTTGTGTAGTGTTGAACTACAACCTCTTCAAATATCTGTACTCAATGTTAGTTCATGAAGAAGGTTTGCACACATGAGCTGATACGGTTTCCCAACCTCGTTTGTCAAACATGTTTGACCGTGTGGGGGGGTCATGTTTGAAGGTTTGAGAACACGTTTGAAGGTTTTCTGTCAATGTCATAAAATTTGTTGGCAAACATGAGGTTCGACAAACAAGTTTGATCGTGTGGGTGCGCTTCAAACATCAAACTTCAAACCAGCAGGGAAAACGGTGGTAGTTGGGGTCATTTCCGTGAATCAGAGAAGTAGTTTCTGTGATGCAAACAATTTTCTGTTCTGTGTAGGGATGGGTATCGAAGCAGAATATATCGATACACCGAAATTGGAGGGCTAACATATCGATAGTCCGATATATCTCCCCAAAATCGCAAAATTTAGGTATTGATCAAAAATTGACAGTACCAAGGGAATAATCAGACAATTTTGCCAGATGGTCCTTTTTCTCAAATTTCGTAGGTAAGTAGGTAGTTTTTCTAAATACGTAGTACGAGTAGGTAGGCGAGTTTGACTAAATTAACGATATATCGGAGTCAACCTATCGATACACAGTTACAGAGTTGCAATCAATCAATTAGATACAGAGTTGCAATCAATCTCTCGTGAGGAGAAATGGCTTTCCTCATGACTGTGTCTTGTCTTTTTATTACCGGAGAAACCAGGGAGAGCAAATACAGATAGCTATCCTCGTCCATCCTCATGTAGTTGTGCCAATCTTGAGGAGCACACCCCAGTTCTTCCAAGAGGTTAACGTGGCTGAAAGTTGCTCTTCCCAACAGCCACTCTTTCGCCCACACAGATCTCCTCTTTTTCGTGCGCGCTGTTTTTGCTGCTTCACTCCGGATGAGGCAATATAAATAACTTAAATAGTTAATATTCATACTCGTATCCAAACTGAACAACGTTTTTAAAGAAGAAGAGAAAGAAAGCAACACGACTGAACACTGAACGACTGATTGGTGAAGATGGGTGTGTTTGAAGGTTGGTTTCAACGTGTGGATACGACTTCAAACCTTCAAACATGTTTGAAGAAAATGTTTGTCAAACCATGTTTGATCATGTGTAGGGGCCTTAAGTCGCTGGACCTGTTGGCTGTAAACTATTTGACTGAGGGGTCCGGATAATCGATCTCGACAAGTGTTAAGTAAGATCGTGACGACATAAATACAAATACGAGTGACGATATCAGTCTTTAATGACTCCTTTGTTCAGAGATTATCTCTCGGGCTTCGACACTAATCACCCTCAGGATCTGACCTACTCCAAGAAGCGACGGAACGTCGCACAGTGGGGAATACTAATAATTTTTTAAGAATGTAAATAAAAACGTTTGGTGTTTAAATAATTTTATATTTTGTTTTTCGTAGTTTGGTTGTTTCATTTTGTTATATATTCGTTTTTCATTGTCATCATGAATAAAAAGTCTGGTTTTTTGAAGTTTATAGTTTCATTTATTTTTTCATACATTAATTTTTTTTTAAATTTGACAACTAAACTAACTTGGAACTTGAGCAGGACGCCCTATAGCTCCAAGAAAAGCATAATTAAAAGAGTTTCAACCTTTCGACTAAATATATTACGATTACAATTTTACATTAGATGTTTTCTTAGGTTTATTGGCCAAAACTCAGGGAAGACTTGATTTGCAACCCAATGTTTATAGGAACTTTTTTATTCACCATAAAATTTTCTTTAAAAAGCAATAATCGGCGGCTTAGTTTTTTCTAAAATAATGCTATTTTAATAATGCTATAATGCGGTATTTTGGACCGTCAGCCCGAAATGTAGTTAGAAAACTGCAGAGACCATCTCTGAGTTAGTTACCGACCTCCTCACTTTATCCAGAGATGAGCATCTGGTCTTTACAGAAAATGATGATAAACCGTTGTAGAAAAATCAAGTTTTGTTGTGGAACTACAACAAACCGTTGAGGAACTAAAATTTTGTTACGTTGTTCAGAACGTGCTCTGTTAACTCCATGGCAGGAATTTGCAATTTCAGTGCATTTGTCGTATTGTCATAAATCTATCAGCCTGTTCTTCCATTACTCCACGACCCTCAAACTACTCACGATTTCGATTACCTAAATATTAATTTCATGCAGTTAAATGACAATTACATAATATTATTAAGTACCTAAGTAACATTCTATGTCTATCCAACCGAGCACTCAGTATCACATTAACAACGTTATACATTCTATGAAGTATTCATAAAACTTGAACAGCTTCATTCTGAGGGTGGAAACTTGAATTGCCTACGTAGGTATTTGCAATAAGAAAAAATAAATGTCTAACCATCTTGATAATAGTGAGGATATTTCAATAACAGTACGTACTAACCTTCGTAGAGTCCGCCTTGAGTGCCTTAGGAACATCAAAATTCATAACGACTCAATTTCAGGGTTTGGATCCTAATTATTAGACATCAAAGACAACCCACAGCGCTTCCCCGTTCACGACTACCAATTCATCGATTTCTTTAGATAACGCCCAATTGAGATGAAGAGCAAAGTTTCTGTTACACCTCGCGAAAGGAACACTGGAGAGCTGGTCGTATCACGAGAACTGACTGTATTCAGGTCGCATCATGGTTCACCGGAACAGATTGTCTCATTGTAAACAAGATTATTCGTAAGAATAATCTGTAAATAACTATCAGCCTGTAGATTCTGTTCACTCCCCGTACCAATCTAAAATTAGGCGTTTCCAGTAGTCACGAGTCCCTCGACAGATCCCAAACTTGTTCCTATCAAATGTTTAGTTTAGATGGGGAGATGTCGAGGGTCGGTCAAATGAGAGATGTTTCATGTCCCAACGTTTCGAAGAATTTATTTCTCTAACATCAGGGCCTAAAATCAGTTTCAACAATGTAGTGTAATATACCTACTATCGGAGAATCAACAGAATTTATTGTTCTAGGTGCATGGGAAAATTTACAGCGTTTCTTGAATACAATAATTTGTAGGTTTGGATATAATAATTTGGTGGAACTTACAGTACTTGTAGTAGGTGTATAGGAGAATTTATAGTACTTATAGTAGGTGTGTAAGATGATTTACAACTGGTATAATATACAACTACTGTAAGTTCCACCAACAAATTATTGTATTCAATATAATCTGTTAATTCTCCTATACACCTACTAGAAGTTCTACTATTCTATTAGTCTACTAGTCAACTATTGTTATGTTCAAGCAACAAATTATATATATATCGAAACAAATATATCGAAACCTACAAATTCTGATATTCAAGACATGCTGTAAATTTGCCCATGCCCCTGGAACAATAAATTCTGTTAATTCTCCGATAGTAGGTATAATATACCGATGAGTAGTATATTATAATATTATACTATGCATTGTTGAAACTGATTTTAGGCCCTGATGATGGAGAAATAAATTCTTCGAAACGTTGGCACATTAAACATCTCTCATTTGACCGACTCTCGACATCCCCACATCATTATTCTTACTGACGGTCAACACATCACACACTTTCAGTCCTTAATTCTTGAACAAACGATTGAAAAATATGACATTAAAAGTTATATAACATAAAATATAATATTAACAGAAATGTTCTTAATTTGAGATTCCGGTCCAGTTTTTTGTTTGTACATTTTCAGACTGTAGGAGTTGGTTTGTTTGTCATAGTTGAAAAGTTTGCATCACGTTTGAGTAGCTCGCTAGAAGTTCATTCATGCTATCGACAAAGTTAACGAGATCATTTCCCCTTTAAATTCGACTCGTCACAACCCATTCATACCGATACTGTGCTCATCTTACCTTGAATAGGAAAACCACCGTCTTGTCTCGACGCTCCACAAGATCGGATCGATGACATCAGTGACTCCCATAACACGTGAGATCCGCTCGATGTTGATAAAAAAATATATAAATAATTTCAATGATCAAGTCGATTCAAAATTTGAATGAATACACTTTCAACTGAAGTGGAAGGAGTTAGATATCACTTGTAAAATATCAAGTGTTCGAACACGTCTTCTCAGTTAACGAAAAGTTAAAACCAATGATATGGAAGAATTTCGTTTTTAAAATGTATATTCTACCAACATGAGTTTTCAATGTGTATCTAGGAAATTATCGACAAAATTCACAAGCACGAAGATTTATTAGACAAATGAAGCCAATTTTTTAATTGTTCTTTCGAAATGTAACTGTGCTGTGAAAAGTAACTGCTTCTTTAGGTAAGCATCGTGACGTATCCTGAACCTACTCTGCTGAATGCAGACGTAGGTACCCCCGGGCCAAGTCAGTTGATAAGGGGTTTTCCAGGTTCCGGGTACCGACCCCCCCCCCCCCCCCCCTCCCACATAAATCTTAAGACATTAAAAAATTAATTAAAGGAAAGAAAAGAGCGATTTTTCTTTGAAAGATGAAGTTTCGAATTACTTTGAAACCCTCTATTTAGTACCCCATTTTTCAAAAATTTGACCGGACCGTAGGATATATTATTCCCATATGTACTCGTACCTACATAAAATAATTTTTAATCAGCGCAGTATTTATCATAAAACCCCTCAGAACCACGTTCTTTGGCCTGTTTTCCAAACTAACCCCCGTGAAAGTCACCCCAAACACTTCAGGAAGGTAGTCGATGGTATATGACAAATGAGTGGATTCTAGCTTTTCAGATTTAAAAAATACAGGCCCTAGGCTCCACCTGTGGTGCGGGCTTTTAAGGGAATTTGAGCTAAATATTTTGTCTTGTCTGTCTGACCTGAAAACAATTATAAAACATGACCAGTGACATTATTTTGTAATTTTAATTGTGGTGCTCGGGCCTAAGTCGCCTATGCTTAAATCCAGCTCTGCTTTCCAGGTACGTAGTGAGGCGTCTTCAGTAGTTCACTGAAGTTCACTGAGTCTCAATCTACCCGCCTGGTTGTAGTAGTGAACGCGTAGAAGTAGCAAAAGGAAAATACGTAGGTACATCAGTGGAGTAGCGAGAGGGGGGTTCCGGACCCCCTCCCCCCCTCCCAACTTGGCACCTTATTGTAGATCAATTAACATGTATATAAAAGATGTCTAATACACATGTTACCTACATACCTACATATTGTAAGTCAAACTTGAGTAAAACATTCGCCAAAATGGGGACCATTGGTTCTTCACACAATGTGTTAAAGGTGATTTTAGTATTTTATATGTCATATAAAGTAGGTACTAAAATAACCTTTAACAATACACATTATTAGAAGGAAACGTTGAAAAGGATACCAGTAACAGTGGAGGAAGTCACCAAGGACTATAATATAGTGATTTTTAATCTGAGATTTCATTTATGAAATCTCAGATTAAAAATCATTCATCTCACCCTTCACATTTGTTGTCCTCGTAATTCGATCTCCTGTCACTGTGAATTTGTCTTCAGAATGAGTGCGGATTTTGAAGACAGATTCACCCCACACACCATATTTCGCTAAAATCAATTCCATTTGTCAAAAATCGTAACGTCGCTAATTACAACTTTTGAGAGTTTCGGTTGGTCTCATTCGACGCAGGAAAGTGTAAACTTTTGAACGTTTGCCCTCGATTATTTTTGTCAGGTCCATTGGAGTCAACAAAAACGAAAATGTAAGTGAAAGATAGGCAAAAAACTCTATTTTTGCAGTTTTTTTAGTCGGTTTTTGGGGGATTTGGAAGGTTTGGATCAATGTGAAAAAGAAGTTGGGGTCATATTTGAATTCAGCATGACATTTCCTACAAATCTAGCCCCATTATAATTTTTTTGGACGATGTTCGTGATGACCAGAATAAATAGACCGTAAAAATAAAACTTATTTATTTATTGTCAATAACAACGGGAAACAGTTTAAATATCAGTGTGAAAAATAAGTCTAACACTAACTAGAAGCTGAACACAATTAGCACCGTGTTCAGCTTTATTTGAGAATAAATAATATTAAAATCTCGCATATTAAGATACTTATTTCCCTAAACGTATAACAAAAATAAATTATAACTCAATGAGAAATTGTTAACAATAAATAGACAGTATGAAACTCAAACTGTTGGATAGTCACAAGTAGGTTTGACTAGATCTAAAATTGTCAATTTTTAGCATAAATGTTTGTTTGGATCATGACCCCATTGACACGATATGATTCAATAATAGGCAGGAATGAGCATCAGTCGATTGAATATAATTATTGGAAACACATTATGACAACGAAGGGTGTGTTCGATGACTACAGTGACTGCAGAATGTGAGAGAACGGCTAGTGGAGTCACGATGAGACTTAACTCTGCTCACAGCAAAAACTTGGGTAATATGGTGAGTATTTTTTTTTTTTTTTCTTCTTTTTACGACAAAATGTTTCAAGGTTTCAAACTTGTTACGCCTTGACAGATTTCTTATGGGTCTGAAGCCAGGCTTTCGTCTCTCCCATATTCCTCTCGAGCCAGTCGACGTTGTTCTCAGCGAGGCGAATCAATGCGCTGGTTCCGTGCTCTGATTTGAATTCGTCTTTGCCGGAAGTCAGTACCGCCTTCAGCTGTAAAACAATTCAGTGGACAACCGTTAATGTTACCCCATTGCTCATTCGTAGGGCGAGCCTGAGCATATTAAACCATCTACCTTCAATATCTTCAATATTTTTTATTATGAGATATCAATTAGTTGGTTTATTTGTGACACTGTTCCGATTTTAAAATCCGATTATTGTATCATTTACAAATAAATTAATAATCAAGAAAACATTTGAAGATTGTACTGCCCTGTTAAATAAAAACGCCTCAAGTCCAATGCTTACGAAAATGAGGTTTTTACGGAACTCCCCCATTTGGAACCTCCAAATTTCAAAATTCGAACCGGAAGTGGGAGGAAATTCTCACCATAAACATACGAAAATTGGTCAATGTTGGGTTAAAACGCCTCAACGACACGCTGTTAAGGTAAAACGCCTCAACGACACGCTGTTAAGGTAAAACGCCTCAACGACACGCTGTTAAGGTAAAACGCCTCAACGACACGCTGTTAAGGTAAAACGCCTCAACGACACGCTGTTAAGGTAAAACGCCTCAACGACACGCTGTTAAGGTAAAACGCCACAACGACACGCTGTTAAGGTAAAACGCCTCAACGACACGCTGTTAAGGTAAAACGCCTTAACGACACGCTGTTAAGGTAAAACGCCTCACCTCTAGGATTAAAATGCCTCAAAACCTATTTATTTTCGCGCTGGTGTTAAGGTAAAACGCCTCAACTCACCGAAATATTGAGATGAGGCGTTTTACCTACAAAAATTTACAACAATTTCCTAACAAAACGTCAGTTTGATTGAGTAGTTTACGTTAAGGTGATTGCCTCACGAGCAAGTTGAGGCATTTTACCTAAACAAACAATCCCAAAACGGAAGCTGGAAATTTTAAAATCACCTTTAAAAAAATCGAAAATTAATCGATTATCAATCGATTAGTGTGCGAGTTTTTTTCACCGTTGAATTGGTTGAAGTCATATCGATATCTCACCAAAAAAATGGTTTGAGTGAAAAACTTTTAGGCGAAGTTCTGCAATGTTTTGAATTTTGGGTTGAGGCGTTTTACATAGGCGTGTACACTTACTGTGACGATCAACTCAACATATCATTTGTTATAGCATCCTCAGACGAAAAGGAACAAAATACTCGTAGGCTCATGATATTATGTACCTTCTTCAGCTGTTCTTCGTTGTTCACTTCGACAGCAACGTGTTCGAGTAACTTTTTCCACCTCATGTTTCTCCTGCAAACAGAAAGTTGTTATATCCAATGCAGGCAACTTAATGCTTACGCTCTTGTAATTTATTATGGTAACTGTGGTATTCGAAATCAGGTTAATAACTAGAATATATATAAAACGTATGATTTATAAGTAATTCGAGTAAAGTTGAATGTTCCGTGGATATAAATTAATGTTTCAAGTCTACCTTTTGAAAGAGCTGCTCTTGGATACCAGCGCTGAGAGAAGCATATCAGGGTCCCTTTTAGCCAACGCTTTGAACATTATAGAGGTTTTCTTGAGTCCTGGCCCCCCTTTGCTGGGTTCCATAGCCCACGAGAGGTATCTGTAGATAAAATAGATTGTGAAAACATGAAGTAGGTATGGGATGACTTTTTGGAACCTGAAAGTTTTACAGAAATACCATCAATCTATGAGGCTTTCATGCCAGTTTTCGATTTGAGCTTCTTCCGCTATGAGGTAAAACCCGAAATCATTGGATTTCACTCGAACTTCAACGGTTTTGAACTCCATGGTTTGTGTGTAACTATTTCTAAGCTTACGGAATAGGAGCAAAACATAAATCATTTCCTTACTTGGATAATAACTTAGAGTCCTTGGTGCAAGATAAAGCTTTCAACAGATCTTTCTTGTCCTTCATGTCCGTCGTCGAGGCGAACCTGGAATTGACCAATTGCCAGGTTTTACTGTCGCCGTTCGCCACCCCGTAACAGTAAACTGAGCCTCTCACGTCGTCTGGAACCCTGAAAATGCACATACAAACAACGTAAGCAACGACGGATGCTGATTCAGATTGTAGAATGTTATAGGGTATCATTAAACTAGACATGTAGTACAGAAACACAGAAATACATAATATGTATTTAATAATAATAACTTAAAGATGAAAATTTCTGTATATTATACAGAAATTTTCATCTTTAAGTTAAGTGGACCAGGATGGTATAAGAACCACCATACGGCAAATAATATCATATTTTGAGTTAAGCAATAGTAAGGCACGAGGACCTGTTTCGGTACACAATCAGTGCCTACTTCAGTAACTGCAGGAAGGTAGGTTGGGGAAGATGTTCACAATCTTAAACAAAGAAAATTCGGATTCTTCATCTGAGATGAAAGGAATCCATGTTCACCTTCAACATAAGTAAATGTAGGTACCTACTTCGATTAGATGGAACGACTTAGACACGTCGAAGCAGAGCATTTTTGGATGAGCCAATTTTTGAGTTAGTTGCAGCTCAACTCAAGTTCATTTACTTGGTTTGTGGCGTGGTGGACTAGTTTGATTAAAGATCTTATCCTGGTGAATAAAACTAATAACACTGCAGGGCAGGGCATTCAATGTCCCAAGTTTGAGTTGACTACGAGATTAGTTTTCGAAATATCACATACTACGTGATCTTATATTCAAATCAATACAGAATTTATCCACATAATTGGAAACAAAATCAGTGCAATAATTGATAGCATTTTCAGCTGATGGTGTCGTTCTGTACTCTACAATTTAACAAACCTGTAACGACTGTACAGGCGTGTGTATAACCCAATTCTAGTGAGTCAATAAACAATGTTGTTTCTTATTTTATGAAACCTTGAGATTTTTTTAAACTAGATTCGTATTTGAGTGATGGTAGAATCATCTCGGGGGATCAAATAACAATTTCACAATAATTGTGAATTATTGTTATTTGAATTATTCAAACATCGCTCACTTGAAAGATGGGTCTTCTGCCCATTTTTTGAAGTTCTCCTTTGCCATTTCGGTGCATTTTGTGACACCGATCTCGCAGGACAAAGCTACCAACTGTTTTTTGTGAGGGTCGTCGTCCTCCACTCTGTTCATCCCAGCTGAGAGTATTTCGTTAAGGAATTCCTGCAACGAGTTATAGTCAGAAAAATGATATAACGAATAAAGCGGACTAGAGGGTACTTTCAAATCATAATAAGTATTTGGATTGTGATGGGAGGCAAATTTCTCTACTGGATGATCAGCCACTACTCAGACTTGCATAAAGTCATCTTTCTTTTCACTGCATGGAAATTTTCGCAGGAAACTGACTTATTAAGGTGCTGCTGTTCTTGAATAGGTATTAAGTCATCTTAACCCGATATAATACAAGTTATTTTATACAATATCACTGTTCTACTCTAGTTTGATTGTTCAGGGCTGCGAGGTATAACAGCCATTTGACAATAAACGGCGAGAGTTGAGCTTGTGAAATTCTCTTCAATAGCATATTATTAGTAGGTACAAACCTACTTTTTTGTCTTTGGGTCAATAAAAGTCCCGTTAATTTCCGGGACAAATGTGTATACTCATTATTTGTTTTACCGTGAACATGTCCTCCAGTTCGGTTCCCTTGAACAACGACAACGTTTTATGGGTAGATCCGAGGAGGGCGAGCCAAGGGTACGGCGAGATCTCGTCTTTCAACCAGGACATGGCCTTCATAGCGTCGGCCACTGGAGAAAATCCAAGCCGGGCCAGCTCGACCATGTCGGACACTACTTGCACCCGGTCATCCAACCACAAGTCACTTAGGTCATTCAGGAGGTAGCCGGCATTTTCACGGTCGTATCTGACTCGGTAGTAACCTGGAAAGTATTGAAATATTAAACTATTGACACAGCTACGAGGTCCAACAGTAGGGAAATTTTAGTACAATTCAGAGGATATGTACGTATGTAGAGAGCTTGTAGGTTGGTCTACAGGGCAATGCTCCGCATAATAAGCCCAGGTTTCAGTGCGGCGGGTGGGGAAAGGACTCACCCTGAGTCCCTACCTATAATTTGATCTATGTCTGTATAATGAAAGTGCTTACAAATTATAGCGTACAGAAGTAATAATGTAATAATGCAGATTGTTAGTAATGAGGGAGTCATGGAAAAATAAGATCGGGCAGAAGACTAATTCTTGAATTCTCAACATCATTAGATAACTTTTCTTCCGTTAAAATTAAAAACTAATCCCTAACCTTACTTCTAAAACGGTCAAGTCAGGCTATAGCTAGCCCGTGACTAACCTGCTCCGTGCAAGTTGAACAGAAGCCACTTATCCGACGGTGCAGGGTCGGGGATGGTTGTGTTCAATTCCGAAGGGTCCAGCCACAATTTTGTAGAAGTCGTTGTGCCGTTTTCTCCGTCATACGTGAACGTCAGTGGGATCCACCAACCTCCGCCAGTCTCTTCACGCGCTGGCGTCGTGTCATCCTCCTTGTCCAGTATACTTCTCTGTTGAGAATACAAATTTCCAGAAAATTGGTGCAAAAAAGCGGGAGAAAATTGTGTTTTTGCGAGTGTTTCTCGAAATCCTAAGCTTTTTATTTTAACGTAGCAAAGAAAGCAATCCAGAACATTGATTAACACTTAATGATCTTAATATCTATTGTCTAATCCGTTTAGGTACCTGAGATATAGTAACTTCGCCAGTTTGATAATCTCGAACGACTGACACGACGGGGTAACCGCGCTGGTTCATCCAACCGTCCATCACTTCGGATAAAGTGATGTTCTCAGGGAGAGCGTCGTATTTTCTAGCAGCTTCCTCCAGATTGCTCCATAGTCGCTCGTGAGAAGCTGTGGAGAAAGCTCGTTCCTTCAAATATGTCCTAAGCCCTTCCTTAAGAGCCGATTCGCCGATGGTGAAGTTCAACATCCTTACGATACTTTGACCTGAACAACGTACGTATATACGGTCACTTATAACTGACACCTTTGTTTAATTTCAATTTCAATTTATATTGCATAGTTCGCCAAGGCCCCAAATACGGTAGAAATGGAGAATAATCCAATAAACAAACTAGGTAAATTAAACCGCTGAAGTGCACTCATGTATTGGCGTTTATAGAAAGAACCCTTTTTAGACCTAAAAAGCTGCTTCGGCGCCGTATTAAAAATTTATGATATAATGAGTAATAGCCCAGTCAGTAATCAGTAGGTAACGGGAATAAATGCAGGGTGAGCCAAAACAATCAGTGAAGTTTCAGAAGTCGCCTTCATCAGTGCGTCGCCGCTGAGGGCGGTCACCTTCCTGGAATAATTTTCAGGACCTAAGTGTTCAAAATGAGGTGATGAATGGAATTTAATAAAACAAAACGCATTCTTCTAAGTTGCGCTGGTTTTTTTTTCAAATCGCCAATTGAAACTGCAGTGATTGTTTTGGCTATAGATATAGATTAGCTATAGATATTCTAAAACCTGCATGACATACCGGTATTACAAATTGCATACTCGCGCCTGATCGTATAGTCAAACTACATTTTAGGATGTTTTTCTTGGTGGATAACGTGCGATCAACCTCTTTTACGGTTCTCGCTATGTTACAATCGTTATTGGAGTTAATTGCTTGTATTTTAATAGTAGTTATTAGACGTAGTTATTTAAAAAGTAGTGTTCTGTTATTGGTCCTATTCAAACTCATTCAACGAGCGATCTACTCTTACCACTTTCGTATGTATCAGAATGGTTTACCTTTATGGTATATGATTTGATCGAAAACCTCTCGGAAGCCTGACCCTGGGGAGACATCTGGTCTTAGAGGATGAGTCGTGTCCCGAGCATCTGCTTCCATTGAGTTCTCACGCGCTAAAATCCAAGAAGCCGTTTCATGTCCCCAAACTGGATAGACCTTCGAATCAAAAATATATAAATTAGTATTTATCCAGCAAACAAGAAAGCCCGAGGTCGAGGTCACATTCCATCTCATTATATAAACGAAGGCCCCATTTCTCCTCTATGCCATTCCTTCACTCATGGTGATGGATGCACATGGAAATTCAAGTTGACCAACCTGACTAGTTGAAAGAGCGGCGAAGTAAGACGAGAAACCCTCGCTCAACCAAATGTCATCCCACCATTTGGGAGTAACTAAATTTCCAAACCAGATGTGGGACAGTTCGTGGGCAATTAGATTACTCGCTCTCAGGACCACTTGCTTGTTCCTCCTGTACCTTGGGTCGAATAGCACCAGTTTCTCACTGAAACATTAATTTTAAATCAGTTTTACGAACCTTATTTAATTCTTTGATGGAAAATAATTAGGTGTTGAACCTTCAATACAACTAACGATAAAGCAAAAAATACCCAAATCAAAAGTTTGTAGTATTCTGCAGATGACATACGAAAATTCATCGCAGTCGTACCTTTCAATAACCATCCTGTTATTTTTTCTCTTATGGCATAGTCCATTTTAAATACGTCAATTTCAATTTGTCAACTTACTCGTAGCTCACTATCCCCCAATTTTCAAGTCCTCCAGCAATATAATTCCTGACGGTCAACATATCCTGTTTTGGCATAGGATCTGGGAATCTGAAAGCAACCGTGACATCTTTGAATAAACCAAACGAGCCAATGGTATGATGGGTATAAAAAGTAACTATTGTGAAACCATTTTCAAAATAATTGAACGACTTCATCAGGCTTCACGAAAAGACAAATATGTATCTGACTGATGAGTTGTTTAAAAAAAAAAAAGTTTAGATAAAATTGAACTGTTCCAAAACGGGATTCCGATTTGAAAAGCCGACGAGGTATTGGAATGTGTCGATGAATTATTTCGACTTCACGCTGAAATGTCTAGAACGTCTAGGGATGAAAAGCGTGTAGAAATATCTCAAAAGTACGCCAAGTTTTTAAGGCAATTATTTTTCATTGATCTGCCTATAATTTGAAACCATCGATGGAAGAAATTTGAAAGTGTAAAAATTATTTGATAAGAGAGAAGGGGACCTCCAATTTGGCCGACGTATTGATACGTCCCAAGTTAGACTAGTTACAAAGAATGCATGGGTTTTATGCAAAAGAATTTTCTAGATTTTTGATGACCTCGAGCGAATTTTTGTCTTAATTAGACTAAACAGAATATTTTCCTCTACTTACGAAGTGTATTCTTCAAGGAATTCCATATGACGATTGGCCAACCGCATCGGGAGATCCCCGTACTGGACTCGACTCGGGTGTCCCCAAATGCTCAGTTTTCGGCCACGGGTTAATTTCGAGTCGAGATGAGCGATGTTTTCACTGACCATTATCCCGATGAGATAAGGAGCCATTTTCGGAGTCGTGTGGAAGGTGTCTAGCCTCCAGCCCTCGTCTTCCCCATCATCGCTGGAAATCATTTTTTATACTGAATTTGAATGGATTCATATGACTAGAGGGCGGATTCTTATGCACTAAAAAACCCCGTTTTATGTCATAAAGTATTGCCGCATTTTGTTTACCTAAGTTTCATTGGTACAAATGAAAAATGTAAACCAGAACCACTGAAAAAGTAAGTATTTTATTCATTTCACTCAAAATATCCATTAAAAAATTGGCATGTACTCTCTCTAAGTCGTACATTTCTTCTTTTCTACACTAAACATTGCTTCATTTAAAAAACGTTTCATGGAATGATAGAAATAACCCTCAAGTAGGGACATACAATTTACAAGACATACCATGTTAAGACGAATTATGTTGGCACAACCAATAAATGACTAATCATTTGATAAAATTAATTGGTACAAAATTAAACTTTGTGAAAAAACTTAATTCAAAACTTTCTTGAAAAATAAATACGAATATTTAACTGTAGGTAAATAAATACATTTAATTTCGGCCTTGCGACCTTCGACTGTGGTTCATTTTACATCCCCTCCGGCTAAGAAATAGTTAGTCACTGTAATAGTTAGGGAGTAGGTAGCTTGTGAGTTAGGTAGCTACATACACCGCTCCTTCATTCTTTTAAGAAAACAATTCTGGAGGAAAATTGAACTTTTCGGTTTGATTTGCAATTTGTGCTCTTTAAGCCATGCTGCATATTTTTCCTCAAAACGAGTGGCTGGACATGTAGGTTGGCAAAATATGCAATTGGATGCATTTATCTAGTGGATATGGTAATATCGAATATTTTATGCGTTAACCTTCAATTTTAAGCAAAATTAAAATGGGCGTTTTTGGAACTGAAAGACGTGAAATTGAAATTGAAAAAAATTTTATTGTACATAGGACAAGTCCCTCATAGTCTACATCAAATGACTTAAGAAACGGGCAGATGACTGGGAAATTCTTGGAAATTCGGCGAGGGAGAAAATATGAATTTGTGTACAAATCCGCCGTCTATTTATAACAAATGTGACAGGTGACATTTTCTCTACGACTACAATCGCGAAGATAACTTATCCACTCACTATGGTCTGGATTCCTTGAGTGGCATATTAGAGATGGTCACAGTTTGGTTGTCGTGAGCCAGAGAGATGGTGAACTTGGCTTTGAAACCAGGTTCGTCCCAACAGGGGAACGCTTTGCTCGCCAAATTTGGCTCAAAAGCTGAAGCCACGAACCACCTGCTGTGAACAAAATAATAAATCGCACACCAGTAAAATATAATATCTCAATAATATAATTTGATTCTGTCAACCCGTAAATATCAGCACGCAGATGTTTTTACACAAATTTGTGTTCATACCAATCAATACAAAATGAAATCTTTAAATCCAATAAGCTTCAAACATGTACCTAATACTTACAGATTTTAAACAATTGCGACAAATTAAATCCGATCAATTCAGTCTCTAACCAGCTTCAACATGAAATACGCCGGATCTCACTCCATCCACTACTCTCTTATTTTCTAACAAATTATCAAATTTTCAATGTGCAAATTAAGCCAAATTGGAACTAAATTACCTACTACGTCAGTAGTTCCCTACAAATGTTAGAAAAAAAGTTGGTTGTTGTTTTATGGGCTTTGAAATGGAAACTATGCTGATATGCGTGATTTCGTTTAGAGTAACCGGATGTGTGTCGCTTCAAACAATGCCCCAACTCACTAAATAGGTACATGCCGTAATGAGGTGAAAGCGAAATCTCTTCGAACGACTTATAACGCTGTTTCGTTCGAATTTTAAGCTCGAGGCCAAGGCTGCCCACAAGGGTAAAAGTCAAGTCCCTTTCATCGTTAGTAGCCCAGTGGCACACTGAACCAGTTCCAAGTTATTACCTGGTTCGGTTCCTGTGTCTGGTTCCCGTGCAGTAGAGCCCCAGGGTGCGGCGGGAGTTCATGGTACCGTTAAATGCCATATAAAGTAAGTATCTGCCAGGACTTCGTAACGGTTCACCTACTCCCAGTGTCACGAATTCCCTATCAGAAAACTCCAGGGTGAAATTTTTATAGGCTTCGTCCAAGTTGTAATTCGTGTCTCCAAGCTCTTTCTGAAAATATAAAATTAACGACAATGAAGAGAATTAATCATAAAATATTATTTGGTTTGCACTAAACTGATCTGCATCTAGCTAGTAAACCCTACCCAATAGAATAGGCATTCAATGTTGAACCGAGTATGGATTTTCTACATTTTTACCTACAATTTGTGAAACTTACAGTAGGTATTCCGTCGGGGATTCACTTCACACAGTCCCCTACATATGAGATTAGTTCCAACTTACAAGTGACCAGTGTGCTCCAAAGATCGGAGAGAAGTGACCGATAGTGAAAGAAAACACAGTTAGTAACACTAACCACTGCTAAAAAGTTATTCAAATAGTGCCAAAATCACGATGCGTACAAATTTGCGTTTCACAAACATTTTATCAAACAGAATCTAATTTCTACATACGGAAGGTTCCTATTACAGAAGGGTTCTACATACAGAAGGTTACTTAATCAGGCTACCGATCTCGTATCTCTACTCTATGTTATAGAGTAGAGATAAGAGATCGACAGCCGAAAAACTCCTTCAAATCAACAGATTGGGTTAGGGTTCTTCAAACAGTGATTGTTTTCAAGTGCATATTTGGCAGTGCTTAAGTTGGAACATTACAGAGCAGGTACCTACTGATTTCGTTCGATTATCGAACTCGTGACTAATGATACGTGAAAAAGCGCCTAATCATGATTGTCATTAGACTGTACTCTCTGTCCTTGAATATCCGCGAAAGAATACATCGATTATAAATGGCTTGACGTATTTTCAATAGAACTAGGTGCCAAGTGAGTACGAACATCATTTCTACAGTGAACGAGTGAATAAATAAGTTTCGACATTTTGACCAACTCACTTCAAGTTGTACGACATCAATTTCTTCGCCATCATTTTTGAGGGGGCTCAAAGCTACAGAAGAAGGATCGATGTTCAATTCGCGCGAGTTGAACCTCAATCGATCGGTGGAATTCCGTACGTCCAGCTGAATGGCAACCTGAGGTACGAACAGAATCAATATCAAACCCACATTGAATTCCCAATGTCTACCTCACAGATACGGATTGGTTAGGTATTTTATGAGGAAAACATTGATCAGTACGTTACAAATATTGAAATACCACCTAATTTAGTACATCAGAAGGTAACTTCAAGTCCTCAATGTGTGTAAAATCCTGCGGGAAGTCAACTCTAAATCGAATACTTACTCTATAGAGTACTAAGGTTTCCGAGCTCGGGATTTAACGAAGTTCTAGACTTTAACCAGTTTTAGACGCTGGAGTCTTCAAAAATGACTTTCCGAGTAAGGGCGGAACTCTAAAAATTGGCTTTCCGAGTAAAGGATTAACTATACTGCGGACGAACCTGCTGACTGACACTGGCGACAGCCCGGGGTCACCCAATGCCATCATTAGACCACAAAAAACCGTACGATTCTCTCGATATTTATTGCTATTTATCGATATTTATTCTAGACTCAAATAGGTCTAGGACTTATTGATCCTCGAGTTTCGCAGGTAAATCCCTGACTCAGAAAGACGATTTGGATCCGAGAGCTTTGAGTCTAATGAAACTATACCTACAGGCTACTCGAATTTTTCGGGCGTTTTGTTCAAAAATGTCCAACCTATTTTTCTGGGTAGATTCCAATAATTCGTTATTGAAAATATAACCAAAACTGACTTCACCATCAGTGTCCCCACACCATCTCTACATGGAGAGCAGACGAGTAATAAGTAGTTGCCATGGAATCAAGTGTGAATGGCCAATTAGTTTTTAAATTGAATTTTCAGAAAACAATCCCAGAAAACAAAGCGTTCAGAAATCTTGACGTATAATTTGGTATTGAACGTGTTGAATTAATAGTCCTAGTTGATTTTCGTTCTGGTTCCAAAATCATTGTAAATTGGGATACCTATTAACATTTGTTTTACGTCGATATTTCGTAAAATGCTACAATAGCGGTATTTTTCAGTTATTTTCTGTCCTTGAGCTCACATGATCGATCTACAAAACAGGATTTATTATTGTCCAGCGATCGTTTTATGGGCTCGGCCCGGAAAGCGTAGAACACTGAGGATGCTTTCAGTCATTTCCCTTGCCATTTCCTCGTCCGTCTGGTTGGTAACGATAGCTTGACAGGTTGTTCCGATAAAACTTCGCGACTCTTCTATGAACAATGCTATCATTAGTGCAAAAAGTCGAGAGGAGACACTCCCCATGATATATGTACCTAGTCGAGGATTTTTATTCGTCCGTTTTATTTATGTTTCCGCCATCAACGACGGCACCTCCCGCTAAGTACAAGAGAGATATCACCGGAGCTGATGCCCCTCTTTTCGTTCAAATCAACAACCACCAACGACTTTAAATTGGTACAATAACTCGAGCTGTGGTGTGGGAACCCAAAACAATTAACGTATCAAATCATATAGACCTATATTATACGTTAAAACGTTAATTGTACCTGCACATAATATTATTATATATTACTATATGATTTGATAGGTTAATTGTTTTAGGTTCCCACACCACAGCTCGAATTATTGTACCAATTTAAAGTCGTTGGTGGTTGTCGTCGGGTTGGTGGTAAAAGTGATCAAGTGCACTTTTTTCACAAAATGAGGTTTTTGCTTATCAAGACACTACAACTACAGTATATTATGTATAGCTGGGAATAATGAAATTATTTAATACAGTTTTTTCAATGCAATTTCATCAAATTTGTGATATTCATTAACTGCAGGGTTTTGAATAAGTTGTATCAGGTAAACATGATCAAATGTTTCAGCGAAGATTGTAAAACTATCCAATAGATGTTTATTGCTATTTTGGTGGCTGTTCCTTGGGGAACATCATAAAATGGTTTTAGGCCTAAAAATAATTATTTATTAGCGCTAATTTAGCTAAATTGTCATCTTCATTAAACACCTGAAAAATATTAGTTATGGGGCATTTTATCCACTGTATCCTCCACATTTTATTCAAGTATGGTATATCAGAGTTCAAAACATGACAAACATTTGGGTTTGAACAAATATTAGGTTAGCAATCGAAACCTTCCTACTAGTCAAACTTTGGCAGGCTCTCCTGTAAAATGTCGAAAAATGCACTTGATCATTTTATTAGTAAATGGCGCAAACGCGGTTCCAGCGACACTTATTAATATTCTTTTGGCACAGAACGGATACGAAAGTTAAACATGCAAGAGGAAAAACTCACAATTTGATATGATTTTCGGTGAATGCCTTCGTTAGGGTGCCTAGTGAGTCTATTATTTCTATTAGGACGAAGGCGTTCGCCGAAATATCAGTATCAATTTGTGAGTTTTTCCTTTTGAATGTTCAACTTTCGTAGCCGATCTGTGCCTCAAGAATATATGTACATATATAGGAATGTATTTAAGCTATCAGTGGCAGTTTTCTCACTTTGGTTCAGCTGCAAGAGAACGATCAGTTGGTACTGATCTTTAAGGACTACCACCCAGCTTAAAAGCATAAATCGTTGGACTTGGATGTCTTTTCTAGAGCAGTAAAATTAATTGTATTTTTATTAAGACCCTGTCCCTAAAAATTTTGATGTAATAAACTCGTCATCGCTTCTCCGTACAAAACAAAAAATACTACCCTTCGGTGAAAGTCTTTAATGTATAGAGGAACGAAGAAATACAATATCGACCTGAAGAAATAAAACGAGCTCTCTCTTAACGAACACTCTTGAGAAAATTTAAAATTAATCTTGACAAATATTTTGCTGGCTTGGCATCGACAGTCTGGTTCTTCCTAATTATTGGCTACATACGTGATTCAGAAAAAAAATGTTAGAAACACGAATACGAATTGCCTAAACAATTGATTTTTGACATCTCCAAACATTCACACTTCATACTGTGATTAATATTGTAGTAAATTAAATCAATTCCTTTACGATTCTCGATGCATATTTAGGAGAGATGCACAAGACACGTGTTTTTGTTGGTTTCCGCACCTTCTACATTCAGGTCTTTTAAATCGTGAAAGATCGGAAAATCGTACTTCTGCTGAACCGGGATGAGATGCACCCCAAAAACTTGTTCCGAAAGCCTTTGAAAAAATGATATTAAATCGTCTTACTGTGCCGGAAAAACTGCAGTCTCTTTTAGGGACAAGCGTAACGTGGTAGTGGACCGGAATAACGTCTTCGGTGAGCCTGAAACTCGGTACCCGAGACTTCTTGGCGATCGAAGTACCTGCGGAGGTCAGAGCCACGACCGCGATGACCCACGTGAACATGACTGACTGACTGACTGAACTTTCAAAGCCGGTCAAGTCCGCTCTCCTTCCCTCACGAGGCTCCCGGAAGACTTGCCCTTCCTTTTTGTATCCTGGACAGGACGAGCTCTGGGAACTGTCGGGATTCACCAGATCCCTCGATAGATAGGGGTAAGCGATGGAAACCTTCAAAAACGCTTTAAAATGAAAAGCCATTAAAAGCTCTCATTCGAAATCCACATCTGTGCTGTGTGAAAGACAGGTTCCGTGCCGTTGTGTAAATGATTCATAATTGGCCACAGGTTGATTCCAAACTTAACCAAGAAGGATTTTCAGTCAAGAAATCAACATTCATGGAGAACAGATTCATTCAGAACAGATTATTGTATCTAATTCTAATAGTTCTGTGTAGAATATAATGAAACAAAAATCACAGAATCACAACAGGCTAAAATGAGGTACTAGCATCAATATGGTGGCTCAGCGGACTGTTGTGTCATCTAAATGTGAAAAACTGCTACTGCACTTACGTTTCTCAAAATTTGGGGTGAAGTTCAAACGTTCAAAACATCTAATCTCATCATCAAAAATAAACCCATTATTTTAGGTTCAGCATTATTTTGAGGTTGTATTGATCTGTTTCAATTTTCAACTGCTGTCATAACCCAATTAGGCAAAACAAAATTTGTGTGACCCCTGATTCAAGAATCTGCGACTGCCTTTTCTGAAGGTTCATTCCTCCCAATTCTATAAACCATTGGGAAAGCAAGAATAATGAAAACACAAATATAGTTATAATAGTTTATTCAAGTAACAAAATGTATACCAATTTGCTACGTAGAAATTTTACAAATCATACAGTTCGAGGTACTGAGTTTTTGTTCGATAGAGGTAAGTAAACGCAAATCTAAAAAAAATGCCAAGATCACCTTTTGTGATTTTCGGGCCCAACTTGCCCCAATATTATTCTGTTCTTTGACCCAGTAAATGCTATAAGATATGTCGTTGTGAAGCTTAGGCCTGGATGCATTGAGCACAACTAAGAACCATTCAGAATGTGAAAACCACGTTAACAAACTTTTAAGCTGTTCCGAATTCGTGATGGGTAAATGATCATTTAAACCAACGAAGCAGCGCTAAAAAACAACGCGCAGGTAACATTTTTCAATAACATCCGATCAACTTCAAGATCAATCAATAAATCGACAATTTCGAGCTTTTGTTCAACACTCATGTAACAACATTGGAAAGAACAACTACAAGTATTATTCTAGGTTTACAGTGGGATTCGGACTTTCTCCCTGTCATTCTAAGACTAGTTCTAATAACTCATTTTTACACTACATACTTGAATTAGAAAACGATTACAATCCATTAACATGATCTAACAAAATATATAGTATTGATAACATTATTGAATAACAATCAACCAACGATGATATTTCAGATTGGCAGAGAAGTATTGTATCATGTTTTTATTCACACGAATATCGCTATTGGTTAAGGAGTTTGTTTCTTCCCATGTAGAGAGGAATTGAGTCAGAATTTATATAGAACGGGTATTGAATTTGGTTCACAAATGATTATGAGCGTTGACAATTAACGATATGATCGTTTATACTAACTGACAACTGAAATTTTAGCTGGGTGTAGTGGGAATTTACAACAAATCACATATTGTAGTACAACGAAAATAACATGAACATGATGAACCGTAAGCATCTTCTAAAATAGAATTGGTTCCAAAAATAATTTAGGCAGTGGACCCAACAGTACAAATACGAACATCGGCCGAACTACTAACATGAGCGAACAATTATAAGTACACCGATTATTATTATTCAAAGCCTAAGCATCGAAACACAACGGGGTACCTTCTCCCATGAATCAACAACTTTTTTTTCTTTATTACTATTTACCCCGATAAAAACCGCTGTCATAATTACTTTTCAACAATCAGGAAGATTTTCTTTAAGGCATTCATACAATTTCACATGGCACAATTATTTATGTAAAGGCAAATTCACATTTTCAAAATTGTTACTATCGAAGATTTGGAAGGAAACGAAAGCCAATTTTCAAGTAATGATTAGGTCCTAGCTCTGGAGTTGAAATCGAGTCGGTGATCGATTGGAGCAAGTGTTGAATCAATTTAGTATCAATGAATAAATCGAGTAGCGAACTTGGGAATAGACCACCATGGTGGTATGAAATCAATTAAGAATTTCTGATCATGTTTCAGGATCACAACAATGAACAGTTCATACAATTCTACCCACACGGTATTATTGATATCTCAATTTGAGCACGATTTCAAAGTTAGCGCTCCAACACCAAGCTTAATACCAATTTAATTTTACAAGGTGCATGGGAGAAGAAATAGGGTTTTAATACTAAACTTGGACAACACCAGCTCCTTATTAATAGGACTTTTGTATTAGGTATTTGATTGTGTATAACGAACTCAAGCGGTTGTGGCATATACTTATACATTTTCGATCTTGAATGAGTCTAATACGCTTAACTGTTTAGCACACGAAATAAAATGAATATTCAACTGTTTATTACTTATAACATGGTTAGAAATATAGTGTATATAAGTGTAATGTTCGAAGCTTTGGTGCGGATACATATACAAAGCTATACATCAATCTATATACATTTAGTCTGCTTCAATTTTAAACGAAATAATTTAAATTGTTCTCAATGTTCTATTTGGTTATTTAATTCCGTTTTCAGATAACAACAAACTACATACATACCGAAATTCACGGTGGTTGGATCTTTGAAATACGAGTACGACAATTATTTCCTCTCCTGACAAATACTTCGTTTTCCTTCTTCAGTGGCGAACAGTTTTGATGAGTCAAGTCAGATAACACATAAAATAACAAGTATAAAAACAACGCAGATTGAGAGTGATCTACGCCAGGAAAACTTATTGTCTAACATCGCCCACTTTCGAGCTGCAAAGATATGAAATTAATAACAAAGAGTAGCTTTACAGAGTAGAATTAACAAAGAAAACCCTTTTCGTGTTTAAAAAAACGAGGAAAAGGTGTTTGAAAAGAAGATAATGACATGGAAACGAAGGATTACAAGTAAAAGCTTGTGCGCGTCAAATTACGCTGTACTATTGACCTATACACAAATAAAAACCCGTTTTTATTCGGAGGGGAAAGCGAAACAACAAAATCGCCAGTGTGGATGGCGGCAGACAAGAATCCAGGCGAATCTGATGGAGTTCGCCCAAGAATAAATATTTGCGGGGGGAGAGAAGGATTTAATCGTAGTTTTCGGACTCTTGTTGAACGAGTTTGAAACGACGGGGGCTCTTGACGCAGGGCGAGCCGCAATACGAGTCCATAAACCGCCCTTTGGTTTGCAGGAATTTCTTGATGTAGCGGGAAACCAATTTCTGAGGGCGCTCCTGCCACTCGTCCAAGACTTCTTTTGGAGAGTGGATCTGCACACACAAAAACGACATCAGGTTAAAGACTCGACTAATTAGACTTGAATTAGACTAATTGAGTTGACATCTAGGCTTGACCTACAAACTAGAGGGCCGGCCGACCAGTAACAAACGTTCATCACTTTAATAATATTATGTACACTGGACCGAAGCTACAGACTGAAAACTGTACAGCCTCTAGTAATAGCAGGTACCATCACGACACGGTCGAGGCATCTCAAGCTAAACACAAAATTCTGACGCTCACATGAGTGGGCCCTCAAAGTGTCCAGTTTCACTCATTGATCACTTGCTGCTGAACATTCAACAGGAAATATTCAGCGAATATTTAACTCAAATTGGCCAGCTTTGCAATCCGAAATAAGTCTGGGAATTACTAACATACTATGAATCTTTTGCCAAGCAGCCACGGTTACGTATGGGTGTTTACGTTAAAATCAAGAAATAATAAGAGAAAGTCCTGAAACAGATTTGAATCAGAAACATGTTCCAAAATGTTTGAAGCTTGAAGCCATCTCAATAGCGAATGCGGTTTGGAACTGCAATAGCCCTAAAAGGCACACACAGACTATGCAAGGCGCCAATAGCACGACTGCTGGGTGTCGTTTAAACGACCAGGACATTTGCCGGACAACTGTGAAGACTGTCGTACATTCTTCGTACCGATTGTAGTGTACACGGCGTCGTGTACCCTAAGTGCCTCTCAAGGCACCAATATGTTTTGGTATTATTCTTCAATTATTATTATTATTCAATTAAATTTCTTCCAGTAGTTGTTATGATCCTTCACTGTTAACAATATCCTATTGTTAAATAGGATATTGAGTGTATAATAGTCTAAATATCTCCATATTACTGAAGGTCCCTTGAGAGGCACTTTGGGCTCTTATGGAAATATTTGACCCCAACATAAAAGGCTCACTCCCGACTTGAAATCTTTTCGACAAACATAGTTTTTCAACTATTTTTCTTCAAAAATAGAGTAATTAACTAATACTATTGATGTGTATATTATAATTAACTATAATATTGTGATATGTTTTAGGTGAATTTCATAACTCGAGGGGAGTATATTGTATCATTAGTTCCTGAACCAAACTTGATGTCAGATGATGAAAACAGTGATGAAGAATTCGTAGGTGAAAAGGAACTCGAGAGAAGAGTGGAACAATTCTTTGTAAATAAAGCGAATTTATTTGTGAATAAATTATGAAACATTGTGATTACTTATTGAATATGAAACATTGGGATTACTTGGTGAATGTGAAACATTGTGATGCTTTTTCTGATAAGAAGTACCATTCATTGATCTCTATCTGTAAGTCATTATTGCAATCATGGTTGCGGATATCCTATTAGCTGTAATTGTCAATTCAAGTCGTTGTTTCTTCCTTACATTGTTATACCTAATTGTTATAAAATAAAAAAACGTGATATCAGACGCCTAGGCCTTCTTTTACCATAAGAACCCGAAGTGCCTCTCAAGACACCATGTACAAAAGCGTCCTTGTGGCCTTCTACTATCATAAGGGCTCAAAGTGCCTCTCAAAGCACCATGTATAAAAACGTACTTTTTGAACACCTGGATAATTTTGGAATTTTTCGGATATTTTTTTCGTCACTAGTGAGCCTTTTTGAAGCGATTACAAAAATTAAATCACAAGAAAAAAATTGCCTGGGCTCTTTAGGGTAGATGTGAAATTAGCCTAAAACTCGCTTCAGTTGCTCTATTGTTTGTACCCAGACACGCATTAGAACTTTTGGCCTTTTGCAAATCCGAAACGGGTCTCCAAACGGAACTGAAGTGAATCAGAACGATCCCACCATCATATCCCAATTACTGTGGGTGATGAAACCCATTGTGTTCGAAGTTCTTCACTCACCTGATCTCCCTTCAAACGATCGACGATCGTCACGCAAATAACGGAGCTCCGTATGCCGGCGTTGTGCGTGAGAGCCGCGAAAGCGAGGGACTCCATTTCCATGTTGACCACGTTCGCCTTTTGAATTTGCTCCAGGTAGGCCATCTTTTCGTTCTCGTTGAAATCGCAGAAAGCCCCGTCGAGACGACCTTGTCCTGGGAGAAATGAGAGAAAAACTCGTTTACATTTTGGCGCAGTCTACGTTCAAGTAATTATAAGGTATTCAACTTTTTCATGAGTGATGTTCCCCATAATTACCTCAAGGAGCAAAATTATGCTGCGTGGTCTATTAGTGTGCCCTCAAAAAACAAAATTTCCGATAGTAGTCTAGTCAAATATGGGACCAGAGGGTAATAAATTTTGGAAAGCAGGATATCGGTTTAATAACTTAAGTAGACATCTTAAGTAGTATAAGTATCCTAGATGTTCACCGGGCGAGGATGCCAGCTCATCTCCGAATTGCTGAAAATGTAACAAGTCTAACAGGCTACTACAGGCTAAAATATGAAATTCCCTGCATCTTTTCAAACACATGCATTTTTAAACACTTTAACCACATAAAAGTAAAAAACGCTGCAAATTCTTGTATAGTGCACAAAACTTTGCAGAGTTTTTTACCATGTACACTGGTTTATTATTCTTCTGAATTTTCGTATTCTTATTGGCCACAAAAAAAGTGTAAAAACTATTTCAAATTTAAAAAATTAAAACCGAATTTACTTAAGAGAAAATGTTAAATTCTAGTGTAAGGAAGCCTCTAATCGAAAAAAGTATAGAATATAAATTGAAGGAAATTAAATTCTGAATCAAATAGCCTAATCTGTTTTGAAATCAGATGACAAAAAATTGTGTGTTGTGAGAAAGATTAATTTCCTTCTGAAAAGAAAACGATACATCTACAACAAAAAATTCCCGCTTAAATACGAGTAGTGTAACCGAAATTATAGCCTCATGACTACAATCGAAATTGGTGAATTATTGTAGCCGGAAATTGTAGTCATTGCCGAATGACGTAATAAAAGCCGAAAATCGTAGGCATTCATAGGTATGGCCATATTCGAAAGTCAAAGAAGTCGAAATCGAAAATCGGCTCACCTTCTCTTTTTGAACTTTCAGTCAAATACTATTTTACTATTTTTTCAACTGTCTATTTTCATAAAGAGCAACATAATTCATTGTGTCATTCATCGCTACATTACATTGAAATTACCCACAAAATATGACAAACCTAAGATGACAAGGAAATAAATATTTTGAAATTCCCGGCCAAAACTCGAAATTCACGCATAATTCCCGGTTTCCCAGATCGCTGCCAACGCTGTGTCAATATCAGAACATCAATCGCAGAATTCAAAAAGCACCATGAATTCACATTTCGATTCAATTTACTCGTAGGAATTGAGATTTGAGTATTGAGTAAATTGGTTATTGTGAAATCGAAAAGCTCCCTGCAGGTGCAACAGAGGAGGGTGGAATGGGGGATGTGGGAAGAAGACAGGGAATAGGGAAACATTGGTGGTGGTGGTTAGGGGTAGGAGGATCAGGTTTCTATATGCACACTCAACAGAGAGGTGCGAAGCACCGAGCATCCTATATACGTGACTGGCGGGCAAAATGGATATCATTCCTTTTTGCGGCTGAAGAGGTTTTTCGGCGGGCCAGTCTTTAGAACGGAGTTGTTTTTTAGGGGGTTCAATTTACTCGTAGTCATATAATGAGTTTACATATATGACAACTCACAATAACTAATTTACTCAATACTCAATAATTGAGTATTGAGTAAATTAGTTATTGTGATTTGTCATATAAACTCATTATAGACTCATCATATTTTATGGACTAACCAGTACGATTATCTCAGAAAAAATCCTCGAAGAATAAGTAATGGAAATGGGAAAGCGAGGGTTACGGAGAGTCTGCCATTTTATACGTAACAGAAATGTTTACTCGTCGTTTTCAGTATTGAGAGGTTTAGTCTAAATGGAATTGTACGACTGTTAGTGAGGAATGTATTGTGGCTTCCAGAATTCGTTGCATGGCTTCTTTAACCTCATTAATCCCTAGCGCCGCGGAGCTGAGGATTAATGGTTTACGGCCTCCCACAGATGAGACAAATAAACACGCTTAAGGAATGTTTGTAAAGTTCTGGGTCTGTAAAACTTCCCAGTGAACAATTGATGAGAACTGCGAACTCTTTTGTGGAGACGGCGTTCGTCAGACTGCGAATTACCGTTCTAAAATGTACTTGAAATCAGGTTTTTGTTCTCAGGTAAACTCTAGAATCATCACCGTGAGGATACGACTCAGGAAAATTGAGGTTCCAGAGAAACTGGTTAGGCTTGTGACAATAGACGATTCTGAAAGCGCAATTAGAATTAAACAGCCGCTTGACGTTCTTCTACAAACGAAGAATTCTATCAAGAAGTTAAAAAAATGTGCCATTCCACTTGCCATTGCGCTATTATTATCGTGGGGTCACAGGGTTTATTAGGACTAGAAAGATTCACGGTCAGCTGATCGAAATATTTTCTAGTAATGTTGCCGTTTCAGACGTTTAATGCCTTCCCATATCAGATCTGACTATATAGATACCTTCGCTTTTATTAGCGGAGGTTTCTAACAAACCCTAATTGATGATGCGACACAAAATAATTCGAAAAAGAAATGCACAGCAACGCTCATAGTAGTACCGCCATGATTCTTCATTAACATGCCTCCTAGGTTTACACAGCAGTACAAGGGCTTCATCATGCAACTGTCGAGATTACCAGACCGATTAACTGATTATTCTCATGCGTTCCGTATGCCTAGATTTTGATGGCATTACTCATTTCCCCAAACGAGTCTTGTATTCTTAGGTACAACACACAACAACAAATTGTCACTCAATCAAATTATTGATACAAAAGCATTTTTGCGTACCTTCATAAAAATCTGTGGTGCACAATGTTTTGCCAGTCACAGTGTCGTAGGGGTCCTCCGGGTGGTGGAGCGCCTTCAACTCCCTCACCAGCTTCTTGTCCAACAATGCTGGTCTTTGAACGAGCTTTCCCAACACGGGCTGAAAAACAAAACACATCTTATTCGTATAAAACCGCACCGTGCGATATGAAGTAATTAACTATGTGGCGTTAACGAATCATTCTTGATGCCGAATTTTCAAGAAGATTATTGAAATTTCCATGGGAGTCATGAGGGGACTGTACAGAGAGACGAGTATGACTATGTGCTCGGAAGCCGGCCTTTCGGGGTATTTTTGAGAGGAGGGGATACAAAAATAAAAGTTTTGATGTCTCTGATCCAATTCCGCTGCAACTTATGATCAACGAACTCTCAAATTACTTTGAAATGTGGAACTTGGTGCTGAGTCCAGAAAAATCCAAGGTGGCAGTTTTTGGCAGGAGAGGAAGAACACTGACTAAGAGTGAAAAGTGGTATTACAGGGGGGTGCAAATCGATGTAGCTGACACATATAAGTATTTAGGAGTAACCTTAACCCTCAGACTAGATGCGGGTAAGCACTTCAAAGAGAAGGTAGCTCAGGCGAAGTATGGATTGAACGTGGTGTGAGGCTTGATGATAAGAAAACGATGAGTGTCACTCGAGGCCAAACACAAGGTTGAAAACTGCTACAACACGATCCCTCATTGGGTATGCAGCCCAGGTGCGGGGGCGCAAACCATATGAACAAATAGAAGTGCTCCGCCGCCACAACCTCAAAAAAGTATTTGCAATGCCGAATAATACGCCCAACTGGACACTGTACGTGGAAAGCGGAGTCCAACCATTACAGTTTCATCTCTTGAAACTACAGTTAGTCTACTTGCGTAAAAATTTGGAGTATCCCGCCAATCGGTATCCAAAGGTTATAGCGGAGGGGATAATTGCACGCTAGAGGACATGGGTTCAAGACTGTGAGCTATTGGCACGGAGTTGTGGAGCGAATCGGGATTCAACTGAAGAATGGGTGGAAATGATGATGTACGTATGGGAGTAAGCAAGAGACAGGTGGAAAGAGAATGTGCATGGACAAGTAAGAGAATCAACACACCATCAGTTGTATGCCTCGCTCAACCATGATGAAAGATCTGGCCATGATAAGACCTGTTTTCAGGGCTAGAGCTGAAATTATCAATGTGAATTATAAGTGGTGGAGGGAACGGATAGTGATCATGTGCTCATTGTGTAATAGGCGGGAGGAAGAGACTGCCGTTCACTTCATGGCAGTATGCCCATCTTGAATGAGTATAGGGTGGTTCAAACACTGATTCAAACACTGGTTGGCAAGGATGAACGGGCAAGTGACGAATAAATAACGAAGTATATTAGGGCGGCTACTAGAATCTAATATTGAATTGAATCCATGGACGAGAAGTTTACGACATCTGATGTCGTAAACTTCTCGTCCATGGATTCAATTATGAGGGCTCAGCATAGAGTGTAATCTGCGAAGAGAGTAACAAGAGGCGGACTATGTAGCGAATAACCCCTTGTGGGTGTAGCAAGATAGAAAGAACCGTATTCAACTGTAAATCAAATTATATTCAAGTTCAAGCTATCACAATAATAACTAATCACAATAATATCCAAACGATCAACATTATTAGCGTTACGCCATCCAATGTACCTATTAAAAGCAGTGCGAAAGGTAATAGGAGAATGTAAAATGTAATTGTAAGTATTAAAATGTAATGGATGCAAAGGGTGAATGGTGGAATGAGGAAATAATGTGATGTAAAACTAAATTTATAGAAAATGAAATTTGGCCCATATACGCATTTTCTTCAAATTTTGAATTTTTGATTGAAATTTCTCTTACCAATTCGTAGTAAGGTCGGAGGAGACCGTCCACGGCCTGTTCGGAGATGACGACGGTGCCTCCTTCCAAGCCGATACCTCCGCTAGTCCCGATTCTGAAGAACACGGGGTCCTTCACCTTAGCGTGGTACATCAGCTTGATCACTTCGTGGAGCAGTATTCCGATGGAAGGGATGCCCATGCCGTGCTGGAAATAATTATTCGAGTCTGTCATTCAATGTAAACAGTGTCGTTGAGAGCTACACTGCTGCTGTAGTTAGTAATTCTAGGTAGCTTCACTTAAATGAAAATTTATGCAGATTTCCCCAAAGCTTGGCATGCTAACTCTGCACAAATTATGCTCAAAACGGGGCGTACACCTCTGAGTTAACTTAGGAGCACAACAAAGTCAGATTTCTATAAACACGTGTCACAGGTATACCTATTATGTAAACACAGCAGAAGGTAAATACACTGAGCATATTTTATTTATATGACAGATGTCGAATACAATGAATACTCACACTTATAGAGAGTACTGGTCCAACTTTATACATGGAGTAACGGTATGAATAATGTGAGATGTCTTGGAGCATCGTGCCAGTGGGCAGTTTGTGCCCTATCTCTCCCATGATGTAGTACGCAAACTGTTCCATCCGCTTGGGCGTCCCTCCCATGCATACGAACTTCACCAAGAAAAGATTCTCATTAGAAACGTTTGATACAAACAACTTCAGGTAACGTTTGATAAATCTATATTCAATCATTCACAAGTGAGCACTTGTTTGACACGGATATGTGAAGGGAACGTTATATTTTAGCGACGTAAACATCTGGAGACGAAGGTTTTATGGCAATTAAAATCCATAAAGAAAGGCTTATTTAGCAATGGGAAAATTTCCCCATGCATTATGGGTTAAGGAAGAACAATAATCAAGTTCGTGTACCACTAGATAAATTCTGTGTATTCTACCTACCTATGTTGTGGCTAACAGCCTGTTTCAAGGCCTAATCAAAACATGTCAGTCATTCTGGAAATATTCAATTGAAAATATTGAGTCAGTGGGGTTTAATTTGCTTGCATCACATTGGGATGTGCTTATGTGTATTTTTATTCGCAGTCAATGCGGGTAATTTTGGCGGAAGGCCTTGACATATTATGCAATACCATTACCATTTATCCTTGATATTGCCTGCGATAGCTCAAGCCATGAAAAACAATAACCGTCGTATCAGATGGTATTCGAATTACGAAATTATTATTCAATATTTTTTATAGTCTATTTAAAAAAAAAAAAAAAAAATCCAATAACACCTTCTTATCACATACACACCACAATGTCATGTTAGGTACTTCTCTGGATAACGTCACGAACTCCCTACACAAACTCGTCTAGGATTTTCACAGTTTAGTTATCACTCACTATTTGAATCATTGGATAGTCAAACAAACCCCAATAGTTTTAAACCCCAACTTGCATTAAATAAATTTTACACTTGCACCCATATTTTTCATTTTGAGTCAAGGACAATAAAGATTCACTAGGTATTCTCAAACTGCAATGAACAATCCCCTATATTTCTTTATATACAAGTTTCATTGATACAACAATTTATACTATAAATATATATTTATAGCATAAATAATTGCCGATTGTGCTCAACTTCGCATTCAACCTTTATGTGGGTCCGAAGTTATAATCAAACTATCATCCAATTGGCGACACTTTCTACTAGTAGGTACCTTCCAAATTCTGACCAGATTGTGTACCAAAATGTATGACCTATGCAGTGCGGAGAACTGACAAGCAGTGGTGAGACGGTAATGAAGTCATGTCAGGAAACTGACTTTCATTGAATAATGTATAAGAGCGAGTGTGGAAGCTTCATCAGCGACTATCTGGTGGGATGATCACACAGACATTTCAATTGAAATCGCGGTAACTATCAATTAGCGAAGTGGCAGTAAATCAGTGGTTCCTCACAATTAATTATAAAGGTCAAACTGATGGATTCATGAAGAAGCAGTTTCTGCTCTTACTAGAAACTGCCATTGCATGTTCGCCCTGGTAATTAGTCGAATCACGAATCAGTTTGTAATCAAGTTGTCATTCCGAGTCTACTATTTTCAAATTGTAGCCCTACTCATTCCTCGATTAGTTTCTTCGTGATAAAGGCTCACAAGCAAAAACAACAGCCATAAATGAGAATGTTGTCTCACTAAATGTAGGTGCGAGTATGTAACTAAGTCAAATAAGTGAAGATGTTAGTTAGGTATTATTTTTTGTGATTGCTGAATATGATGGATTATAAATTAATCAACTACACATTAATAATAGAGAACTCACTTTAACATCGCCAAACATCTCGACCAGGTCGTGAGAACCGCTCCCAAGGGCCAAATGATACAGAATATCCTGGTCCATGAGCTCGATATTGGCGTTCTTGAGACGAACGGTCCCATCTTCGTACCTAAATGGAAATTTATATTATGAATAAAATGAATCTGATGGAAACTTAATAATAAACCTCCTCAACGCTCAGGTACTCATTTGGATTATAACAGTATCACATTTACCTATACACAGTGATAGATTATCACTGATAATAGCTCCATTCTTATCACTAGGTTGGAGAAGTAATCCCTGACTGAGGTAGGCATTCCTTACCTGTGAATGGTGATGCGCTTGTGCAGTGACAGGGTGGGACTGCACAAGCGCATCACCATTCACAGGTAAGGAATCCCTCCTTCTCCAACCAAGTGATATGAGTAGAGCTATTATCAGTGATAATTTATCACTCCGTATTAATGTCATAGACCATGATATCATTCAAATCATATAATATCATTACCAAATTCCGGGTAATTTGGTGTTGATGTTTATGGGGATCATTCAGTTGGTAGCTATTTTTATACCCACTTTGGGAAATACTCTGCAATCAGTCACATGATAAATAACCCTAATAAGGACGATTGATACAAAGTTAGGATAGAGTGAAACTTATACTGGAGGCTGGATTATTTATTATACAGGAAGTTAGAAAGTAGGTAAGTACTGTAATTAATCATAATTAAGGCACTTTTCAAGATGAATGGAGAGGTATTAGGGACAAATTTGGAATGGAGAGGTATTAGAGAAAAGGATTTAGGATGCACTATGAATGATCTCCAGTACAGATTGTTCCAGATAAAAAAGAGTGATAGAACAGGAGGATAAACACCGAGACTTGAATACTTGAGACTTGACCAATAATTGAAGGATTTATATGTCAATCATGGTCCTTTCATTTATCAGACTATCACTCAAGCGATGGAGGTTTCCCAAATGTAGCTTTTCTAAGTGAATGCCACAAGTACCAGATAAATAATCATGATGTTAATTATTGTTTGACAATGAATGAATGAAAAGCATGTTTATTGACATAGTTTGTCATACCATCAGCGGGAGTTCCGTCTAACAGCATGTGGAACAGCACTGGTTGACTTTCAATTTTGATTTTCTCTCGACTTTTTCTCAGACTTTCAATTTTGATCTGACTCTCGATAATTATTTACATCATTGTTATAAGTCCTCTATTTTTGTCCTTATTCTGTACCGGATTCCCCCACTCAGCCCCCCCCCCCCCCCCCACTCAGAACCTCGTTCCTTGTAGTGGGATGATTCCACTATTTGAAATGAGCAAATTTGTACAATTTTGTGTTTATAAATATGCTTTCATGTGATATTCCCACTGTGTCATTTATTGCTGAATAAATGTATTTTTCACTTTTCTTTTTCATTTTCTCAGGTTTTATGAAGGAGAGTGATAAACAAAATATTATTATTGACAATAATACATCAGAAAGAGGGCACATGACATTAAATATCATGTACTTATCCTCTTTCTATTATTGATATTTCGTATAGGTAGATATTTCGTACAAAAGTACGGATAGGTACTAATTCATTCTGCGTCATCAATTTGTTGATCACATTTTATTTAATATAGTAAACCTCCTCCTGATTTGGAGATGTGGAATTACGGAAGATCACATGAATCCTTAAACCACACTTTTGGTACTGAAAGTATTAATTGTCCACGTTGTATTGTACACGTTAGGGAAAATAAAACATTCAGATAACAGTAACTGTTGTCAGTTTTCTTTCAAGCCAATCAGAGAGGTTTTCTAGTGCCTTTTTCTTTTTTTTTCCTTTTTTTTTTTGCTACCTTACTGGTGAGTATTTCTGAAAATATACATACCTACATCAACGCAATAATTGCCCATCATAAGGGGTAATTGGCGACGGTAGAAGTGATAATGACGAATTACCACAGATAGGAAACGATCATATAAAATAGGCAATAATCAGGAATTGTGCAGTTGGTTGGGGGTCAATTTACTAGTAATGGATATTTCCAACACCCACGATGATGACAAGATTCTGACAGTATCCCAAGTTATCTACTGAAGCAGGTTGACAAATAAAGACATACATGTCTGACAAGTAAAGACATACAAATAAAGACGGTACATATACCGTTTTGGTACAGATAGATGTTTTGAAACTTATTGCAGATTTTTGGCATATAACATAATTAGCTCCCGATGTCTAGAATGGTCAGGGAATGAGTAATAACGAGTATAACTGGGCTGTACGCTTTGAGTAATAAATTATTATTATTGGGAATGAAATTCTACGAAATTGATCATTTGCTCTTCCATTCGCCAGACAAGAAAGGTAGAGTCGTGGATGGAGTGAATGCAGCACATCGCAACAACCATTGGCCGCTAGTTCCCGGTAAAAGAGGTTGCTAACAAGTCACAAGGACGTATCAAATCGAAGAAGTGAACATCACCTAAATTATTTCTCATACCACAAATATTATATACCACACAATTCAATTCACCATCACCACAGACCCATGACATAGCCTCCCTATTATTTGACAATAACACCGCTGAAATATGTTTTCATGCCACCTTGATATACTGAAACTACCTCGGTAAATCATATTGGAATAGTAAATAAAATGGTAGCAACAAGATATCGGAATAGAAGTGGCAATTTATCCTTCCATTGTACGGAATTCCCAAGTCTCCGTCACTGACTCGACCTGATTGCTCTGGTCGCCTCACCTTCACTCGCGGTATATCGACTATTATTAAATGCGTTTTCTAAGGACGTTATCAAGGTGGCTTACAAAACGGTGTGTTTCGAATATAAGTCAGACTTTATCTACGTAATACACTGATGAGAGCTAACGATGTTCGTTGATGTTCCATTCATCAGCTGGTAATTCATTCGGCGCTCGTTAAAATGTCTCTTCAAACGTTAATATTGGCCCCGCATCTCCCCAATCAGCTCTTTTTAAGGTCTAGAGACTCGAAGTTTGTAATTGGTTTTGTTTCATCACAGAATCAGCACTATCAGCCGAAGACTTTTTCGCTAAAGCTTAACATTAGAGTAGATTATACCCATTGAAATTAATTATATTACCAATCAAATTCCCTATGTACGAGCTATTTATTGATTTTAAAAAATGGTTCTACGGAACCTGTAGATAATACGTAAAACTTGGTTAATCGGAATAGAATAGAAATCACGTTTAACTACAACTTAAGGAAGAAATATAAATTCCCAAATAAAGCATACTCAATCCGTCTGAGTGTCACAAGACATTCAATTATACAAATTCAAATACCTTATAAGTAAGGTAGATTAATCAGAGATTTCCCACAAATATATACTTAGTAAGGACTTCCAGAAAAGTAAATACAAACAAATTTATAATTCGCTTACCATGTGTCAACCATCCCTCATTAAATTAATCTGTAGGCTTCCTCCAGTACTTCTAAGCGACCCAACAAACCGTATATTTGATCTACCATTTTACTCCTCCTGCTAATAAAATACGTAAGGTTCAAAACATGGAAAGGGTGTACTAATGTACTGAATCCCCCCCCCCCACCACCATTTTAGAACTTTTAAGGGTCCTTAATAGGCCGAATTTCAATATGGTGGCTGTTTTTTAACCGTATTTATTCTATTTTCAATACATGGTGACACATTTTGTATTTTATCGTAAGGTACATAAGGTTTGAGGGAAAGTGAAAGTGGAACCAATTTTTCAACTAACAACAACCCTGTCCACTTGATCTATATGTCTAACTAATCTAGAATGTAGACTGATTAGTACCATATTATGGTGAAACGAGTTTAGCCACAAAAGCGTGAGAATTGTGACAATGGATGGTACCGAGCCACAAAAGTGTGAGAATAGTGACAATGGGTGGTACCGATTTTAGGAATTTGAACCACGGAAAACGGTATTCTTTAAAATTTGTTAAAAACGAGGATAATATCATGTTATGTATTTTATGTATATTATGTATTTTGTTGAGCAACAAATTCAAAACTGTTTCAATTCAAATTATATTTACGTTAACGATTTTGCCTAGAACAGTAATATTATGCAGTTTACTCTTCAACAATTGTATTTCGCATTAGTATTTTATGACTTAGTGAGAATAAATACTTAGTGGTAATAAATTAAACTACTGCAACACATATGGTTAAACCTTTTACAATGACTTTTAGTTTAATTGGTACTTACTCAGAATCAGAGGAAGACTGAATTGGATTAATGAATAGATGAATGAATGTAGCCGATAGGAATTTGGTTTATGTCTTATTCAAACAAACCTATGTAGCTGATAGATATTGGTTATGTCTTATTCAAACAAACCTGTGTAGCTGATAGATATTGGATATGAGATAATCGAACCAACCTATGTAGACTTTTCCCGTGGTCTTCGCGAGTAGTCCCTCGAACAGAACAATTGCACGTCATGGGGTCATCTTCGCAGCACGAGCAGCAAACCGCGTCCTGCCGCTCCATCTCACGGAGGCGGCTGAACTGACGACAATTGTTTTCTACAGCCGACCCGACTCCTATCAGGACTCAAGGGCAATTACGACAACAGGCGATTCATGCGGCGGCATTCGCGGGAACCCGGGAACTGTGGTTTAACACTGTGATGAATCGGCAATCTCGTTTCTATCAAACAGCTGGCGTGACGGGGGAAACAAAAAAAAATCGGGCCTTATCCACGGTCAACGCTCTCAAACGTGTAGGTCGGATGTCAAATGCATCGAATTTCGTCAAAGCACTAATTCAGCAATGAAGAAGGATGTTACACTGACTGTCGATTGAGTAATGTCTATACGACAGATGGTAAGTAAGTATTGAGCAATATAAGTAAGCCCATCTTTAGTACTACATCCATCATGGGTTCTTCAAAGACCTTCAAGAACAGAAAAAACGACAACTGCCCGATGTCCATTTTTCCTATACCACCTAACCATATCGAGGTGTTACTACTGCATATTCATAATGTAGCATCATCATCATGAAGGCACTTCTGATGATTGCTACTACAATAATGGAGACTCAGGACGGAGATCAACAGGCTGCATAGCAATGATGATTCTCCATGTAAAATTCCATCTTTATTATAAAAGGATAATGATCAAAATGATGGTATAAAAATGATATGATCATAATAATATTATTATGATAAATCATAAACCGTCGCTTAAGAAGCAACACTACCTAACCCACAATTTGGCCAAAATGAAGTTGAGGCATTTTCTTATTCCAAATTTCGCGCTGGATAGCGTGGCGTCGTCAGAATATCGTAAATCGGCCGCTAAAAGCGTTAAAATCACAAACATGTGTGATTTTTTGCGAGGCAGAACTCCAAATTAGCAGGATTCTACTTCAACGACTGATACAATTGACTAATGATTGACATTGACTATGTCAATGTTCACTAAGTTAGTCTAACTTTACCAAAGATTTTGGCTCAGCGAAACCGTTAAATTCTTAATCTATTTTTAATGTTCCCATCTATCATATCATGTTAATTGAAAATTTGAGACTGATTGTTTTACCTGTTTACCTGTAGTGGTAGGAAAATGTAAAAATCATATTCACTTCATAATCTTTTCGACAACAAAATTTTACAGCAATTCCACAATTTCATCTTAATTCATTAAATCTTGGTAAGGTAATGTGACGAGCCTACAATAGTAATTTTAGTATTAAATTAGAAGTAGTTTTGGAATAAAACAGTATTTTGTCTCTCCTGAAAAGTTGAAAAATGGTTAGGCTGTGTTGCGACGAAATATCTTTATAGTTATGATAAATATATTTATGATCATATTTATAATAAAGATCACTTATGCAATCTGGTTGTCATATATTCGTTTATGTGTCCTGTTCTACAAATAATTCGAATTTCTCTGAAAAGATTTAAATTTAAGGTAGTACGTATGTCGGGGCAAGTGCATTTTCGGGGCAGGTGCAAAACAGGACTTCATATCGACTTGAGGTGTTCATTTGAATTCGGATGGACCTTCAAGAAGAGCAATTGTCAACTCAAATAAGTCGTAAAACTCGAGAAAAGAAGACTTCATGTCGACTCGAGGCGTTCATTTGAATTCGAATGGACCTTCGAGAAGAGCAATTGTCAACTCAAATAATTCTTAAAACACGAAAAAAGTAGACTTCATATCGACTCGAGGTGTTCATTTGAGTTCGAATCGACCTTCAAGAAGAGCAATTGTCAACTCAAATGAGTCGTAAAACTTGAAAAAAGTAGACTTCATATCGACTCGAGGTGTTCATTTGAGTTCGAATCGACCTTCAAGAAGAGCAATTGTCACCTCAAATTAGTCGTGAAACTCGAAAAAAATAGACTTCATATCGACTCGAGGTGTACATTTCAGTTCGAATAGACCTTCAAGAAGAGCAATTGTCAACTCAAATAAGTCGTAAAACACGAAAAAAGTAGACTTCATATCGACTCGAGGTGTTCATTTGAGTTCGAATAGACCTTCAAGAAGAGCAATCGTCACCTCAAATTAGTCGTGAAACTCGAAAAAAATAGACTTCATATCGACTCGAGGTGTTCATTTGAGTTCGAATAGACCTTCAAGAAGAGCAATCGTCAACTCAAATTAGTCGTGAAACTCGAAAAACGTAGCCTTCATATCGACTCGAGGTGTTCATTTGAGGTGTTAAATAAGTGCATTTTCGGGGCAGGTGCAAAACAGGACTTCATATCGACTTGAGGTGTTCATTTGAATTCGGATGGACCTTCGAGAAGAGCAATTGTCAACTCAAATGAGTCGTAAAACTTAAAAAAAGTAGACTTCATATCGACTCGAGGTGTTCATTTGAATTCGGATAGAACTTCAAGAAGAGCAATTGTCACCTCAAATTAGTCGTGAAACTCGAAAAAAATAGACTTCATATCGACTCGAGGTGTTCATTTGAGTTCGAATAGACCTTCAAGAAGAGCAATCGTCAACTCAAATTAGTCGTGAAACTCGAAAAAAGTAGACTTCATATCGACTCGAGGTGTTCATTTCAGTTCGAATAGACCTTCAAGAAGAGCAATCGTCAACTCAAATTAGTCGTGAAACTCGAAAAAAGTAGACTTCATATCGACTCGAGGTGTTCATTTGAGTTCGAATAGACTTTCAAGAAGAGCAATCGTCAACTCAAATTAGTCGTGAAACTCGAAAAACGTAGCCTTTACACCGACTCGAGGTGTTCATTTCAAATCGAATAGACCTTCAAGAAGAGCAATCGTCACCTCAAATTAGTCGTGAAACTCGAAAAAAATAGACTTCATATCGACTCGAGGTGTTCATTTGAGTTCGAATAGACCTTCAAGAAGAGCAATCGTCAACTCAAATTAGTCGTGAAACTCGAAAAAAGTAGACTTCATATCGACTCGAGGTGTTCATTTCAGTTCGAATAGACCTTCAAGAAGAGCAATTGTCAACTCAAATAAGTCATAGAACACGAAAAAAGTAGACTTCATATCGACTCGAGGTGTTCATTTGAGTTCACAGACCTTCAAGAAGAGCAATTGTCAACTCAAATGAGTCGTAAAACTTGAAAAAAGTAGACTTCATATCGACTCGAGGTGTTCATTTGAGTTCGAATAGACCTTCAAGAAGAGCAATTGTCAACTCAAATGAGTCGTAAAACTCGAAAAAAGTAGACTTCATGTCGACTCGAGGTGTTCATTTGAGTTCGAATAGACCTTCAAGAAGAGCAATTGTCAACTCAAATGAGTCGTAAAACTTGAAAAAAGTAGACTTCATATCGACTCGAGGTGTTCATTTGAGTTCGAATAGACCATCAAGAAGAGCTATTGTCAACTCAAATTAGTCGTGAAACTCGAAAAAAGTAGACTTCATATCGACTCGAGGTGTTCATTTGAGTTCGAATAGACCTTCAAGAAGAGCAATTGTCAACTCAAATTAGTCGTAAAACTCGAAAAAAGTAGACTTCATATCGACTCGAGGTGTTCATTTCAGTTCGAATAGACCTTCAAGAAGAGCTATTGTCAACTCAAATTAGTCGTGAAACTCGAGAAAAGTAGACATCATATCGACTCGAGGTGTTCATTTGAGTTCGAATAGACCTTCAAGAAGAGCAATCGTCAACTCAAATTAGTCGTGAAACTCGAAAAAAGTAGACTTCATATCGACTCGAGGTGTTCATTTCAGTTCGAATAAACCTTCAAGAAGAGCAATTGTCAACTCAAATTAGTCGTGAAACTCGAAAAAAGTAGACTTCATATCGACTCGAGGTGTTCATTTCAGTTCGAATAGACCTTCAAGAAGAGCAATCGTCAACTCAAATTAGTCGTGAAACTCGAAAAAAGTAGACTTCATATCGACTCGAGGTGTTCATTTCAGTTCGAATAGACCTTCAAGAAGAGCAATTGTCAACTCAAATTAGTCGTGAAACTCGAAAAAAGTAGACATCATATCGACTCGAGGTGTTCATTTGAGTTCGAATAGACCTTCAAGAAGAGCAATCGTCAACTCAAATTAGTCGTGAAACTCGAAAAAAGTAGACTTCATATCGACTCGAGGTGTTCATTTGAGTTCGAATAGACCTTCAAGAAGAGCAATCGTCAACTCAAAGTAGTCGTGAAACTCGAAAAAAGTAGACTTCATATCGACTCGAGGTGTTCATTTCAGTTCGAATAGACCTTCAAGAAGAGCAATTGTCAACTCAAATTAGTCGTGAAACTCGAAAAAAGTAGACTTCATATCGACTCGAGGTGTTCATTTCAGTTCGAATAGACCTTCAAGAAGAGCAATTGTCAACTCAAATAAGTCGTAAAACACGAAAAAAGTAGACTTCATATCGACTCGAGGTGTTCATTTGAGTTCGAATAGACCTTCAAGAAGAGCAATCGTCACCTCAAATTAGTCGTGAAACTCGAAAAAAGTAGACTTCATATCGACTCGAGGTGTTCATTTCAGTTCGAATAGACCTTCAAGAAGAGCAATTGTCAACTCAAATTAGTCGTGAAACTCGAAAAAAGTAGACTTCATATCGACTCGAGGTGTTCATTTCAGTTCGAATAGACCTTCAAGAAGAGCAATTGTCAACTCAAATTAGTCGTGAAACTCGAAAAAAGTAGACTTCATATCGACTCGAGGTGTTCATTTCAGTTCGAATAGACCTTCAAGAAGAGCAATTGTCAACTCAAATTAGTCGTGAAACTCGAAAAAAGTAGACTTCATATCGACTCGAGGTGTTCATTTCAGTTCGAATAGACCTTCAAGAAGAGCAATTGTCAACTCAAATTAGTCGTGAAACTCGAAAAAAGTAGACTTCATATCGACTCGAGGTGTTCATTTGAGTTCGAATAGACCTTCAAGAAGAGCAATTGTCAACTCAAATTAGTCGTGAAACTCGAAAAAAGTAGACTTCATATCGACTCGAGGTGTTCATTTCAGTTCGAATAGACCTTCAAGAAGAGCAATTGTCAACTCAAATTAGTCGTGAAACTCGAAAAAAGTAGACTTCATATCGACTCGAGGTGTTCATTTGAGTTCGAATAGACCTTCAAGAAGAGCAATTGTCAACTCAAATTAGTCGTGAAACTCGAAAAAAGTAGACTTCATATCGACTCGAGGTGTTCATTTCACTTCGAATAGACCTTCAAGAAGAGCAATTGTCAACTCAAATTAGTCGTGAAACTCGAAAAAAGTAGACTTCATATTGACTCGAGGTGTTCATTTCAGTTCGAATAGACCTTCAAGAAGAGCAATTGTCAACTCAAATTAGTCGTGAAACTCGAAAAAAGTAGACTTCATATCGACTCGAGGTGTTCATTTCAGTTCGAATAGACCTTCAAGAAGAGCAATCGTCAACTCAAATTAGTCGTGAAACTCGAAAAAAGTAGACTTCATATCGACTCGAGGTGTTCATTTGAGTTCGAATAGACCTTCAAGAAGAGCAATTGTCAACTCAAATTAGTCGTGAAACTCGAAAAAAGTAGACTTCATATCGACTCGAGGTGTTCATTTGAGTTCGAATAGACCTTCAAGAAGAGCAATCGTCAACTCAAATTAGTCGTGAAACTCGAAAAAAGTAGACTTCATATCGACTCGAGGTGTTCATTTCAGTTCGAATAGACCTTCAAGAAGAGCAATCGTCAACTCAAATTAGTCGTGAAACTCGAAAAAAGTAGACTTCATATCGACTCGAGGTGTTCATTTCAGTTCGAATAGACCTTCAAGAAGAGCAATTGTCAACTCAAATTAGTCGTGAAACTCGAAAAAAGTAGACTTCATATCGACTCGAGGTGTTCATTTCAGTTCGAATAGACCTTCAAGAAGAGCAATTGTCAACTCAAATAAGTCGTAAAACACGAAAAAAGTAGACTTCATATCGACTCGAGGTGTTCATTTGAGTTCGATTAGACCTTCAAGAAGAGCAATCGTCACCTCAAATTAGTCGTGAAACTCGAAAAAAATAGACTTTATATCGACTCGAGGTGTTCATTTGAGTTCGAATAGACCTTCAAGAAGAGCAATCGTCAACTCAAATTAGTCGTGAAACTCGAAAAAAGTAGACTTCATATCGACTCGAGGTGTTCATTTCAGTTCGAATAGACCTTCAAGAAGAGCAATTGTCAACTCAAATTAGTCGTGAAACTCGAAAAAAGTAGACTTCATATCGACTCGAGGTGTTCATTTGAGTTCGAATAGACCTTCAAGAAGAGCAATCGTCAACTCAAATTAGTCGTGAAACTCGAAAAAAGTAGACTTCATATCGACTCGAGGTGTTCATTTCAGTTCGAATAGACCTTCAAGACGAGCAATCGTCACCTCAAAGTAGTCGTGAATCTCGAAAAAAATAGACTTCATATCGACTCGAGGTGTTCATTTCAGTTCGAATAGACCTTCAAGAAGAGCAATTGTCAACTCAAATAAGTCGTAAAACACGAAAAAAGTAGACTTCATATCGACTCGAGGTGTTCATTTCAGTTCGAATAGACCTTCAAGAAGAGCAATTGTCAACTCAAATTAGTCGTGAAACTCGAAAAAAGTAGACTTCATATCGACTCGAGGTGTTCATTTGAGTTCGAATAGACCTTCAAGAAGAGCAATCGTCAACTCAAATTAGTCGTGAAACTCGAAAAAAGTAGACTTCATATCGACTCGAGGTGTTCATTTCAGTTCGAATAGACCTTCAAGAAGAGCAATTGTCAACTCAAATTAGTCGTGAAACTCGAAAAAAGTAGACTTCATATCGACTCGAGGTGTTCATTTCACTTCGAATAGACCTTCAAGAAGAGCAATCGTCAACTCAAATTAGTCGTGAAACTCGAAAAAAGTAGACTTCATATCGACTCGAGGTGTTCATTTCACTTCGAATAGACCTTCAAGAAGAGCAATTGTCAACTCAAATTAGTCGTGAAACTCGAAAAAAGTAGACTTCATATCGACTCGAGGTGTCCATTTGAGTTCGAATAAACCTTCAAGAAGAGCAATTGTCAACTCAAATTAGTCGTGAAACTCGAAAAAAGTAGACTTCATATCGACTCGAGGTGTTCATTTCAGTTCGAATAGACCTTCAAGAAGAGCAATTGTCAACTCAAATTAGTCGTGAAACTCGAAAAAAGTAGACTTCATATCGACTCGAGGTGTTCATTTCAGTTCGAATAGACCTTCAAGAAGAGCAATCGTCAACTCAAATTAGTCGTGAAACTCGAAAAAAGTAGACTTCATATCGACTCGAGGTGTTCATTTCAGTTCGAATAGACCTTCAAGAAGAGCAATTGTCAACTCAAATTAGTCGTGAAACTCGAAAAAAGTAGACTTCATATCGACTCGAGGTGTTCATTTGAGTTCGAATAGACCTTCAAGAAGAGCAATCGTCAACTCAAATTAGTCGTGAAACTCGAAAAGAGTAGACTTCATATCGACTCGAGGTGTTCATTTCAGTTCGAATAGACCTTCAAGAAGAGCAATCGTCAACTCAAATTAGTCGTGAAACTCGAAAAAAGTAGACTTCATATCGACTCGAGGTGTTCATTTCACTTCGAATAGACCTTCAAGAAGAGCAATTGTCAACTCAAATTAGTCGTGAAACTCGAAAAAAGTAGACTTCATATCGACTCGAGGTGTCCATTTGAGTTCGAATAAACCTTCAAGAGGAGCAATCGTCAACTCAAATTAGTCGTGAAACTCGAAAAAAGTAGACTTCATATCGACTCGAGGTGTTCATTTCACTTCGAATAGACCTTCAAGAAGAGCAATTGTCAACTCAAATTAGTCGTGAAACTCGAAAAAAGTAGACTTCATATCGACTCGAGGTGTCCATTTGAGTTCGAATAAACCTTCAAGAAGAGCAATCGTCAACTCAAATTAGTCGTGAAACTCGAAAAAAGTAGACTTCATATCGACTCGAGGTGTTCATTTCAGTTCGAATAGACCTTCAAGAAGAGCAATTGTCAACTCAAATAAGTCGTAAAACACGAAAAAAGTAGACTTCATATCGACTCGAGGTGTTCATTTGAGTTCGATTAGACCTTCAAGAAGAGCAATCGTCACCTCAAATTAGTCGTGAAACTCGAAAAAAATAGACTTTATATCGACTCGAGGTGTTCATTTCAGTTCGAATAGACCTTCAAGAAGAGCAATCGGCCACTCAAATAAGTCATAAAACACGAAAAAAGTAGACTTCATATCGACTCGAGGTGTTCATTTGAATTCGAATAGACCTTCAAGAAGAGCAATCGTCACCTCAAAGTAGTCGTGAATCTCGAAAAAAATAGACTTCATATCGACTCGAGGTGTTCATTTCAGTTCGAATAGACCTTCAAGAAGAGCAATTGTCAACTCAAATTAGTCGTGAAACTCGAAAAAAGTAGACTTCATATCGACTCGAGGTGTTCATTTGAATTCGAATAGACCTTCAAGAAGAGCAATCGTCACCTCAAAGTAGTCGTGAATCTCGAAAAAAATAGACTTTATATCGACTCGAGGTGTTCATTTGAGTTCGAATAGACCTTCAAGAAGAGCAATCGTCAACTCAAATTAGTCGTGAAACTCGAAAAACGTAGCCTTCATATCGACTCGAGGTGTTCATTTGAGTTCGAATAGACCTTCAAGAAGAGCAATCGTCACCTCAAATTAGTCGTGAAACTCGAAAAAAATAGACTTCATATCGACTCGAGGTGTTCATTTCAGTTCGAATAGACCTTCAAGAAGAGCAATTGTCAACTCAAATAAGTCATAAAACTTGAAAAAAGTAGACTTCATATCGACTCGAGGTGTTGATTTGAGTTCACAGACCTTCAAGAAGAGCAATTGTCAACTCAAATGAGTCGTAAAACTTGAAAAAAGAAGACTTCATATCGACTCGAGGTGTTCATTTGAATTCGAATAGAACTTCAAGAAGAGCAATTGTCAACTCAAATGAGTCGTAAAACTCGAAAAACGTAGCCTTCATATCGACTGGAGGTGTTCATTTGAGTTCGAAAAGATTTTCAAGAAGAGCAATGGTCAACTCAAATGAGTCGTAAAACTTGAAAAAAGTAGACTTCATATCGACTCGAGGTGTTCATTTGAGTTCGAATAGACCTTCAAGAAGAGCAATTGTCAACTCAAATGAGTCTTAAAACTCGAAAAAAGTAGACTTCATATCGACTCGAGGTGTTTATTTGAGTTCGAATTGACCTTCAAGAAGAGCAATTGTCAACTCAAATGAGTCGTAAAACTTGAAAAAAGTAGACTTCATATCGACTCGAGGTGTTCATTTCAGTTCGAATAGACCTTCAAGAAGAGCAATTGTCAACTCAAATAAGTCATAAAACACGAAAAAAGTAGACTTCACATCGACTCGAGGTGTTCATTTGAGTTCACAGACCTTCAAGAAGAGCAATTGTCAACTCAAATGAGTCGTAAAACTCGAAAAAAGGAGACTTCATATCGACTCGAGGTGTTCATTTGAATTCGAATAGACCTTCAAGAAGAGCAATTGTCAACTGAAATGAGTCGTAAAACTCGAAAGAAGTAGACTTCATATCGAAGCGCCGAGTTTATAATATGCACTTTTAGGTATACATTCACCAAAGTCAAACTTTCCAAATTGCGGGGTACACTTACCCTGACTTACCTTTATTTACTTGACTGTACTAATGAGTGAACCTTCGGTGTGGATACCTTCCCGAGTGAATCAGTGGATTCAATTTGCGTATTAGCCCACTTCCCTCACTGATGGAATCAAACCATATTCTAATCTCATTTATAAGATTAGTCATAACTGTGCAAGTTACAAAATTTAATTTGATGTGTTAAACACGCTCGATTTGCCTAATGAACTTTTGTTGTTTTCAAGTGCCTTTTAAATCTCCTCTTCGTGTTATTGGGTTTCGCCTCTCATTATCTGCCTTCTATTGTGGCTATAAAAGCGAACTGAAAATTCTATTCCGCAGATATCATCAATCATAAGATCACTTCACACCGAACTGCGTTATCATGGTAACGTAGGTAACACTTCACGACACTTCCCTGTTTTCGGATTTATTTGGCCCCGATGATGTTGCTAGGCACTCAGGATATGGTACCGTTAGTAATAAAGAACCTTCCCGACCGATCACATACAGAAGAGATAACCCCATCAAAATCAGTCAAGCCATTTGAAGGATCAATTTGTATACCTTCTTCGTGTTATAAATAGTATAGGAAGGTGAAAGGATAGAGATTCAGAGATAGAGATATTTCAATTAAATTTTTCAAATTTAAAATTAGAATGAATTATTTTTTCGCAGGGGCCGTTTTGTCTCAATGTCGAAATAGGTAGTTGGTGGAATATTCTTGAATTCATTGTTAAAGTCGAAGTTATGTCGGCACTTTATCACCCGTCATGTAAAGTGAGAAATGTTGAGAACTTCATAGAATAAATAACGTTGAAACTCCGCTCGTAAAAGTTTCAAACTTTAAGAGGGCTGTTGGAGAGAGATTCAGTTCACCTACAGATCACCTGGTGTTGCAAGTAAACATATTCTGCCGCCCTTAGTAAGTCCCAAGTCCATTTTTCAAGTTTTGAGTTAAATGAGGTTTTTATGGATGAAGCCATCTATATCATTCAAGCCCTCCTTCCGTTATCATCTCTCAAATCCCCCCTACTTTACCGTCCATTTATTATCGACCACAATGATATTTTATGTGGTCAGTAATTGCTTATTAGACGAACATAAGACGTTCGGGGTAGAAATGAACAACTCAACTTAGTATGATGGCAACTTACAACGTTCTATGTCCACGGTATTTCTCCTAGTACGACTCACTTGGCACGTCCACCCTAGGATGGTCAACTACTCTTGCCAAATGGGCATTGGACACAGTGATTTTTCAGGTCGTTCTCATGGACTTGCGACGTTCTAAACTAGCTCACAAGATGCGTTGGGCCCTATTAGATAGTCCTTACTAATGGGTGGTCGGTAGTAGTGTGAAATCTATATGTAGTTGTATTCTATGTACCTCCAATTTTCAAGGATCGGTTCCGTCAACCGTTAACCGTCTTTCCTCATTTTCTTTAATACTCGAACAAGGGAGGGTTTTTCGGTTTGATTGTGTTTGAATATGTGCATTCTCCAATTTCGGTAATATCAAAAACGTTGATTTTTATACAACAATGTATGAAAATAGAATTAGACATTTCCAATTCAGTGGAGCCCATTCCCTCCTAAAGACCATAACGTTATTCATCGAAGGATATTTATAAAACTACGATACCTACTCAGAATGAATTGTTTTCGATATCAACTAACGCACATTTACAGCACAATACCTACCGACAAAATCTACCCAATGCAAACTTCGTGAATCGAACCACTCAAATTTAATTTTCGTTTTGTATGAGTGGGAGGGAAGTCCATTACCTCGACAATAGTCTTGGTTTCTCTCCCCCTATAGATCCGATTTCGATTAAATTCGAACTTCGATTCAATACCCAACTCGCTAATAAAGCCGAGGCTGGAAATGTCTGGTTTCGATAGAACCGCTCACGTTGAATGTCTCATTTCTTCTCACACTCAGGTGAATAGGTTTTTATCGACAAGTTTCGTTGAGTTCAATCCGTATCTATAACGGACCTTTTCCGAATTGAAAATATACATTAAATTATAAATTATATTTAATTTATTAATTATAATTAATAAATTAAATATAATTTATAGTTTTGCCAATGAAACAACCATGTATGATGCAACATAATTGTATCTCTTTTAGATGATGACATCTGACGAAAATAATATCGTTTTGAATCGCTTGTCAATAATTGACATTATTGCATTCTACATCTCATGCCAAACCATAACGTGGCCAAAAGGCACAGGTCGTTTTATTACATTTGAAGTGAGCGGGCGATGATTCAAGGGAATGGTATCGTACTCGGGTTCTCTTCCTATAAAACCACATAAATATTATTTATTTGGTTCTTTCCTTGACTTTCTATTCGAAATCCAATCATGTTTTTTTTCTCGTAGACTTTGTGGATGGCTCAATGTAACCCCCACATGCAGCCGATGGCTTCGGCAGTTTGGAGAGAGGTCTCGGTCTATGGGCAATTGAGATACGGTACCGGCGATCATAACCGGCTCTCAATACTCAATTTATCGACCCCCTACAACAAGTCTACCCCTCAACCCTCTAGATCATTTTTTTGTGGGGATGTTTGAAGGTTAATGTTTATAATGATTTGCGACCAATTGCAAGCATTAATGCACTTCGTGAGAGAGTCATTCGTGCTTGCAATTCGATCCAAAGGCTACTCGGCAATGGATAAAAAGAGCGGCGATATGTGTGCATCAGGAGGGTGGCCACTTTGAACAGTTATTATGATGGATATCTGGTTGATCTGGAAATAAATGAAATGTAGATAGTTGAATGTTTTTCATTTATTAACTTCTCCCTGATTGAAAAACGGACTTCACCACGTGATTCAGCGTTTAAAAATACTGCAAAGTCATGTGCGGTGTGTAGGGGTTCAGAGAAACTGCTTTTATGGAGCAAAAATCAACTTTGCACACGTTTCCTCGAGCCAAAAAATCGAGTAAGGAGTAATTTATCATGAAAGTTTGCTTAGAATTCGAATCTGTGATAAAAAGTTGGGGTTTTCATTTGAAATAAGGAAGTTAGCACACTACGCACACTCCGCATGCGCAAACATAGTTTTTTGAATCCTTGTAAAAAATCATTGGATACGGATTTTTCGGATTTTCAAATTACTGTTTCTATTGAAAAGAAAAGGGGTGTTCACGTCATATGGACCACCCTGTATATGTATGTGTCACTACAGACGATAACGCGCAATAAGAATTGAGATTAAAAGTTCAAATTTGCACAAAAAGTCTGTCTTGGCAATCGAAAGGCTAAATCCAAAGGCCATAATTCCAAAAATAAAACCGTCTGACAAGTGACACCTCATAATAAAGATTTCTTAACACTGAACACGATGGTGAAGTCAGAATTGCGATAGCTCATTCCATTCTCGAACTGGAGCACTTTACAGATGAAAAAGTTTGGTTGTTACTTGAGATGTTCTTCACGGTTCATCTACTCTAATATGATGACGGAATGAGATATCGCAATTTTGACTTCGTCCATGTGTTCAGCGTGGAAAAATCTATGAACTGAGGTGTTACTCGGCAAAAAGAGACAAAATGTGTTATAAAAGCATAAAAATATAGACATTTTACATTAAACCAGTTATTCTTCCGAAAATTCGCTCTTATAGCCATGCTGCATGACTGAGTTTTTTTCCAAGATTGAAGGCAAGTTTTGATGACTATGGAAACATCAATGTGAAATAGCTCATTGAAATGGAGAAATATAAAAGATTGTTCTAATGCAATATTTATGAATTCCACCACTCAGCTCATGGTCTTTCATGCTTTTATATTCCAATAACAAATGTTGAAATGATGAAATTAATTAATGGTATTCCATGAATTACCATCATGAGCTTTAAGAGGAAGACGCGGTTAAAAATGAGGCGCCATCATTACGGTGAAGGTGTGCGGAAAGACTAAGGGATATTATAAGTATTTTTACGACTATGAACTTGTTTCAATGTCAATCCAACCGACCTTGTTCCTGACATGACGTTTTCGGGATCCCCGTATCCATTCTGGCGGCCGTTTGTCCCTTGAGTCTCCTCGCGGTCCATGATGTACTGCGAGCCTGTTTGCGGTAAGGCCTCTTGGGAAAAAAAATTGTGTGGTACCGATTGATAACGGTACAGCCGGCTCAGAGATGAGAAGTGTCGGGATGATCTGGGAGCTGCTGGGAGGCTGAGGGCAGACTGCGCACCGACCGATGAAGGGGGAGAATTGAATGCCAGAATGGTCTAGTGGTCCGAACAAAAGAAACGCCGGTAGGAACACGCTCCTTCCGAAATGCAGTTCGTAGCCACCTGAACCTTTCGAAACACCTGTCAACTGTTTTGTTCCACTCTGTTGATCTCAAGGTGAGGGACTCGAGGTGTTTGGAATTCGAAAAGGACAAGGCCAGGGTGCCTGCGAATATCTACTGCCTATTTGCAAACATGAGCTGCAGCGTGTATCTGATTTCCAACTCTCTCATCAATATTCTGAACTTCCACTACTTTTCATCCATTTATAGCGACCAGACCGTCGAGAAGGTTGTTTTGCTACATGTTGACCGTATCACATGTAATCAACGATGAAGTCGTGCTGAACAATCTTATGACAGCCGAGTGAGACAAATAAGGAAATGTTGGGGTTAAAATAGAATTGTTGACGATTTCCATGAAAAGTGCTCCTCTTAATAACATCAATATTCGATGAGTAAGAGGGGATCTTGTAGAAATGAAACAGTGTTAGTCATAAAAATAAGCTTCTGTGAAACAAACCAGTTCTTTTGTAGAGGAAAAACTAACATAAATAGGCGATGAAAGTAAGCATTTCTGGCCTATTCAAAAGTTCAGGAGCTTTTAGTTACCAAACAAATGGTTCCCTACACACATCGTTCACAGGATCACCTTATGTAAGGATGTAATTATTAAGCCGCTCAATTATGAAAATTTGATTTTCCTTCTGAGTTCTTACTTGCAGGAATAGGACAGTAGTGCACCGACCAGTATTTGAATTGAGCGGCCAAATGGGAATATCAAATCTCTATCTATACCTTGTACCGCTATTCCTGTGTATTAATACTTTGTGGTATTCCTTGTTCTGGTTGTTTCAGTAGTATGACTTTTGCTGTGGCCACATAGCGTAATGAACTCGGTTGTGCCTTCTTCCTTTGGGCAGATTAGCTCAGTCCTAGTGTGAGGCCTCGTGAGACAAAAATATACCAATTATATTTTGGTTTGAAAAAGCGCGATGCAGGGTGAAGGCGATTTCAATTTAGGGTACCTACCTCACCCTTGACGTTTTAAAGGTCAAAACCATTCAATTTTACTAGGACAGCTCAGTCACTCACTTCTTCGTAAAACTCGGAAGTAAAAGGCCGCCGAGAGCGCGATTGGTTAGGGCAAAGGTGAGCAATGTTATTGGGCAATTATCTTCAGCGTGATAAGCTCGGAAAGCCATGACATGGCGTTTGTGTTTGGGCAAAATTCTATTCTATTCGCCACACCCGCAAATACACGTAGTCATCGAGGTCTTGAAGGAAATTCAAGCAGAAACTCACTTGAGAAAATCCAGTGTGAAGAAAAATTAACCACATTCATTATCATGTTGAATTCCTCGTTCGTTTCAATAATGGCGTCAATTCGATGTTTTCATTTATTTCAAATTTCTACTTACAGGAGGCACAAATCCTACGAGAAAGAAAAGGAGAGAAATTATACGAAAATGGATGAGATGTGTACAATGACACTGAGAAGTGGACAATGACATTTCAAAATACCTGGCAGATGTTAGTCAACGTTACGAACCGGAGGAGGAAGACGAAGACAGTGATTAATAAGAGGGAAGTGGTAACATTGAGTGACGAGGAATAACTCGATTCTACAATAAACAATTACTACAAGCCCATCACGTTCAGGCTCTCCACATTTTGCCCAAACTCATTGCGTTTTTTCCCCTAAACCATTGTACTTTTTAGCGAATTTTCGAAGAGGCTATGAAAGTTAAACATGCAAAAGGAAAAACTGATATTTCAGTTACTGCCGCGGTAATCGGTACTCATTCAGACCAGGTCTTGCACAGGCTCCCAAGACATTGGAGTGGGCTGGTTCCGAATGCCTCGCCTGGAGATCTGAGGCTGATGGTGGAAGGCAACGGAGAACTCAATGTTTTTCTATTATTTGATACAACATTCCCCACACATCTACCATCACTTCTCCTTTAATTCTTCCTGTCCTTTATTCCTACTGTAGTCAGAAACAATGGCAGCCCACCATCATGCCATCACGAAGTCAACTACTTCAACAGTCTACAATTTCTACTCTGATGAAGGCGTTCGCCGAAATATCATTATCAAATTGTGGGTTTTTCCGTTTGCATGTTTAACTTCCAAAGACTCTCTGCCTCAAGAATATATAATATATAATTATCTATATAATCTATAATATATAAATATCGTCTGGAATGACACATAAACATATTATGTCATTCCAGACGATAAATAGTACAGAAAATCCGTCCTGGCAATCGAAAGGTTAGGTTCGTAGAGGGGCAGAATCGGGCCACTCTATGGGGGGGGGGGGATTACCCATAAATTGAACCTGATGAAACCAATACAGGGTGAAGCAGAAAAAAGAGCGATTTTTCCAAATCGTATTTTTACCACCTTCAATTTACACGAAAGAGCATTTAAAAGATAATTAAGTTTAAAAAATAACTTCGGTAAGATGTCGACCGTTGAGACACAGACATCTTCCAGACGGGCTTTGAAGTTATTTGTCACTCTTTGCAGCACTGCCAGAGGAATTTGAACCACTTCGTGTCGGAGCCGTTCTTTCCGTTCTTCCGCGGTGAGTTATGCTGATACACTTCAGGCAACCCCATAAACTCATCAGGCAACCCCGTAAGGAAACGTCATAAGTTGGTGATGCTTGGAAGTGCATCTCTCGCCGTGTAGGTATATTACTTGTAAGTATTACATAATATAAATATCATAAATATTACATATAAATATGATTTGAGATCTCGATATTCAAGTGACGGGAAGTACAACCAAATTTTCACAGCGAACAGCAGCATCACACTTATCCCACAATATATAACACGATCTACATTCTAATAACCAGGTTCGTACCGGTATTTTTTATATTTGAGTTTGATGTTCTGGAAGTTATGTACTGCGACATTTTCTTAATCCTCCCAGTGACATAATACAAGTTTTCTATTGTTACGTTCACGGTCAAGTAGTGAACTCCTAACCCGGTCTAAAAATAAGAGATAAGGCACGAATCAACTCGACGAGAAAAAACGAATGTAGGTAAGTAAGTAGAGGAGGTCGGTACCAGCCGAACAAGCCCCTTTGCGGAGTTTATAATTCGACACCATAAACTCGTACTGTCAATTATTTAAATTTTAAAACTTCAGAATGTCTAAATCAAAATCAGGTTTAACTGGTTGCGATGTAGAGAGCCCGCGCTATTAGGTCTAATTGGTTGGGATTGAGGTTGTAACTGAAACTCAGTTTCAACGTTGTTTTTCAAGACGAGTTCCAAATTTCCTTGCAATTAATATAGAAATTTACCGTAGTCAAATCGCGGTTGTTTTCCACCTTTTGTTCAAGTAGTGTCACGAATCTGCCGATCTACGAACTTAGCCTTTCGTTAGCCAGGACGGATATTTTGTGCAAATTTGACCTTTTATCTCAATTCTATTGAGAGTTATCGTCTAGAGTGACACATACATAAATGTACATACATCGCACCGCAAGAATATGAGTGTGACAAGTCGCAAAATTCGATTTTCGAGTTATACCCATAGACAGACAGATCTTGAAGAGCCCTACAAGAATATAATATATTCACCATCGTGTTCAGCATTTACAAAAACCTCTAGAATGAGGGGTCACTTGTCAAAATGTTTCATTTTGGGAATTTATGGTACTTTCTCCCCCTAAAACTCCCCAAACCCCCCCCCCCCCCTTGGAATTGCCCAATTCTGCCCATCTACGAAATTAGCTTTCGATTGCCAAGATGGATTTTTTGTGCAAATTTGAACTTTTTATCTCAATTCTATCGTGAGTTATCATCTAGAATGACACATAGGTACATAAATATATAATGTATATTAAGATTTCTTCCCGGGCTGATGACGCTGTAACGCGAAAATTTCAGTAAGCTTTACAATTGTATATAATATATATTATCTATCCTTCTATATTTCTATCCTTCTATTTTCTCCTCCTGTGAAAATATTTATCCAGTATATCACCGCGAGTGCTTTAATTTCCACAACCGAACATAATATGTATTAAGTATATATATATTGTGGTATGACATTTTTTTGAAAATTGGCGTTTTAAAAATTTTGGACGAAGAACAAATATCTTCCTTTTCATCGAAAATTCGCTAAAAGGTCTAAGAACGGTCCTTTCAACATCGTAAATGAACCTTAGAAACTTACTCCTGTCAAATCTTTCAATTGATCCCAGATCACCTGAGGTCTTCAAGTTTTACGAGCCATTTCTCAGAATTTAAACTTTTTTGTTTCGTTCTAATAAATACCTACATTGAAGTTCCTCTAACAATGCTTGCTTCTATTTTGGTTTATTTGGCAATTTGGTTTACAGATCTGCGCTTGAATAGCATAAGCAATAGAAGTGATGAATCTCAAACGTAGTACGATTATGACCAAGGGTACCGAAAAAAACGCAATTTAGTTGTTTGCTTCTCCTGAAAAGTGTGGTTTTTTTCATGTAGGAGTCGCATCAAGACCGACGACATGTGATTTCGTCCCCTTTATGCCAAAACCGTGAATGTGCCAAAAATCGAAATTTGAGTTTGGCATCACATGCGGCAGGTATCCTCTATTAAATAGAGGATTGTTCATAAATTTATGAACAATCCTTTCAAATGATTAGAAAAAAATCTTAGAAATCCTTTTAAAACAACTGAGCATTTCTAAGGATTTTTCTTAAATCGAGGAGGTCACTACTACCGCAAGTGATGCCAAACTCAAATTTCGATTTTTCGCAGACTCATGGTTTTGGCATAAACGGGACAATTTGATGTGAATTGATTCTATGGTAGAAAGACCTCACCTGAACTATCAATGAATGTGAAAATATCCAGACTTGATGTACACATAAGTTGTAAACTGTGGTATTGTACTAGCAGCAATTATAAATTTATAAGAAATTATAAATGTTTGCAATGTGTAAAGAAACCGTGACGGCCTCATTTCCAGTTAGGTACCCTACATGATCATATGGTAATACATGATTGAGTTAATTAGGGCAATATTGAGCTCTTAGGATCCATTGTGTGAGGGGAAATGGCGGACGTATGGGTGTCATACAAATTTTACATTGTGCATCCACATCCAGCAAACTCGGCTACGAAGGCTGAATTGAGTGTGGTCCACCTACGTGTTGCATCGCAATAATTTATTACCCTCGATGAGGGTGAAGTGAGTTAATGCGTACTGGAATACGAATAAACGAGATTTTGATGTACCTAATATCAGGTTCGAGTGGTCGATAATATGGTGAATTCGTGTGAGTTTGAAGAGTAGTGAACACGAAGTATACATGATTGAAGGAGATAGGAGGAAAAAAAATCGATGAGGCGGTTTTCTCAAGGTGGATACAGGTGTTGTTAGATTCTACAAAAGAAATGGAAAAATGTGGTGCAATATTGTGAATTCGTTCTTACAGGAATTCGTCGATCTCTTCGTCGGCTCCGTTGGACATTTTTCGATTCATCTCTCGGGTCGGTTGGGTCGAATACGAGGTGTGAAACAAGCTGGAAAAGTGCGGGCACAAGTCGAGGAGTTCGGTCCTATTCGGTCGGAGAACACCAAGTTCAATAAGTTGGAAGGAAAGGGAAAGGGTGTGTTGGTGAAGGGTGTATCGCAGGATGGAATCGAACTTGGGAAAACACCCACATGGGGGCAGTAGTGGGGGCGGGCGAGGGGGCTATGACAACTGAGGGGCGATCGGAGCCGCCTCCGCGCAGCCGCTCGAATCCCAGTCTTCAATACACGATCTCCCTGAATTTCCCCTCCCACTATTTCCCAGAAAATAAACTTTTTTTTTTTTTAAAGTTTAAACAAAACAAAAACAACGCACCTCATTTTGCAACACATATTGACAAACGCGCTGTTCAAGAGCAAACTTCTTTGAACTGACACCCAAATCCAATTGTTAATATTCTTCCCAAAAACTAGAGGACCTCACGAAATTGCATTTCATATTATTTATAAATTTTCAACCAATTACAAATATAATGGAGTAACGACTTTTCAAAGTTGGCTAAACTGTAGGACCTCAATTCATGACGCACTCCTCATTTCTAAATTGTACTAGGTAAATGACTCTTGAAATAAGCACAAGTAAAGCCAAAGGAATTCAGACAAAAATTACACCAGCCGGATCAATGATTTTTAAACCTGAAAACCTCGTTAGATATGACAAAAATCCACAGTGATGCAGCATGGTTATAAGAGCGAATTTTCGAAGAAATAACTGGTTTTATGTAAAACGTTTCCATTTTACTGGTCTTATTATGAACTCGGGGTGTGTCCATCTACCTCTGTTACCTGTCCCGCACGGGCAGAATCAGAAGTATTTGTGCTCGCCTTAAATGAAGCGAAATGGATATCGACGGTCTCACAGCAACACCCCACATCGTCATTTTTTATGAAAATGCGTTATGCATATCGATGAATGCGCCCTCTTGTTACACATTGACTAACTTTCTTTCGTAAGTTCATAAAGATGGGTATTTATGTTGTAAAAGTACCACAGTTAAAAAAACAAATATATTGATCATGGGAGGAGAAAATCGTGAGAAGGCGGTTTTCCAGCCCTCCTGACAAGTTGAGAAAATCACGATATGGGGTGTTGCTGTGAGACCGTCGATATGCAATTGCATAGAAATCCGTTCTTTAATCATCTTGGAGCTGTAAAAGCTTCTAAAGAGTGAAGAAATTTTTCCACAGTTACGAGGTCTCATCAGATCGAGGCGGCCAGTTTTTCAGAACCAACGTTGGGTTCCAAAAAACTCTGCAAATTCTTGACACAACGGTTTATTATCTTCTTCGTGAAGATTACCCTTTGATGTAGATCACTAAAAGTAGATTATGAATTATCGTTAATTATTATTAAGTAGTGATAATTATTAGTAATAACTCTTAATGAACCCAGGGTTCAAAAAACTTTTATTTTTTAAATCCCCATTTTCTGAATCTACGTATCTTGAAACGTAAACATCAAATTTTGAGCGGGATTAAAAAACTTTTTTCTTTTGTCGATTCCAATGGTTCATTATCGAAGATAATAGGTAAACCAAAATGAATTTTGGTCAGTTTAGAGATCGATGGTATCGATAACTTCCGGGTCTCTGGAAATACCTATAGTACTCGCAAGGGGTCCATTCGTATCGATAACTTCCGGTTCTGAGGAACTGTAGTAGGGATGTCCGATTCTCCAAAATGAATCAATTTAAATCGAATCGATTTGTTTAACAAGTATCAAAAATAAACGCGATTATTTTTTCAAAAAATGTCAATACATCTGAGAATCGATTCTTTTTTCACAAAACTCAATCTTGTAGGAGTAGAAAGTGAAGAAACATTATTAGGTACATACCTACGTTATGAAACCTGAATTCGAGTAACTACTTATACTAGTACCTACATCCAATTGCTACCCAGCTCCAGCACATTAAACAGAAATAGGTATGTAGATATTATGAGAAAATAACAATCGTATCGGCCGATTCTTAAAATAAATAAAAAATAATCGAAAAATCGATATAACTAAATTTAAAGACGATTTTCGTGTTCCGGGAGAATTTCGAGAATTTAAGATTTTTATATTTCGGGTTCCCTATAAGCCCCCACCCCTGTGCATCGGATCCGGAAGTGAACCCCCCTTTGTCCTTCCCCGATAACGGAAACATTTCAATACGGGAGAAGGGTTCGATCCATTGTGCCGTTTTTGCGTGATTGAAGGACAGACAGACAGACACCAAATTCAAAATCGGCATGGTTCGACTCCATTTCACGCAAAACGATCAACTGTAATGAAATTTTTGACCATCCCTAAACTGTAGTACCCGCAAAGGGTCCAGCAGTATCGATACCCTCCCTGTAGTCGTAATTTTGAAGGTAATAACACTAGGTATGTAAAGTAATTTGTTCTCTAAAACCTGCCTTGAGGCAGATTCTGATCAAGACAGAAACTTTGTAATTACAATGTTTCTGTCTTGATCAGAATCTTCATCCTAGACAACTCAAGTATTCATATAGTAGGTACTTACCTCTCCATGAGTACACCGTTACCCAACTACAAACCGACGTGATTTCAAATCAAATTTCCCGCTTCTCATCGCAGGCGGTCACTCCCGCTTCTACAGGTGATGAGCCAACCTGCTTTGCGCATGCGTATAAGCTACATGATACGAGTTATCTCGCTTCCTTCTTCCTCGAAGTTACTCGTGGTTGTATTTTCCTTTGTATCTATGATTTTTTAAACGAATTTTCTATCCAACATCAAACAAATTTTTTCCGTGTAACACCTTCGTTGTTACTTAAGTTAGCTGAATTGGTCTCCAAAATGTTTAAAATGTGCATGTTGTGATGGGTTGTTTGTTTTGAATCTCGTTCAACAGCTCGCATTCTTTGTTGGTGAACGCTGAATTCCTGGTGGGTATTCAAGATTTTTATTGTACCATAGTGCACTTTAATTAGGATGTTATGTCAATATTACCATCGTCCCTATTATGTAACGTATTGAAATCTCAGATATACGTACTCAATCTCTTGCATCTCCATCACGTATGTGTTTTGTTGTCTCTACAACGCATTTAAGGCCATTCAATTGACTCCTCCGTCCATTCTGAGCCTTGCTTTTTTCCTCTTTCAGATACCGTTACCTTTTCATCTGGGTTTCGGTTTGGTAAGTATTCAAATAAGTTATCATAACGTTATATTTCATGCGGTGCGTAAGTGTCGGTATCCCTTTGTCAGAGTCATGCAAATATCTTAAATCCCTAAGTTGCTCCATGACTACTTGAAAGTAGAGGATATAAGCAGTAAAAAGACACTTACGTATTCAACGTTACACATAACAGTATGAATTTTCGTTTGTCCACATCATGGTACATTCTAGTTCATTCAAGTCCATTGTCAACCAAGTATTCATCTTCATCATCGATCCTTCTTCATCCCGTTACGTCATCAACACTGACATTTCTTCCTCATATTTTTGTCCCACTATGAACACCAACGTCTCCTGATCTTCAGAAATTTTATCAATGTCGTGTTTGTAGTTGAAAATCAAATCAAATTATTACATTTTGTATACTCTTCCAAAGGTAATACGAGAATCTTTTTATTTATTTATACACCATTTTTGTTGCTTTGATTTAAGTACCTAATGTTTGTATTTTTGGTGGTTCACATTCGTGTTTCTGACACATTATGGTTTTCGATAGTCAACATAATGATAGGTGTGAAGTTGTGAATGAATTATCTAGTTTTCCCCGTGTTGGTTATGAGGTAATAACCTTCGGAAGGTTACCTTCCACACGTTCAGTATGATAGTAGCACGCATTTTCCTCATTTTTAGCAGCTTCATCATAACAACAACAAAAATGCAATCTACTATTTTGCACCGCATGAAGCTGCAATAAATGAGGAAATGCGTGCAACGTATGGAAGGATTATGACCTCCTAAATGGTTACCAACATGGGGAAAACTAGATAATTCATTCACAACTTCTCACCTATCATCCATCATGTTGACTATCGAAAACCAAAATGTGTCAGAAACACGAATGTGAACCACCAAAAATACAAACATTAGGTAAATCATAGCAAAAAAGAGGATATCCCTTCGTAAATTATGTAAATTCCTGCCCATTTGCACCGAATTTTGTTGTACTACAAAGTAGTTCCTTTTTCCTCTAAAGTGAGATTAGGTGTAAGAACTAGGATTTTGATTTAGGTAGATTGTGATTTGGGCCATGTGTTGGACTTAGCTGACTGGGTATATACTAATTGAGTTTAGTATACTATATACTATATTGAGTTTAGGGATGGCCATCGGTAGCCCACATATCGATATTCGCTAGTATTGGAGGTAAGGTATCGATGACGATATTTATCGCATAGCTCAGTATCGATACTTTTGCAACCGATAGTATCGATAAAAAATAAAAACTATGTAAACAGGTACCTAAGCCCAACTGGAATGTCAATTCTCTGGCAATGAGTTTTCGACTATAGTTTTCTTGTTTAAACATAAACATTGTTTTCATGTTTAAACAGGAATGAGTACCTACTTAGTTGTTGATATTATTGGTAGTTGATCAACAAAAACGCTGTACAATGTTCCATTTTATTTACACTTCTTAGATCTTAACTCATCATAGGATTGATGCAAAAATAATAATTTTGATAGCATTTTTTCCAGGCAGAACATTTAGTGAAATTTACTCATGGAGGTTAGAACGCTCTACTAGTTCACCCACAACACTAGTATAGGTAAGACTCGGATTTTTTCATTCGACTCAAGAATTTTTGAAATTTTTGTTTTAGGGAACCTTGACCAACTTTGCTTGACAGTGGGTCGCTTCCCTCGCGTAAGAGATTCCTGTAGACAGGTAGACGCATATTCATAATTAATACTACACGTCAGAATGCTTGACAATTTAGAGAAGTTATCTGTATAGTCACTAACGAAAGCCTCGTTCGGGAAATCTAATGTCGACAGAAACTCTGGAATTTGCTGATCACAATGGAGCAATCCCTATCAAAATCGGGTCTATAGAAAACAAATAAATAGACAAACGTCGAGTTTCATTTGTAAGATAGTTTGGGGTTTAGAATTCCAATTAAACCGTTCAACTCTCCATGAGGAATAAGCTCACATCTGCTATTCCTGGGGTGTCAGTCTAGCATGCTTTGCGATTGTACTTTAAAGTTTCAATAGTGTTACAATAGTAAAGTTTCAATAGTGTAGTCTTCAATGTTGATTTGTTAGCACCAACCTGATTCACTCTCACGTTGCTACGGTAATTATTAAACAAGTTCACCGTCTACCCAGACTTATTTCTACCTATTTGCCGTTTTCATAGCAATTTTCTCTCCTTTTTGTGTCCTTTCGTAATCAGCCCTTCTCCTTTGTAAAAGGTTATTCTTTCGGTGACTGGATTTGGTAGTCAAAATTCTTTGTGTCAACCTGTGTGTGTAGTTTTTGACGTCAAAACTCAGAGAATGACGCGGGTTGCTGATGGTTCGGAAGTGAATTTGCCCAAAAAGAAATCGTTACTTGAGAGGTTCGATTTACCCCTTCACCATTTAGATTTCGAATATGTGAAGAAATGCAGGGATGTCAAGGAGTTGGAGAAAATTCTCAGAGTGTTGAGGTGAATTATTTGTATTCATAGTTCCAAAGATAGTCGTAGATGTGGTTGCATTTTGTGTTGACTTTATCTTCAGCTACAGGTAAATGTACATCCAAGTCCCGGAGGTTACATGATGTAATTGAAAGTAAGTATTGATGTAACTTACATCAATACTTACTTTCAATTCACTATTGTATCATGTTCAATAATGCAATCACTACTTACCGTCCATGCCAAGATGGTTTGATCAATAAATCTGAATACGAGTGGATCGAGTGGTTGAAAAACACTCATTAGATAACAATGTACTTATTCCTAATTGGTCATACTCTTTGATCTTCCTAGCGAATCTATTGAAATCGATTTTAAATCAAATTGAGTTTTGAACCCTGGAAAATCCATGCTCTCGTGGCAGCTCGTGTTCCAAAAACTGGCCTGGACCAAACATGGGGACAAACTGTAGGACAAAAGTAATATTTTACAAAATTTACAGGAGAGCCTTCCAAAGTTTCTCCGTCTTTCTGAATCGAGAAATGGACATTCTTCCTTCGTATTCTCTTTTAAGTATATGATTGAATGAAGCATTTAGTGCCTTAATAAAATTAAAAACCCTTCAAAATCCCATTAATATCAAACTTATAGTGATTTTTCTGCAGAAAACGGACTTGGCCATTATCAGCCCAAATTTCGTTTGAGTATGGACAGGAATCCGCAAAATATGTGCATCTGACACATGGTCACTTTTACCAATCACCCCACGATATTTTGTAATCGTTCGTTATGACTTACGTTTAATGAAGTTTTCTTGCATTAGAATCTAATGAAACGTTAACACAATCACGTTTTCAGGTCCAAAGAAGAGGGCTTCTATCCAGAGCTTGAATCATGCACTGAATCTCAATTGGCGACGCTGGACAGTAAGAACAGGCATCTTAGAAAAGGAACGAAAGTCATGACCAAAGCGGATCTGTCGAAAGAAGAGTGGAATAACATCACCTCCGATTTACTGGTTAGTTGTAGGGCCAATAGTCGAGTTCGTCTTTACTAGGTTGGTAGACTATGTTGGTTCACATTTGCAAAACAAATGTGAATTGCGGGAAAATTCACAAAACAAAATGTGAATTGTGGGAAAATTCACAAAAAATTGAGAATTTTTTTTTTTTTTTTTTAGGAAAAACTTGAATCGATGTGAATAAGGAAAATTTGATTAACATCCACAAAAAATACTGTAAATTTTAGTAAAATTCACACACAAAAAATCATTTCTGGTAAAATTTATAAAAAGATGTGATTATGGCTTTATTCGTATTCATATTCATATCTGATCGATCCGATTGTAAGAATATTATTCACCCACGTCTGTATTACATTTGTGAAAACAGTTCCACAGTAGGGAAAGTAGCTCCACAGACTTATTCCCCTCCCACGACCACAGTTAGATTAAAGTTATGATTAATTTTAAAATGTTCCTAGGCCTCACCGTACATATTTTACTCCTCCAAGCGACACACTAACGCAATTTAACTTTGCATCATTTCCATTTTGGGGTTTTACAGACAAGTTCCCTTTTTTGTATATGTACTGAACGAAACCCAATACCACTAAAAGCTGAGTGAATAAGAATGTATCGCCCTCATTTCTATGCCTGGTGCTGTTTGTATAAAGTTTCATGTCATCAATATTACTTCAACGCTGTGTAAAACTTATCTTTAAAGGATTGGAAAGGAGGGGTTGAAAAGAAGAGTTTGAAAATTCTTGAATCTAAGACTCGTCTAAGTAACGGGGAACTTCCGAACATCAGAAGTTCCACGAAAGGCTTCCAAAACTCGAATAAAATGACCGTAAGTTACATCTACTATTATTCATTTTCTCTTAATGATTTGCTTTTCGTCTTGAATATTGAATTATTGAATATTGTATCAAAACATTATTCAAACTAACTGTGGGGATTATGGAAGACGAGGTGAAAAGCTCATACGTCTTTGCATTGGCAAAGAGACATCGCAATCTGAGTCTTTAATAATAACAACTGACGATTCCTATTACATTGCTTTACAGGGCAATAAGAACGAGAACTCTCAGAGGATACACAGTCTGGACTACAAATCCTGGGAGGCATTCAACGCGGAGGAGGAGTGCAAAAAAATGGATTTAGTCGAGGAAAAAAAGGCGGAGTTGGAAAAGCGGGAGAGTTTGGAGAAGAAGCGCAAGAATACCATGTCGATCGAAGAATTAGCCATCAAGTCACTCGGCAATATCAGTAAGATTTGTGTAATCATTCAAATGAGTAGCTTATTAGGTATCTATTATGAAAAGTGGTGAATTTGGTTGTGTGCTTGTACTTATAAAGAGACATGGACTTGTTTATAGTCATCACAATGGGGAATTTGCGTCAATTTTTTTTCTCGGAAGTACAAGCTACGAGAGTAACGAAAATGATGGTCAGCTGCCTGAAAAGTCTTCCCAAAAATGTAGGGAATCTAGAGAAGCTGGCCGCGTTTGAAAAAGACCACGGGAGCGAGAAGCTCGTGTAACGCCCAATTGGACCCATCTCACAGTGGCCGGAAAACCGATTTTATGGGAGCGAAATTATCTGAATACGGATTCTTATTTGAAATTTTATGCTGAACATTAAAGTGCTATAAACGTAGGGTCTAAAATGGACCCCATAATGTACCAATCAGAAGTTCATTAAAAGGTGCTAATCTAGAGCTCCTTGTTGGCAACGCAAGAGGTAGATGCAAACAAATGTTATTGCTTTTGCAAATAATGTAATATGCTTGGTAATGCGAAATTCGAATATATATTTGAAAAAATAACAGATTCCTAATGATAATATAAACGATAATAAAACGAACTAAGTAGTGTAATTACACAATAGGTGAAACACCGTTTTGCAGCACTGAAACAGTTAAAATACAAAAAGTTGCAGGAAGTAGCAGTTGATTTTGGTTTTAAACCTCTACAGGAACATTACTGAAGAGATCCATAAAAGGATCTTGTTTAAAATAAGTCAAGTTCACTTTTGGCAGACTTTGAAAGCTTTGTAGGGTATGAACGAAAATTGTCTCCATTTTATAATTTTTCTAAATACGATCAAATGTTATTTTAATATATTTTTTGGCATGAAATATGTTTGTTACTTACCTATTAGGGGAGTACCCTTCCATCTTAGGTATCACCAGAAAGTTGTGAGTTGAACGGGCGAGCATATAATATATGCTATATTATGCTATATAAAGTATATACTACTGAGTATATAGTATATATACTACTGAGAAGTAGTACGGATCGCTATTGAGGAATGCGATGAAGGAAGATTAACGAGTAAACAAACCTGAGTTGTCTTGTGTAGGTATCTGGGTGTACTTTCACTACAACACCGATCCCGTTCTTTCATTTTCATTGTTTACCCTTTTTAGTTAAAATCTAAGCACATGCCATTATGGAAATATAAAATTTATATAAGTATTTAGTACTTGTATGCGCGAAGGGAACCTGAAGTCATTCCTACTAGTCTATTTGGTATAAAAATCAAATACCATGTGAACATTAAAAAAAAGCTACGAAACCAAATTTTGGTCCATAAGTAATAATATTGTGAATTCGGGAAATTGGTAGAAAACTTGTCTCAAGCTGAGAAGGAAGTGATGGCACTAAAAGAAAAGGATATTGGCAACGAATTTTATAGAACGAACAAAGTTGAAGAATCTATCAAACACTACACTCGGAGTATCCACCTGCACTCCACTATTGAGGGATTAAACAACAGAGCAGCAGCTTGTAAGTGTCTTATTCAATTTCTTGTCAAGCTCATACGAGAATCAAGAAATACTAGTACTACTGTTGCCTTGACATCATTTGCTATCAGATATTTGTGTAAAATAATTGTCTCTTCAGATTTGAGGCAGTGCGCCTTCAACAAAGCGTTAGACGATTTGAATCAGGTGCTTGAAGTAGATCCCAAAAATATTAAAGCAAGATTCCGAAGAGCTCAATCGTTCCAACACAAAAATATGTTCAGTGAGGTATTTATGTTTTCAATATTTTACACTACCTATTGTTCGTTTCGAGTACGTCATTGAAACGTAATAAACAATTTACCCGGATGATTTCTATGACGTTCCAGGCTCTGGATGATATCAATGAAGTACTTGTGAAAGAGCCCAAACACCTACTTGCGAGGCATATAGCTGATCAAGTAAGAGACAGCGTATCCAAACTCCCTAAAAAACACAGGTCAGTTTTTCCTTGAAATTATTTAATGTTCAACTGCAATGTCTAGTGGTGTTCGCCCGTCTTTAGAAGAAGAAGAAGTATACAATCAATGGGTTGTGTTCTCAAGCATCAGTAAAAAATTGGCTTTTTTCTTAACTTCAGGCCGAAATGTGTCTTTAGGTCTCTATCACATGTTCCGTTTTGTGACGGCTTTCGAGTTTTTGATAGAACCACTTGAGATGGGACTTATCTACTGACAGTTCCGATTTGTCTTCTAAGCTCGAGGTCAACCATCACACTTCTCTCTGCATTCGTGTGAGGAGACGGTGAACTAAGCTGTATGGGCGGGTAGTTTTTCATCTCCATTACATAGTTGCAGAGCGTGGTTTAGTAGTATGTACTGAACCTTTCACCATACTCCATTCACTTTTGGAAGGCTTTACAGAGGGAATAGCTCTAGGTTTTCCCGAAGGATACCTACATTAACCCTTTTGCCTCCGAGTAGTATTGGCCGATTAAGCAATACCTTGTATTGGCTCAATTTTCCTTTTCCCTGTTCTATCTAATCGTTAAATCAATGTCACCTGTTGTTCCATCTATATGGTGGAGGTTAAATAACTAGAGGATGTTTAGATAAACTCTCAGAATACCTCTGGCCTTTTTCCTGCCCTCTAACCCGCCAATACTAGTTGTAGGAGCCACTATATTTGTTCGCACCAGTAAATACTTTCCAGCAGGCTCGTCGACACAATTGTTCAGATGATCATTTAGATGGGATTTCCCTTACAAGCTGGGCGATTATGTAGTTTACCAGCTCCATCATTACGGTTGGAACTAAAGGTTGAAATTCGTCTAAGTAAGCTTCTTTATCGACTGATGCTCCAAGTCCACTGATTTCCACTGAATTATAATATAATAGTCTCAGACAAGCCTTTGTATCTCAAGCTAAGAAGAAATGTAAAAACTGCAAATTCTTGACACAACTGTTTATTACCTTCTTTGTGCAGATCACCCTTTAGTCTAGATCACAAAATGATAGATTAATTATTATGAATTATCATGAACTATTATTAATTACTATCAAGTAGTGTAAATCATTATTATTAATCAACTTGATATCTGAAAACCATGTGCTGAATCAGCTGGGCCAGTATGAACATTGACCCAACAGGCTGCCGCATGATTCGCCCTCATTGTAGTCATACAAAGCCCCGGATGGTCTTGAAAAATTCTAAAAATTAAACTCTATTTAAATCTCAATAATAACCTACACCGTTCCATTTGAATTGTTCGAGTTATGAATTTTTCAAAATTTCAAAATTCGTTTTGAACCCCTTCGCATTGACCTAGGGTTATGAAAAATTTCATTGTGGGGTAGGTTTGAAGTTGTAAACTCGTTTTTGTATTCGATTTTCGGAACCTATATATCTTGAAACGAAAAGTTTTTACTTTCGAAATTGAAACTAAAACTAATTTAGTTCCAAAAATTAGTTTCGAAAGTCGAACTAAACACTAAATTAGTTTTTAGTTTAAATTTAATTAACTAAATTTTTATTCGAATAATCTCAACTCTGACCACAATGAGCGATGTTTCACTCACTGCCATGTAACTTCCATAGTTTTTCATAGTTTCTCATCTTTTCTTTCAGGATCAAAATTCGGGACAAAGAAACTGGAAAGTCCGTAATCAAAATCGTCACAGAAAATGAAATGTTGAATGAATACAAAGACGAAAAATTTATAGAAGTCAACGAATGGGGATTTCCGAAAATCATGTGCAATTGCAGTGGCAAGTATACAAACTACCCTGGCATCAGGCATGAAGACCATATTCGGTATCAACATCTCTCGAACCCACCTCAGAAAAGAGTTGTGAAGAGATATAGAGATAGTAGAGATAGAGATATTGTGAAGAAATCAACGAGCTTGTACCGAAACCAGGGGTCTCAGTCTCCCGTTGATGTGAAACCGTCGGGTTCTGGAATGAAGTTGGAAATCATCGAAGTTGAGAAAGGTGCTGAGGAAATGAAATCAGATTCAATGGGCCCGCTAGATGTGGATGTCGTTAGTCCGATCTACGATTCGAACTCGGGCGAGGTCCAAAATACAAACCTTTTGGAAAATAATTTTGAAACAACTACAAAACCACTTGAGGTGATACCCAACAACATAAGTCCAACTCAACCGTCTCCATGTGCAGATGAAAAGTCGTCACTGTCAGGGATTAGTTCGGAATTGATTAGTTCTCGAGAGGTCAAACCCGGAACCGGTGGCACTGAAAATGTGGACATTATCAGTCAGCCGTGGGAATTGAAGAATTCATGCGTGGTGGCTGATATGAGAAGTTCCAAAACGGGTTTGTTGTCGATAGACGAGAATGAAAAGTTCCATAAAACAAATATAAATGATAAAATTAAAGACACGGCGTTGAATGTAGAAGGTACGTCAACTGTACGTCAACTCGGTGATCAGGGGATGCCCGTTGATCAAGTGAAGGAAGTCAAAACGGACAAAAATATTAATATACAAGAAAACCGGTTGATGAATGATGCGCTGGGTCGTGGACGTATCAATCGTGGTATTGACAAACAGTCGGCTACGAAGACGTCGTGTGATTGTCAGAGCCAATTCGCCAGTTTCCAGTTCAAGAAAGAATGGAACGCTCTTGTGGGGTCCGATTCTCTCCAACGGAAAGCCGATCTTCTGAAATTGATTTGTCCTTATCATCTTGTACATGGTGAGTGGTCTATTTATTTTCAAGATCCTTACGGTTTTCCATAATGCTCTGCTACTCTGATATATCCTGCTAAGCATGTTTAATCATTGAAGCTATTTGGCCTGGAAAAATAGGATACAGTTGAAGCTTGCGTTAATTTTCCGAGTGTTATTAGAAGTATGGTGGGGTGGGGAGAAACCAGCTAAATTATGGTTATTTATTTATTTATTTGTATTCATTCAAAGCACAAGTTAAACTCGCTCTGTGATCAGAATTTGTGAAAATATTTCACGTTGTTTCTCCACAGCATTTGGGAATTTCTGGGAAAAGGAAATGTTGGTCGACGTTGTCAAATGTTTGCTTTACCATTTCAACCAAACTGAACGACACAGAGTGGTCGGATACGTGAAGGCCTTGCCACAACTCGAACGCTTCAACATAATATCCATGTTCCTCGACAAAGATGAAAAATCTCGTAAGTACATCTAAGTATCACAAACTCATTGTAGCCCATTACTGTACGCAGCTTGACGAGGCCAGTTATGATCTACCCTCAGTGTCCTATAAACCTTTCATTCATTCGTCTCTGTCTAGTCCAACGTTTTCATGGTAACCATCTCAACATTATCGAGATGTTTCTCTGTATACTGGGTCTCTACAGTAATAATTATTATCCCATAATTATTATGGGACAAGCTCGAAGAATCAATTCTACAGCTAATTTGCAACATAAAGTGCCTCCTAGAGATTTTCCATGACTAAAAAACCGACTTTTTTTCACTTTTAAGATTTTTTTTCTCGTGTTTTCGACTTGTCTCAGCAAAACGGCTCTAACTCCCTTAATTAAAATAAAAGTTGAGAATACCGTTGGAAAGAGCGTTCAATTTGCTACCTCCCTGATATAAAATCCGATTAAGACAGTCCTAATTTATGAAAAAAATTGCCTAAGTCCGAAATTTGAAAATTTTTTCTTTTATATTTTGCGCTATTAGTACGGGGTTTGTTCAGCATGCACTCCTCGGGGAAATCTTGCCCAGAATCTCAGCTTTCCAATGGTATAAACAAAAATGTTTTTCACAGTGGGATTCGGTGGAGAAAATGACGTTTGAGTCCTGAAAAACGTGGGTTTTTAGGTGAAAATCAACGTTTTCCAACAAAAGCCAACTTATGAGTGCGGTATTGCAATTTAGGCTTTGTTGACGCTGAAACGAATGGTGACACTTCCATGCCTCCCTGATAAGAAAGAAACTCGTTTTTTAAAGAATTATTCATTTTTTTTAAAAAAGGATTAAGTTATTTTTTAAAAGAATCTACAATTTAATAAAAATGAGATGCTAAAAAAACGAGTTTCTTCATTAACAAAGAGGATAATATCCTACATATTATGTAATTTCGATCAACGGATTTCAAATGAAAGTATCGAATCCACCCTTCAATAATTGTGTCTTCCATGTACTTGAGAGGCTTATCCCAATATCAGCTAATGAGATAGCTTAACGTTTGTTATTGATATCTTCCAGTTTTATGAACTATTATTATTTTTTTTTTTTTAAAGTAAAACACATTACATTGACCTAATTGCCAACGATAGTAATGTTTAGCTTGGCCGACCTAGTCTAACAAAATTACCATACAACTACTAACTCAAATGAAATTATGACAATTCGAGAAGTCTTGTGTCATCATTTGACTCAGCGAGACAAAGATTGAAAAAAAGATTGCTGCCTAACTTATTTTACGGTTAAAATGTCGATTTTTAGTGAAAGATCCACGGTTTTTGGCATGGGAACGAGGATTTTACACCATGAGTCCACTGTGAACAATTTTTTGATCATACCGCTGGAAAGCTGAGTTTTTGGTGTTACAGTGTGAAATTAACCGGCAGATTCAGTTAGGATTTCAAACGTTTGAAATACTGTACATTTCCGAGACTTTACATTTTTCAACATGAGAATCTTCTTTTAGGGAATTTAACGTTCTTTCCAACGGTATAATCACATTTTAATTTGGATTGAAAAATGAGGGACGTATGGCCATTTTAGTGACTTAAGGTCGAAAACACACAAAAATCTTGAAAGTGAAAAAAGTCGGATTTCAATCGGTACAAAAAACGTTATGGGACACTTCATCAGAAATTAGTTGTCGAATTGATCCCTGGCCGGTGGTACGACCTTAACCCTGTAGAACCACCTCTAACTTAATTTGGCCGAAAAATGAGTTGTGTCATTGTCACCCTTATTGTAGCTTTTTATTCAACCTTTCGTATCTTTTTCTTGAAACCACATTATCTCACCGAAAATGTCGAGAACGGTGTATACGTGGCTACTTCGATCACTTCGCCATGTAGAAGGTGAAACTTCACTTGATAGAATTTAACAACCAAAAAATTGTCATTAGGATCAGTCGGTAGAGTCACCTGTATACATACTTCACACCGAAATTCATCTTTCTAATTTCTGCCAACTCTTTTCAGCTATTTGGAGGATCGTAAAGAAAACGGGGGAGAAGTTTTTCCGAGCTTTCGGCTTTAATAAGCCATCTTCAGGGGTAGGTATTGTTTCCTCGACCCGTTTTCTTTACAACCCTCCAAATAGACAAAGGTTTTTCAACCAAGGAGGACATGAACAAAACAACAAATTAACTCTTTTCAGTTATGCAAGAGCTGGTGAATAACTGTCCGCTGGACGTCGACTATTAAGTCAACGCTTACCCGTCATGACTGTTTGGCTGCCACCTCGTTTCCTGAAGAGCTTACTTGCCTAGAACGTTGGATTTTTTCCTGTATATAACTAAAATATGGTTTCTTGAGTGAATTTCGTTATTCTCATTTGTTTTCGCAACTTCATTCTGAGCGAATGATCGAATTCGCCCGTTCCGTTTCGCTATTAATCGACGATATTCGCCTTCCATCTCCTGTTTCAACTAGTCAAGTCTTGTGCGATGGATAATATAAATCTTTCTGAATTCAAGAAAATTATGATTACACTACTCTAGTGACACATCTGAAGTTTATTGTATGATTATAGTTAGTTTCTTGTAAATTATTTAACCTTCAGCCGTTCGCGCTCCTTTGAGTCACACTCGCGCCCGCGGTGCGGCAGGTTGCCGCACCGTCCCTAAATTATTCTCTGTTGGTTTTCTTCAATCAACTAGCACGATAATAACGGAATTTGGTGGGTGGGCTATCTACACGTATAAAACAAAGAGTTTTGAGCAACAAACACTTGAATGCAAATATAAAATAGGTAAAGTTCAATACAAATAGGCAGGTTCCTATTTAATAGAGCACAAAACAGTTTATGTGGTAACTTTCAGTACTTTTATCTCCGTTTTGACTGGAATAAATCCAGTCAAGATTTTTCGACAGTCTTTTTATTCAATAAATTACTGATAATATAATTATAATTCGGTAACATTGAGTTTGTCAACATACAGTAAAATAGGGTACAGCCACCAATAACTCGACCAGTCTCCATAATAGGATAGATATGAAACTAAATCAGCAATTTCATATAATAAACCCTTGAGCCACAAAATTTGTTACATCAACTGTTTGTGGTTCAAGGGTTTATTATATGAAAGGCTGCGTTTTATGTATTAAATACTAGAATTACGAAATAATAAACCAGAACATTATAAATCATCTATATAAGAATTTTTAATACACAAAAGGCAGTTTGTTCAACATTACCAAAAGATTTAGGTATCGTCAATCCTCTTCTCCAATTTCTTGAAGTTCGTAGTCACTCTCTAATTCACCAAGGAATCGAATGATCTCCTCTGGATTATGATATCGATAGGTAAATATCTCATCAAAACAAAACGCAACTCTTGGATAGTTCTGCGACTCAGAAATGTAAACTAGTTAGAAGACGGTAAACTACAGAAACAGCTCCCACAATCATATCAAAACTGATTGGTAGTTATGAAATGCTAATAACTACTGTAAGCCACATACTGGAAATATTAAAAATTTACTTACATTGTGCTGAATTGCCGGTTTTGGTTTATTATCTTCGATAATGAACCATTGGAATCGCCCATTTCGACTTGTTGACGTTAGGAGGACTATAGCGAAACCCACGGGTAAACGATAGACTGTCATACACACACGGGTAAGCTGGCAGCTCTGTCATCTTTCTGAGCAGGCCCCAACTAGAGAATACATGTCCGTTTCGAGCCGATCAATGCGCTCAGGAGATAATTTGAGCGCTGTTTTTCAGCAATGTGGCAATCTGCCGCTAGCGCGAGCGGATGAAGGTTAAATGGTAAGACTTATCAAGTACCATCGATTTAACAAGCTACAGAGTACTATCGAATATGTTGAGGCATTACTTATTACTTCAACCAGAACCCATCAGATGAATTATCCAATTAAGTAAGAATGAGATACGATAAAATCTTTTTGTATTCAAGATATTTTAATAAAATCAATACATCAGCATTACAAAACTTGAAGGAATCCAATCTTTTCCGAATCCAAACTTTTTTATTTGTATCCAGGATTTGATTAAGAACCCCCAGCAAAGAAGGATAATATTCTGGACACAGTTCAAATCCTCGTCTTGAGAGGAAAATTCAATCTTGTACACCACATGTGTGTTATTTCTAACGTTTGAAGATGCGTCCATCTGCACTCCAAGCAGACCCAACTCGCTTTTTCTACTGATTACCCACTTCCTGACCAGTGGTAAGTGTCTAAGTATTTAGTGTTTATAGAATTCGAACAAATGTACATTAGAAATAAGTAATCACACTCGATAAGTAACTCGCACATTTCTCGGGGGGTTACTACGCAACGTGCTTCATTCAAGCCCGTCGAGTAGTGAATTTGGTATGTTCCCACCGAACATGGCTGTCATTACAGGGACCACTACTGACTGTTTGCTGATTTCAAGCTCCGCTCTGGCACCCCACTTGAAGTATCCGATGGTTTCGCCATCCCTGCTTTCGGTTTCTTTTGTAATGTAAGCCTAAAAACAAATTGCAATGGTTCATTATTGAAAGAATAAACACAAAATAGTACATGGCCCTGCTATTACCAACTACTTAATTTCCCCAACTAACAGGGACAAATCTCATCTGGAAATCTAACCTGCTGTTCGAATTCTTGAATCAACTTGTCGACATTTCCAAAATAGTGATTGGGGTTCGTCTTGATGTCAGGAAATAGCTTAGGGAGCATCGTATTTTTCATGTACTCCTCGGATAGACGGCCTCGTTGAATGTATATTAAGGTCAATACGATGCCGAGCATCGAGGAAAACGGAGATGGAGTCATTCCCGATCGAGCGATCAAATCCTCTCTGAAAGGCGCTGCTTTAGGGACTACCAGTATGTACTTCCCACTGACTTCGACGAGCTCTGCCCCGTAGATTGTTTCCAACTTTTGTTTGGCGAGGTCAAGCGCTCTTTCAGTGTGGCTACGTTTTAAGGCTCGGCAATTTTGAAGTAAATCTGATCTGAAAGAAGCAAAACGCACGTCATTATCCACAGGGCCTGGCGTTGTTATGTTATCAGATTTGTGAACACTTGTAGACTACAAGTTGTAATGATGATTGTTATGGTGATAAATCGTTATAAATCAGCCAAGTTGCCGCTGGTTCATAATTATATTGTATTTTCATCACAGGTTTACAGTCATTTCAAATTCTCGTTCAACTCTCTGAAATGTAACATTCTCTTTTAGCGAATTTTGGAAGTAAAGGAAGCTATTGTTCTCGGTTCAAAATTTATAAACTCGAATTTCCGAAAACATTTTACACCAAAATCCGTTTAAAATCATCCTGAATTCACTGCCAAAAGACACAAAAAATCATTTGCATAAATATTTATATATTTATGTATGTGTCATTCTAGACGTTAACTCTCGACAGAATTGAGATAAAAAGTTCAAATTTTCACAAAAACATCTGTCATGGCAATCGAAAAGAGGGCAGAATCGGGCCACTCTAAGGGGTGTTTAGGGGGGAATTACCCATAAATGAAACAATCTGACAAGTGAAACCTCATTTTTAAGGGTTTTTTTATGCTGAATACGATGGTGAAGTCAGAATTGCAATAATATTGCAATATATCATCTTGTTCCATTCTCAAACTGGAGCACTTTGAAGATGAAGAAACGTGGTTGATACTTCAGATGTTCTCCATGGTTCATCTGCTCTAATCCGATAACGGAATGAGATATCTCAATTCTGACTTCACCATCGAGTTTAGCGTTGACAAATCAGGTTGAACTACTTTGAAGGTACACTACTTTTGTACCTTCAATTGGTTGAGCTGTTTTCCAGAGGTACTGTCGCCACGCTCAAGCCTTCTTGCAACTGAGGTGTCACTCGGCCATAAAATGAGACAACATTTAGTATAAAACCACTAAAATGGAGACATTTAACATAGAACCAGTTATTTCTTCGAAAAATCGCTTATTACCATGCTGCATGAGTGTGGATTTTTCAAATGAGGAGATAGTCACTGAAGACAGTGGAAAATTGTTGCTATAACTACTACTGCAACTCTGATAGTTCGCTGAGAACATCAAGCGTTCAACACCATTGGGCAAACAGAAACTATTGTCAGGCGCTGCATTATGTACCTACTTCGATCTATAGTATAATGAGATCTCACTTTTTGAACGGCTTTCCACTTGAAGCTAAGCGTAGAGCTGCTCTAACAACCGAAACGGCCGAGTTCTCTATGTCAACATAGTCTGTAGTTTGAGATGCGTCTAAATCTCTACTCCCTCGAGCGACGTCCTGGGATGCGAAATGGGGTTCATTCCTAAATAAACACAATGTTACAATTATAAAGTGGAAAATACTCGGGTGCAGAACCATAAAATTCCAAGAAGGTTTCGAGGAAATTCTAAAAATCCCCGAATATAATTATGGTGTGACCTTTTTGGCCAGAAAAGTAGCATTTGGAACACCGAAATATTTTCTTTCTACGTATAATTGGAATCATTAACAGACAGAGAGATGGACGTGCGACTCGAGAACAAATGTGAGTCAATTAGTAGTGCCATCGCTGATGAACGTTACAAATTTACTATATTTCGGGGGTCTACATCTACAGCTCTTCGTTGTTTCGATCTACGAATCGGAAATGTAAAGTGACTCCAAGCACAGATTCAAATTTTGACTTTAAAAAATGAGCATGTGCACCACCCCAGACGATAAACTGCTTAAAATGGAAAGATTTTGTGTGAAGCGAAAGGTATTGGAAGACATTTCCAACAGGTCCATAAGGGCCTGGCTGAATTAAGAATTTTCGTCTAATTATTCATTTATGAATTATTGAGTATTTTGATGTTGGTACGCCTTCCATATATAGGCCATAACTAAATATCATAAAATAAAAACAAATTTGTAGAGGTCTATTTTGTTCAGTATCTAGTCTTTTTGCCCAGATGGGTTGTCGCCCGCCCGTAATGGTTTACTCAGATAGGCCCCGTACCCAAATGGGCGGTCTCGTAACTTGGATTTACCCATACAAGAACCGCCCGTTCTAGCATTGTCACAAACCATACTGAGCTTGACTACACAACAACCTTGATAGGGGCAGATAGTGCGAAGAGCCACAACTCTTGGGAGAGGGTGGCGCTTGTACCCAACACTTATGGGATGGACTGTTCCGTCCATCATCTTGCTAGCCAATTACATCTGTGAACAACAGATCTCAACTTATAGCTCAGGGGCACTGAGGGCCTCCGTGACTGTCACAGTGAATGACCGCCTTGACTGTCACATAGCTTGGTCCCGACCTTAATCGTCTAACAACAGTTCACTTCTTAATTTTAAAGCACAGATGCAACCAAAAACCACCAAACAATTGATTACACGTAACAGTAATCATAATATGATTACCACTCCACATTTCCACCGGGCCATGATATTATCATGGCCCGGTGGAAATGTGGAATGGATAACGCATAACTACTTATTGAGTGTCCAACCCACCTTCGAGAAGTAGGCAAAGGTTGGGAACATGATGCACCACCTCTCCCTCGCGATCGTCCAGGAGGAGGTTGCATTTTGCTGTGGTTCTTCGTCCTCTTATCGTCAAGGTGATTCTCCTACAACTTGTTGAAATCTGTTAACTGAAATCCGAAAGATTGAAGGAGACAAGTCTTCACTCGTAGTGCGTCAACATAACGCGCTTAAACAAACTAGATGTGTTCTTAGGTTTGGTAATCGAGCTGGCATTTATGAAGTCTAAGCACACGAGTAAATTCAACATTGGTCACAAAAATCTGACTTTATAATAACTCCATAATTCATTTAGGTACTTAACTATTATACAGCGCTGCGGCAGTTTCATTAGGATTGAGCTTATCATCTTCTACCCGCTTAATTTACGCGTCCACTAATATATGACGAGTTCTCTTTGTCAAACTAAACTATAATATAGATTAGTAGGTAGTACAATGTGTGTCATATTATGTACTTACCTATTATGTGTTCTGTTTTTGGGGGGAAGGTTTTTTTAATTTTTGAGATGCGAGCATCCAGAGTGCTTGGCAACTGCGAGCGAGTGAGCATTTAACTCTGATGATTGATCACAATATGATATTGTTATACAACGTATAACATATATGTCATATATTATATTAATAAACAATATCATTATTATCAAGGATAGTGTTGGTAAGGTGTTTACAAACCTCCATCCTAATTACACAGCCGCAGCGCGGTGGATACCTACTAGTGGTCTCCGTTTAAGATAGTTAAGTACCACATCGATGTCATACAAGGAATGATAAAATACAACCACCTACCCTGTAACCGGATCTTCAATCAAAATCAAACCATAAAAACATAACATACAAACAATAGTTACGTTATCGAGCACTTTCGTTATCAACAGTTTGTTGACAACAGCCCATCGAGCGCAAACTGCGGCCATGGATACTACAGAGGTGTAATATTCATGAGGGGTGGTCGTAGTCATGGATACTACCGTGGTGTAATATCCATGAGTTTGGTGGTTGTGGTCATGGATACTACAGTGGTGTAATATCCAATTTCATGGAACCGAGAAGATAATAATTATGTAACTCAGCATTATGCAATGTTTCTCTCCTTAATTAGGCATATTATTAATATACCTATTATGACCTTTACAAGCGTTCATTATCAAACCGTAAATAGCACAATCTGAAGAAAACCTGTAAAAAATCAATTACGCTTCCTCCACGCTTGTGAAAAACCAATTACTCTTCCTCCATGCTTTGATCATGCGTGGATCTCTGAGATCAGCTCCATGTGCCTTGTTTTTGTCTTGTTGTGCCATGTGGTTTCACATACCTCCAATAATGTTAAACTAAGATCATAATAATATAATATTATTATACAGTTTTGATTTAGGTAAATAGTGTTTAATTTGTTAACTGGCTTGGCGTTAGCAACACAAGTCATGGCAGTAACACGGAAATTGGTGAGTAAGCTGTTATTCAGATGATACAAATTTATTACAACGTAACTCCCCCTCGCCGTGGCCTACGTTTTAATCCTTATAAGTAATTATTATGTCTACGTTCTTTCAGAAGCGACCTGAAGCTCCCAAAGATAAGAAAATACGCAAACCCCCATCAATACCAACAGCGGTTGAGAAGAAAATCCTCAAACGCTCACCAAAACCAACAGTGACCAAGACAACAGCGGTTGAGAAGAAAATCCTCAAACGCCCATTAAAACCAACAGCAGTTGAGAAGAAAATCCTGAAACACCCATCAAAACCAACAGCGGTTGAGAAGAAAATCCTCAAACGCCCATCAAAACCGACAGTGCCCGAGACAACAGTGGTTGAGAAGAAAATCCTTAAACGCCCAGCAAAACCGACAGTGCCCGAGACAACAGTGGTTGAGAAGAAAATCCTTAAACGCACAGCAAAACCAACAGTGACCAAAGCGACAGGGGTTGAGAAGAAAATCCTTAAACACTCACCAAAACCAACAGTGGCCGATACAACAGAGGTTGATAAGAAAATCCCCAAACGCCCATCAAAACCAACTGTGCCCGAGACAATAGTGGTTGAGAAGAAAATCCTCAAACGCCCAGCAAAACCAACAGAAACCGAGACAACAGTGGTTGAGAAGAAAATTCGGAAACGCCCATCAAAACCAACAGCGACCGATACAACTGCTGTTGAGAAGAAAACACCGAAAAAAAGATACGTCAGAATCAAATCAGCCGACGGGAAAAAGAAAAGGAAAATTAGCAAAGCCTCTATTTCCAAAGCAATCGAACTCAATCGAGGCGTTGTTTACTTCAGTAATATACCCCATGGATTTTATGAGAAAGAGTTGAGATCCTATTGCACCCAGTTTGGCGCTGTTACAGGGGTCTACGTTCCACGCAGCGCTGTGAGTTTTTCGTTTTTGTCCAAGTTAATTGGTTAGTTCATTTTCGTGAGTGTTGCATGTACTTGCATATCTTAAAATTTAGTTTATTTTTTGCAACTACTTGCCCTAGTTAATATACGGAAGAGCCTCTTAGAAACTAAATACTCATTCCAGTACTCCCCGGTTAATTGTTGAAGTTAGAACAATTAGTAGAGTAAAGTAAGTTCAATACTGACAAGTGGGCAGGTCAGGGAGGTCATAGCTTAAAACTCATAATAATGAGTATCACTTTTCCATACCTCAGCTTTACTGAACCACAAATAATAATTGTTCCATTACACAGATCTGCAAGGATTTGTTGTCGAACAGCTGGAGGCCATTTCCGAAGTAATTTTCTGTGTAGAATCTAAATCCAAGCTCAGAATTGTCCTATCACGTCTGAATTTTGAGATATTTGAGGTTACGTACACGAAAAATGGCTACTTTTGAGGTTAGATAGAGGGTGCATAATATTTATATATTTTTCTACATATTATATCATCTAGGTAGTACTACTTTTTCCCTTCAAAATGATACTGTAGGATGTTTCTTTCAGAAGTTATGGCGATTTTAAGGTGAGCTCTTGAAATATTAAAAAATGTTAGAATATATCAGTTCATGTTAGAACATAACCTCAATGTCTTATTAGAAAATAGGCTTTTGTCGCCTATTTGAACCATGATTTTTCAAAAATACTTTCGCACCTCTTAAATTTTTTAAATCTGACCTCAAATTCATAATTAGCACCTTCGGAAATCCCATAGTTATACGTTTGATATGGTTTAAATATTGTATGACAAAAAAGGGGTTTGTTTAGCCCAGTAGAAGTTTTTCATGTCATCCCTCACCTCAAAACCGCCATAATTTTCGAAAGAAGCTTCTGACAGTATCATTCAAAGTCTAATTTTAAAGGGAAAGAGTAGTACTAGATGATGTAACGTGTAGAAAAAATTAGAAAAATGTTGTCCAGTCTAACCCCAAAAATAGCCAAATTAGCCATTTTTCGTGTACATAACCTCTAATATCTCTAATATCTCAAAATTCAGACGTGATAGGACAATTCTGTGCTCGGATACAGATTCTACGCAGAGAATTACTTCGGAACCTCCAGCTGCTGAACAACAACCATAACCCAATTATTTGCAGATCTGCGTTATTATCTATTAATCAACCTAAATATGGGTTTCTGAAACACCAGTTTAGGGAAATAATACCTAATGAACTGTATTTTGTAACTACATCAATTTTGTAATACAGTTATATATTATATTATATATATTATATTGAGGAAATGTGTATTCTACTCTGTACGGCAAAACCTAATTTTCATTTTGTTTTTCCTCCACAGACCGGCAATTCGAAAGGATTTGGCTTCGTTGAGTTTAAATACCCCGAAGTAGCAGAAGTGGTTGCTGAAACGATGAACAATTACCTCATGTTCAAGAGACTCATCAAAGGTACGATTTCTCAAACATATTCTTACCATTGAACATACCCGATTTTACATCGTAATTAATTCTGCCAGTTCTAAATTGAAATTCCCGCAAAATAAATTGTAGAACATAATTCCGAATGAGTCTTACGATGTTTGATTGATTGAATATTTTCTAAATTTTGTATGACAACTTGAGATTTTGATTTTCGAATCATTTTTACAGCCAAAGTTGTTCCTCTCGAAGAACAGAGGCCCTGGATATTCTTGAATACGAAGGATCCAGCGACACGAGCGAGGCAAAAGAAAGAAGCAGCATATGCTGCAAGGCAAAGGAGACTCACCCCTGAAGAAGAAAAAGCTTACAAAAAAAGGGCAGAAGCTAGAGTTCAACGGCTGAGGAACAAACTGAAGGAGAAAGGCTTGAATTATGAATTTGAGGTAATTTTCATTGTGACGATATCGTTCCAACGTTATGTTGAAACCTGGCGTTTCGACCATCCCTTTATGTTGAGCTTAACTCGAGTAGGTACCTATGTAGAATAATTCACTACGCATGAAATTCTACATATTCTCGACCTTCGGCTCGTACTGCCTAAAATGTATTAGAAAACGTAAATATGCGATAATACATTTGAACTCTTGTGAATAATAGGTGCCTACTGTTAGTCAATATTGATGAATAAGGGTAAAATCACCAACAATTTGGACGGGTTCTCGTTGGCCCCCATGATAGGTATCTAGGATCTGAGTGAGGCGAATTTGAGCAGTCAAGAAAATTAAAGGAAAAAATGGGCTGATGGGGGATTGTAATCCGCTTTTTCAAATGACACCTGCCTTTGAAATTCGCCTATCTGTCGATTTTTTCCTTCAAAATTCCTGTGAACGCATTCGTTTGCGTACATGTCCATCGTCACCCACAGTAAGAGGCTTTTCAAACGATATCGAGACTGATTTGATGTGGTGTTTGAAGGTTTCATGGATGACGCCCAATAGGCACCATTGCATTCTTAACCAAAGTTGATAATTCAGCTGTAGGAACGACAGCGGATTTACGAACGACCCACGATCCAAAAGAAGTTTCAAACCCCTTATAATATAAGGGTTTTATTATAATATTATGATGATATTATCATCATAATATTATATTATCATCATGCATTTCCCAACTTCCAAATGCTCGTACTACTCACAATTCCAGATTTACAAAATAGGTGCCACGAGAAAACCCATCAAACACCTAATAGTTTTGCTTTTATTCAACGATGTTTGATAACTAGAGGCAGTAGTTACTATTCACGACCGCAAATTTAAAATTTCATCGTTTTTAGGAAGTTACAAGTCAAAGGGTATTCAGCAACGTGGTCCGTTCAACACCAATTAGGTCTACTAGTGATGGGACGGAATTCAGGATAAAACATCCCCTAATACTGGTAAGAATCAGTACCTATTCCCAATCACCTACTTCCAAAGGAGTGATGGAACAGGGAAGGTTAAGAGATGCCACTTGGGGCTCTTCGAGATCAATAGCTACATGCCAAAATCACAGTAACCGTATCCATAGTCGTGTGTAGTTGTACACAAAGTGTCTCCATAAGTGCAATACTGCCATGTTAATCATGAAATCAGCTTTAAAGTTTACTTGTGAAAACTCGCCTTTTCTCCACTGCAAAACATTCCCACATCCCCATTTTTTGTTAGGAATGTTTGATGATTGATGTTTGAGGTTTGTCGATTGATGTTCAGTTAGATCGATGGGTGTGAAGGATCCATTAACTAACAGTTTTTCCTGCCGATTGTCGATGATTCCTGGCTGGTTTTTCGATTGTCTGTTGAATTAAAACTCCTCAAATCGAGTTAGGGCTTTTTACCTTTAAAAATAGAGGTGGATGTTTTGAAAGGATTTTGATGAAAACACCTCAACTGGTCACCAACCTACTGAAATCACTTATTATAAGTGTATAATACGCTTCCATTATTACATACGTTAAACTCCTCCCAGGCGCCATTTGAAGCACCTCAACCCATCATCTGAAGCCAAAGACGTCGAGGTAAAACGACTCAAAGCAATTTTCAGCGAGTTGATGCTTTTTTCCTAAACAAATAACATCAAAGCATGCTAGTTAAAGTGTTTCATACGAAGCGTTTCGTTGTTTCTACTTAACAAACATGCAGTTGAGGCGTTTTCCCCCAACATCAAGCTTATTTGAGATTTCACCCCTATTATTTTCAACCCCTTCCTGGTCAAATTTTGAAATTTCGACTCGACCATTAGAACGGTGAGATTGAAACCCCATTTTAGACAATTTCCCTCAACAGGAAATCGCTTGGACATGATGTAATGTATGTGAGTAAATGTTACTTCGGTACTTACGAGTTAAAATGAGAAGTTACGGCAAACAGTGTCTTGACGTCAATTTTGGTTCTAATCATACGACCGCCCTGTAGTTAGGTACGGTTCCCCAAATCGATCCAAGTACCGAAGTATGGCAATGCAGGATTCTTTCTTACCCTAATTTGGCTGATAATTAGTTGAGTTTACCCTCTATCTTCTCAATACTAATATATTTATGACGCAATTTTCAGGTATCTTCGTGAGTTGATCGTCGGGAATAGAAACGGCTGCGGTTGAGGTCACAAGTGCAGGTCTCTCAACACCTTCGACTGACTTTGAAGTTTTGAATTTCTTTTACCTTTCGGAATCCCCAATAAATAATATTTTATAGTTATGCAGCGTTTTTTATATTTTCTGACTATTCCTACACTGGCATTACTTGGGTACCTACTTATAAACTTACTCGTATTTCTATTGTCTATTGCAACTTAGCTGTAGGTCATACGTCATCTATGTACATATCGTCGTCCTAGGTGTAATACCCTGTAAGTGAACAAACCCAACTTTTCAGGAAAAGCAAAAAAAAAAAATCCAGTCATGCAGCATGGCAGAGCGAATTTTCGAAGAAAGCCTGATTTTATGTAAAAGGTATTTAGTTGAACTGCGAAGAACATCTCAAGTAACAACCACGTTTCTTCAAAGTGCTCCAGTTTGAGAACAGAGTAAGATATCGCAATCCTGATTTCACCATCGCGTTCAGCGTTGAAAAATCTTTACAATGAGGTACGATTTGTCAGACTGATTCATTTTTGGAGTTTATGTGTAATTTTTCCCCCTTTAGAGTGGCCCGATTCCGCCAATCTACGCCTTTTGATTGCCAAGACCAATTTTTCTGCCAAATTTTAACTTTTTATCTCAATTCTATCGAGAGTTGAATGACACATGTAAATTTTATATCGAAAGGCGTAGATGGGCGGAATCGGGCCACTCTAAGGGGGGGAAATTACACATAAATTCCAAGAGTGAATCAGTCTGACAAATCGTACCTCATTGTAAAGATTTTTACGATTCAATACTCGTACATGTGATTTTTTGTGTTTTTTAGCAGTGAATTCAGGATGGTCTGAAACGGATTTTGGTATTAAATGTTTCGGAAATTCGAGTTTTAAACATTTTGGACTGGACATTATTCGAAAATTCGCTAAAACATGATTCCGGATAAAGTATCGATTATTCTTCGGTTGCGTTTGAGACAAAATTTTAGCTTAGATTCGAATTATGGCTCTCACTTGGCCCTAAAACATTTTTAAATCTGTGTGGTTCAACTGACGACCTCTCCAGGTCCAGTCTGCTAGTTCTCTTTCGAAGCATTATTTTCATATTTTTCTCTTCCAACTACTCGTGTCCTTTTTCTTCTTACAAGTTCGTCAATCCCCTGCAGCATAATCATTAGTCTCTATTGTCCTTAGCCAGTAGATTGAGAACGACCTGCTATACTCAAACATATCTCTGTGGTTCAACTCAGTTCTCTTTCGACGCACTATTCCTAGCCAGCTGAACAAGTCAGCTCCAAAATATTATGGGATAAGTATTCTCTTGAAATAAACAAATAGTATTCTTTCAAGAAAATACTTATACCATAATACTTTGGAGCTGGCTAGAAATAATGCGTCGAAAGAGAACTGGAGAGGACATTCATGAGTTGAAACAGACAGATAATTATCTATATTATAGTTGAGTATAATAGGTCATTCTCAATCTACTGGCTAAGGACCAATCGAGACTGCACGAGATTTGATTAAATAATTTCATGGGTGTTTCCATCATATTATGAAATTATTCGAGGGTAGGTTTATTCTTAACTGTAATAGCTGTCAGGTACAGATCGACGGGACAAGTTTTTCTGAATCTAACGATACCAAAAACGCATTTATGTCACTTATGAGGAATCACATCCAAGCCGACGATAATATCATTAGCCGGCTCATATTATGTATCTTAGTTTCACCAACAATCAAGAATATTGGGTTGAGAAAAGGAAGTAGTTCTAGATTCACAAGATGTTTAATTCTATTATTGAACATCCAAATAAATTCTATTCAGAAAATTAAAGTTGAAGGGTATTTAGTCACATCTTGATAAAAAACAATATCAAATAATGAAGAAAATTTACACTGAAATATTACTCTCGATGGTTTTCTTTCTTGGTTTTCATTCTTCTGTTCTGGAACCACACTTTGATCTGAAACAGAATGAAAGAGTTGAAATAATGTCGAAGATAAAGATTTAATGCAATCGTAATTTTATTAGTCTCATTTCAGGCTCAGTAAATCTTGAGAACTGTCAACAGATTTCCCAAGAAAAGTGAGGGACACGTCCATGTATTTTGCCATTGAAAGTTAACATGATATTCCGGAGCGTAGTTGAGCGTTTTAAGGGATCGATGATCGGCATTTTGGTAATGAAAAATTATTGCCTCTTTGGCCAATAAACAAACGAGGCCTGTAATCAGCCATATCGAGAATTGAGACCTTGTATCTCAATTTTTGTAAAAAACGAGATTTTGATTTGTAGTAGGTAGGTAAGTTCTTTGGTTTTTAACGCGCATTTGGTGATTTTTTGAAGTATTTCGGCTCAAAATTGAAACTTAGTGGTGAGAAGAAATTTGAAATTGACGGAATAATAAAGAAATAAGGATGTTTTTTTCGTTCTCCTGTAAAGTATGCAAAATGTCGATATAGGTAAGGCTACTATCAAAGTTCTCTCGTGACCAATGGAGATTTACACAAGTAAATTATGAAGGCAGTTTATGCACCAAAATTCTTACCGAAAACCAAGATTATCTTCGAGTCCGCCAAGGGACTCACTGCTAGCGAAACTGAAGTTGGGTTGGTTACGAAGTTCTCTAAAGAAGTTCCATAAAATGATTGAAAGAGCTGACGAATTCAAATAAGGTCAGCGACATTCATTGGCATTTCGTCAATCTGGGTTGAGTAATACTGTTCAATATCCCTCAATATCCTGATGTCGTCGCTTTTGACGAAGTTGATGGCCACACCTTTCCTGCCGAATCGACCAGAGCGACCGATACGGTGGATGTAAAGCTCACGGTTGTTGGGCAGATCGTAGTTGATGACGAGTGAAACTTGCTGCACGTCAATACCACGGGCCCAAACGTCTGTGGTGATGAGGACTCGGCTTTTCCCCGATCTGAATTCTTTCATGATGGCGTCCCTTTCTTTCTGGGGCATGTCACCGTGCATGGAGCAAACGGTGAAATTCGCCTCTCGCATCTTGTCAGTGAGCCAGTCAACCTTTCTGCGTGTGTTGCAGAAAATTACGGCCTGAGTAATTGTCAGTGTGTCGTACAGATCGCAGAGCGTGTCGAATTTCCATTCTTCCCTCTCGACGGCGACGAAAAACTGTTTGATGCCCTCAAGCGTCAATTCATCGCGTTTGACCAAAATGCGGATCGGGTCTGTCATGAATTTGCTGGTCATTTCCAGGATTTCGTGGGGCAGTGTGGCCGAAATCAAGCATACCTGGGTGGCTGGTGGTAAAAATCTGTAAACATCGTATATCTGTTCTTTGAAACCCTTATTCAACATTTCATCCGCTTCATCGAGTACTAGGACTTTGATGCCTCTTGTTCTCAAGGTACGACGTTTGATCATGTCAAACACACGGCCGGGAGTACCACTGACCACATGCTGCCCGTAATCTAACTTTCTGATATCCTCACCCAAACTTGTACCTCCGATACAAGCATGGCACTGAACGTTCATCAAATCTCCCAAAGCCAATATGACTTTCTGAATTTGTACGGCAAGCTCTCTAGTGGGAGATAAGCATAACACCTGAGTGTCTCGTAGAGTAATATCAAGCTTCTGAAGGATAGCGATAGCAAATGTAGCTGTTTTACCAGTACCGGATTGAGCTTGAGCGATTACATCCCGCCCTTTCACTATCGGTACGATAGCTCTTTGTTGAATCGCAGAAGGTTTTTCGAATCCGTAAGCATAGATACCTCGTAAAAGATCCTCTTTGATGCGCATCTGTTGGAAGGACGAGATGACTTCAACATTCTCGCTCGTTTCAAATTCGACGTACGAAAGATCCTCTTTCACAACGCGCCGATTCTCGACAGCCATATCGAATCTGGTAAATTTATCTGAACTCAATTAAATATCACTCTTTTATACCACTCGAAATAGTGAACACGATACACGCCAAACTTCAACACTCGGAGAAACAACCGAAGTAAAATGGCGTTGTGTGATGAAACCAAACCAAGGACAACGAATATGAAACCTCGAGGATCAACGACGCGGTTTTTGTCGCTCCATATCCGCACTCTGTACGACAGTTATCACACTACTTCTGAGTCCATCGCAATGGATCGCATGGATCCTCAACTCTTTTGAGCAGCAAAGTCCCAGTTGAGTATTTCTCACCAAAAACTACAAAACACTGACGTTTGAGTGTATTTTAGGTTTTTAGAATTTTAGGTTTTCATCCGTGAATAAGTTAAACCCGCCCATTTTCTAACCCACTCAAATTTTACTGTTTTGTAGTTTCTGAATAAGAAATCCTCTAGTGGGAGTAACGGTTTTTATTTTCATACCTCTTCCATGGGTAAAAATCCTTGCATAATATTATTTTGATCTTTTTGGGTGCAAAGTAACGTTCATGATCCAATGAAATAAGAAACTGTAGCGTTTGTCATGTGGCTCCAGCTGATCCCATCTCATTGCTTGTTTAAACAAAAAATATTCTACACGTTAACTACCAATAAGACCCAAAATCCGTCAGGCGAAACTCTCACGTGAGGCCATAAGACGGTCTTTCAACCTAGGATCATGGAAGAAGGGAGACTTCCTTCTTCCATGACCTAGGATGTTAACGGACCTTTGAGATTTTAACGCTCCTAGCGGCCTTTCTTGAGAAAACACGAAATGTACCTCCATTCTACGGTATTTATAGCATCCATTCAACTCAGCATCGAAAAATGTGGTGGGTTCACATGGATCCTAGGATGAAGCTATGGAAGAAGTGGAACCACAGTCCTCTTCGACTTCGCTAGTTGTTCTGTTTACTTCCATGCTTTACTTATTCTTCCATGGTTACTTCAAAAAGGCGGGTTTGTTTGATTCTTCTTCCATTGTTTGGGACAGCGGTCAAAATATAATAATAATATTATTATATTTTGACTTCGTGTGACAATAGTTGACTGTTAGTAGCTTAGATTGTAGCATAAGTACTGGATGTCGGCGCAATAGAGGAAAAAAAATTTGGCTTCAGGCAACGTTCTCAATTAGTCGTGTGCGAGCAATCTACTTAGCCAGTGATTTCAATTCGCCTACTACCTAGCTTTGCTAAAACCCCTAAAACTGGGGTCTTATGCTATCTTGAGCCAAGTGATTTTCGTAGTCTCTTGTAAAATTTCGGGAAATCGTCGATATGTAGGTGTTGAACGACAGGTTTCGCAGATAGAATCAAATTTTGATATCACTCTAGTCGTTAACAGTAAAATATAAGTTCGAATATTTTTCTTATTTAGATTTTAATACACACTGAATCCTTTGGCAATTCTACAAAAACTGTACAGTTCGGCATTTGAGCACAGCGACAATATCTTTGCACAAAATAAGCGGTTGGTACCTGTCGTTCAGAGAGGTCGAGTGCCACAGCTATTTCGTACCTCCTCAACCGTGTCAAATATTTTGAAGCAGCGAATTCCTCTTCTAACTGATGGAGCTGGCTTTTTGTAAAAGAGGTCCTCTCATGACGGCTGCTCTCCGGTCTTTGAGCCTGCCAATCTGGAAAACCACACCAAGTTTGTGGATAAATTGTGTTTATTTGTTCAGTGAATATAAGTAATATAATTAATGTTTAGTAAGCGCATAGAAAAGTATTAATATAAGGCAGTTATGTACGTACAAATCTTGGAAAATGGTCATTGGCATGTTGGTCTTCACAAAGTTCTGTATTAAAATCCCCTTTAGAGAGAGAATTTATCTCAATGTAGGGTTTTAATACTGGTATTGGCCAATTACTCCTCCATTACTACTGGGACCGTACAACAATATTGATTTCTAGGTTACCCCAAAAATACATTAAGTACAGAAATTTTGTAGTTACCAGAAAACTGTCGAGGTTAAAAACACAGATCTCTGAATTATTCGATGATCTTTTCAGTCCAAACCAAGAACTCCTTTCAAATTTTGAGTGTACGAAGCTAGGGAATGAACGGCTGGGCAAGTATAAATATTGAGTGTTTTTACTGTATGTGGATCGTATGTTATCAGTGGTGATTGGTCTACTAGCTTTTGGAGTTACCATACCGAGGTGAGTTGGAATACACTACTAATCATGTAGGTTGTAGCAATAGTAATTTGGAGGTGAATCGAGCCACACCATAGTTGAATCTTTGGTTAATCCAAAGTCCCACCTTAAGATTCGATCTTAGACACTTCACACTTGTCTCTCCTTCAATTTATCCCCTGGTAAGTTTCATGGCCACAGCGAATTAATTTATAGCACAGTGGGAATTAGTTTATAAGAAGCACTATACATTGCATACATATGTGTAAGGACTTGAAATAGGTCTTGGGGCGTTGTTTTCTTGCTCTGTGAAGGAAAAGGTTGAAAATACAACGAAGATAATTTCCATGTTGAGAACCACCAGGTTCTCAGATTTATGGGTGGTAAATATAAGAAATGTCTTTTCTCCCTATGAAATGTGTAGGTACCTATTTCTAACCATCAAAACTGTACTATCTCCGCGCCTTCCCCTCCTCCAATCCTAGTCCTTTGTCGCCTACCTTCTTCGCTTCTTCCTCTTGCTACACATAATATGTGTGGGTAACACTATATTATAGGGCGTAGAGAACGATTATGTGTGGGTAACAGGGAAACGTAGTTTGATTTATAGTCATGATATTCTGTTAATTATAGCAGCCATTACACATAAGTATGTATAAGCTGCATAGTTCTGGTAATTATTATTTTTTTTCCTTCGAAGGTTTGAAGCCTACACTAACTGGAAGAAGACGGAATTACGATTGAATTCAACGAACCATCATTCTCTCAACGAAAATCCAGGGAGGCGACCTGCTCTCGATAGCTTCACCAACCAACGCACCATACCAGTGAACAGACGTTTTTCGGGAGGCAATGGCACGCGCTTGGATAAAATCTATGACCCCAAGCGAGAGATCATTTCCCCCTCAAATTGGAGTAGTCGGAACAAACCTATTGGCAAGGTATTTCGAGGAAGCAAATTATTTCGACCAAGGTACAAATCTCTCAAGACAACATGTGACAGCAATGTTTACAAAGTATACTCGAACAACGAAAAGTCCGCTATGTTTAGGAATAACTACGAGTTGTGGAACATAAATAACTTCTCCGACTCTCCGAGCCACAAAATCCGGCGTTCTGAACCAGCAGACGAGTTTAGTGATGATACCCATTTCATATTAGATGACGATTATTCGCTACTAAATTACGTTGATACTTGGAAAGGGTTGAAACAAGTGGACGAAGAATCAAGTGATCGAGGAGAAACAATCAAAAGGGGAGCACTTAAGAAGAAAAAGTCAAAACGAGAGTCCGGCGATAAGGAGTTCTCTGTAATGTTTCATTCTAGAAAAGACCATGAACTCCGAGATACGTTGTCTAGTAGTTATGATTTTTATAAAAATGGAAGGGAAAAAAACATCCTTCACTCGGAGAAGAAGAAATATAAACACGAATTTGGCTCTAAACCTGAGAGAAAACTAAGTTTTATGGAAAGGCGCAATAACTTGAAAGAGTCTTACGATCATGTAGCGAGAACTCCTCTGAAGAGACCGAAAAAGAAGTACCCATTCTGGTCAAGTAGAAGAGACAAAGCTAGAGCGAAGATAGATACTTTGAGAAGTGCGTTATTAACTAACTCTAAAGGATCTTTGACGTCATTGGTCCCTCCAAGGAATGTTTTGCACTGGGCTACAACACGAAGCTACGTAGCAGCGATTAGCGAACAAAATAGAATGATGCCAGAAGTTATGACATCTAGAGCACCTCTAGTCCCGCCCATGTTAATTCCTTTCTTGAATTTGACAGATTCAATGTTGACTGCAAGAAAGAGTGATGTGGCAAGCAACCCCTCGTCCATTTCAATCAATCAGGCTGCTGTACAATTGAATCAAAGTGGAATCCCACAATATCTCCGTTTAGGAAACGACCACCTCAACATACGGAACCTGAATCCGAACTTACCGTTTCCTTTTGCATTCAATATTCCTATCGCCAAACAAAGTGAATATACTGCACCAGTGTATGGCCCACCAGTACAAGTGACCACTCCAGTTGTGTTCTTCTTCAACGCCCCCACTGAGGGCATAAATCCACTTTCAAGCCACTTGGATAGTTTTAAAAACACAACCACGTGGAACGCCAAGCAAGGACCACCGGGTAATAGTCTGAACGCTTTATCTACTCTGGTAAATTTGGTCACTTACCAAATGGACGCAGCTGGTAACAGTAATGAGAGCAACAGCCCGGTCAAACAAAGTGTACCGTTTCCACGGCATCTGGAAAAACCGAGGAAAAATGTAGATATCGACCAAGAAGGTTTGACGCTGACGGCTCCAACTAGGAGATCACATTATGTTCAAGATGTAAAAATTAATTCAATAACAGCGGACCAACGTGCTGGACTAGATGTCTCGCCAGATCCACTCATTGGGGCTGAAGCCCTTGTACATCTCTTGCAAAACGCTCTGTTACCTCAGAATCCCGTTTATAACAACGTGGGAGCAAGTGAAGCTCCAAAGGTGATCGCAAGAACTTCTAAGGAACCCAGCATCATAAATGAGTTGCCAATTGATAACAATTTGATACGTATCTTAGCACCGACCAGGGCAGTTCTGACCGAAGTTGCTCCTCTACTACCGCTCTTTACAACTGAATCTCTGATGAGTAGATTCAGCGACATCATAAGCCAAAATGCAGATCGTAAAATCCCAATCGTTTACGATTTAGAAGAAGCTCCCCAATTAATGTCAAAACCTACTAAATTAAATATGACTATTTTAGGTCACGTGTTACATGAAATGCCCTTTAGTAGGTTCCAACGCAATATCGTTGATTGTCACGCAAGCACGAATAAGACAAGTAAGAAAAAGACGTCGACAAAACACAAGCAAATTGAAAAGCAGACCAACTTGACGACTGCTTGGCTTTCCCATATACTGACAACAACTGAAAATATGCTGTACTCAGAAATGAAAATGCTAAGCCAACTTGAATCAAACAAGACAAAGCCTAAAATAATCAATTTACGATTCAAAAGCAAAGCAAAACCAAATGGTACACCAGTCACTGGCAAGCCTGATTCAAAACTAAACGAGAAGATGGTGAACAAGAACCAAAATTCTACTGCTCCAAAGCAAAGAGAAAGGAAATCCATCACTAGCCCTGTGAGCTCTGTAACTAAGGTAGGTATAGCGGTTAATATCTTGTTACATATCCTTAACTGCAACAGGTACTTACCAAATTTGCTCAATGAATACAATGGTCAATCAGTATTCAAAACAAAATTAAGAGCCAACCAACATTTGCCATTAATTGTTTATATCTAATGTTTAAATACTCTACTCCAATGTTCACACTTTTTTTTTCGTTTTGTTTCAAGACAGCCTGTCACCACTGAGGGAAAAGACATTTCAACCAGAAGCTGCTGCTGTTGTTGTAACTGCAATTACTGCAAGGATGGAAAAGGCTCAAAGACGGGAAGAGATGGATGTAGCAGACATGGCTCGACATGCGCTCATTCTCTTACGTACGACACCAAGCATCACACTCCGCCATTAGAACTCCAATATCCTGCGTGCCATACAATATTTCCATGGGCTCAATTTCCTGTCCGAGCTGTCATCACGAATTCACCTACAAGCTTGGTTTCAAGAATCTCATCGTATGATCTATTATTGGGCTGTAAATAAGAAACGTTTTAGCGCACAAATGACTACCAACTTGCTGAAACTATAAACATTCTCAACTCGTCATGTTTTCAGCCTTAAATCCGCATACAGCAGTTGGAGAGAATGGACACAATTTTTGGTTTATTATCTTCGATAATGAACCATTGGAATCGCCCAAAGAAAAAAAAATTTTAACCCCCCCTCAAAATTTGTTGGTTTACGTTTCAAGATACGTAGATTCAGAAAATCGAATAAAAAAAAATCCGTCCGTCCGCCGTACGCCGTCCGAGGCACTTTGCCCAGTTAGCGTTGAGTTAAAATTACGAAATTTGGTTTCTGGGTTTGGACCAGCCCCACAATGATCCACGAAACTTTTCATAACCCTAGGTCAAGGGGAAGGGGTTCAAAACGAATTTTGAAATGTTGAAAATTCCATATCTCGAAAAATTCCCATCAAACGGTATGTTTTTTATTTCATATTTAGATAGAGTTTGTTCCGTAGAATTTTTTAAGACCATCTGCAGCTTTGTACGACCAGCCGTTCGTTCACAATGACGGCTCAAAAATTGTGCCTCACAACCCGATCGTGAATCAAACTGTTGAAATACAGGTCCATTTTCATATTAACAAGCTCTTTGGAACATCATATGGCTTAAGTGATGTCGAGTTTGTTGTTCTGAGGTGCGTTTCGTGCTACGGAAATGAAGGTAATTTCGAATGTTTGTTGGTAGGTACTTCTTTTATAGAAAAATTATTACCGACGTAGTATTAAAAACCCCAGAATTATAACGTATTAATTAATCATAATTAATAATAAATATTATTAATAATAAATACGAATTATTAATACCTAACAATAAATTATAATAATTTTCACTAGGTACTTGATAAAATTATTAATAATTAGTGATAATTGATAATAATAATTAATCTAACATTTAGGATCTAGACATTTAGACCTAGTGATCTAGACAGAAGGGTGATCTGTACAAAGAAGATAATGAACCGTTGTGTCAAGAATTTAGTTAACTTTTGAATGACCTGAAAAATTACGAATCTTTTAAGACCAATTGGATTTTTGTGCGACCAGCCGTTCGTTCACAGTCAGCGCGCAAAGGTTTAGGAAAAACACTAAACTTCGCGTCGAAAACGGCCGTTACGTGGGTCCACCTGCAGACGCCCAGAATAAAACTACCTTTTTTCATCTTCCCGGTAAACTACAGACTGGAAATTTTAACCGTGAGTCGGGGATAGAGCACATTGCAATATTCACTCGGTTTCTCATCTGTAAAATTGTTTAAATAATTTTAAACAAATACCTATTTGTTTAAACAAATTAAATTTTGATGATGAGCTAGATACTTGAAATTTTAAATTAGGTCAGAAATGGATGACATTTCAATATTCACTCGGTTTGTATGACATGGTATGAGTATGGTATGGTATATTATGGTATGTATGGTTTGGTATATTACAGTATGGTATGATAGGAAAGAAATTCGTATGGTATGGTATGAGTACGGTGAGAATATGGTATGGTGCCGACTTGCAACACAGTCTGGTATAGACAGAAGGGTGATCTGCACAAGGAAGATAATAAACCGTTGTGTCAAGAATTGGCAGAGTTTTTAACACTAGCATGATGTCAGATGAACCTGGAAATGGCAGAAACCGTACCTGCTGGAACAATCTTAGATCTCTAAAAACCATGTTTTTAATTAAGGAAAAAAAATACTGAAAGCTACTGCTTATGGCCAAAATTAGAAGTGTTTTAATTCTAGATAACATTGTTTTTAATTTATGAATGACATCATGTTGCAGGTTTAGGCATGCTGCTCTTTAACATGATTAAGAATTGATTCCAATGCTGTCATGTATGTGATGACCGCATACGTCAGTCATTGGTAGTTTTTACGCAAAAAGTGGTCTAACCCCATTTATATATTCGATTACTCTATTCTGGATTGATCTCGATTCTCGATCACTTGACCCAATGTTCTTCATATTCTATGAAAGTACCTAACAGGAAACTGAAGCCTGAAGGGAACACTAGGAAAATGAAGCCAGAAAGAATTCGTTAGGGCATTTCTTATGCTGAATTACAGGCACGCGACCAACCTACCTGCGCTCCACAGGAGATCGTACTCGTTGCAACAATCGGAGTACTCAGGTTCAAAGGCGTTCGGCCAGGGACAGCAATCCGCCCAGCATGCGGACATCTCAGTGGTGATGGACGTGTCAGTTGTATCGGCCATGGCGGAGATTTTGTGACTGAAGCTGGTCACCGAGATAGTCAGCTTTTTATATGAAGCTTTGACCCTTTGTCGGTATAAGAACCGAGCTGGGTTAGAGAAGAAAAAAAAACTCTCTCCGCCTGAGGTCAAGTGCACCTACACATGATAATCAAAGCCAAAATTTCGGTGAAAAAAACATTGAGATTTTCGTTTTGTAAACGGTTGTGCACTACCCCTAGTCGTTTTTCGAAATAATCCACTTCATGGTGATGAAACAATTTGACATTTTCGTAGGATAAACATTTAAACTATAAATCGACCCGAAAAACAAGTAACTGGTCACTGGAGCCATTCCACAAAAATAACAAAGAAGTAATTACTTCACCTCAACTCGACATAGAATATCACACAGGGATTTTATTGTTGTTTTGGCCTTTAATTATGAACCTTATCATTGGCAAAATTATTGGTTTTGCAAAAAGAAACTGATTTTTCTTGTTTATTACTTTATAAAAACCGCGGTATTTTGTAAAAATGTGAACATTCACAAATCGTACTGACGAATGAGTACTAGTTGTGTTGCTAGTAGGGTACAGTCGTGTACCTTGTCGCCGTTATTTGGTTTATATTTTTTCCTGAGGCTAATTATGGTCCGATTTCTTTGATCTGTCTCCATCAAGCAATTGTCGTCACACAATTCCCAATTTTTAAAATATTTTAATCAGCATCTTCCTGGATGCTGCACTAATTATTCACGACCAATCCTAACTGGCTCAAGGTACAAACATGGCTTGTACCTTGAGCCTGCTATGATTGTACCTGGAGCCACCCTCTTTAAAGGCTTCAGAGTGACAATTTGTGCCAAATTCAGGTAGTAAGGGGTGATAAATGAATAGTACCAAGTATTTAAAACGCCTTTTTATTATGAAAAAATTAGCGAAACATCGCATGCACTAAAATCGACCAATGAAAACTTCGACAGTAAAGCGGTACTGAAGAGGGTAGTGGGTTAAGACCATGATTGCGGTTCACGGAACAAAGAAATGATTCCTCGCAACGCATTAACGAGGTTTCAGATCTGACAAGAACGTTTGATAACATCAATTTTTTCATTAAGGATAACGCGGGTGTCACCGCGGGGATGACTCGCCCAGTGATTTATGAGGCGGCAACGGCAAAAGCGGGTGTTTAGATGAGTTGGAAGAAATAATTTAAATGAATCCAATGTTACGTAGGTAACGTACGTTCATTTAGTTACCGGATTACCCTTGCATAGGTGTCGATCTGCCTTGCGAATTAGTACCGTATTTTCTCTTAGGTAGTTGCGAAGGCCATACTAAAGTTATCGGCTCAGGTCTAGTTCTATAAGCACTGCCAAATTTACATACTTACTGTTAAAAGTACGTTAAAAAAATATATATATATTCCTTATAATAGCATAATAGGGTCATTCTCATTTTTTTTAATATGCATTTATTTAAAGATATTTACAATGATAAATTGATAGGAGTAATATCTACTACAAATGCTACTCCCCACCATAAGTGTAGAACTTGTGCTGTGAGGAGGAGTTGCAATAATAATTTACATCACAATTAGGGTACCTACCTACCTACATTTTAAGTTACGACATACCTAATTTAGGGGTTCCTGACAAAAAATAAATGAACAAAAATGTATTGAGTACATGTTAAATTAGTTAAACAACAAAATAATTTAGTTGTTTCTGACAAATGAACCAAAAGTTAACTTCTTATCAAGTCAGATATTGCTGATTGTAATACTTCTTGAGGTCTTTTTTGAAACCAGATAGCGAAGAGATTGAGCGTAAGCTTTCAGGCAAGGCATTGTACAGTTTCACACCTCTATAGTTTCACACCTTTATAAGGCTTTGCTTCCGCGCTCTAGTGACACCCTCTTCCAGGTACGACAATTGGTTACTACGCACAGCTTTGTGCATTCTAATTATCATAATTTTATTCATTAGATAACGGAGAGGAAGGACTTGAACTTGCCTAAACAACTCATCTGAAGGGTATCTTATACGTTTTTTGAGTAAGACTTAGAGTAGGAGTTTTTGCGCCACAAATACAGAATCCAGGACACCTGCACTACTACCTCCCCTTATTTCAGGACAAACACAGTCTAACCGATCGCAAGTCCTGCTGTGGCATTTAATGGTACAGATACGAGGAATATCGTTCTCTCTAAGAGCAAAAGCGATGAAATTTGTCTTCGCAAAATTCACCATCATTCCCATATCCCCCAGGTAGGAGACAGCTCTCGTGAGGCAGTCCTCAGCCTTCCCAGTCACTAGCTCCCAGGTTTTAGCAGCGACTATAATTACAGTATCATCCGCAAACGAAAACACTACTCCATCCATCCGCTCCTCCAGAAGCCCATTTAGAAAAACAATGAAGTAAATTGGTCCTAGCACAGTTCCCTGAGGGATGCCACAAATACACGGTCTTTCATCACTAATGGTATCACCAACCTTCGTTACATGGCGTCTACCTTCAAGGTCCATTTGTCAAATACTAGGCTGATGCCTGTGTTCAACTGCTGTGAGTAGCTTGGGATGAGGGATCGTATCAAACGCTTTAGCCATATCCATGTAAATGGTAAGCACCTTCTCCCCAGCATCCAGTGAAGTCACAACCTTTTGGACCAAATAGCTTATCGCATCATCTGTACTTCTACCTTTACGAAATCCGAATTGTCTATCATTTATTTTTCCGTTTGCTTCCAAGTAATTAACAAAAAAATTTTTAGCCAACCTTTCTATTATTTTAGCAATAATTGGCAGGAGGGAGGAAATAGGCCTGTAGTTGCCCATGTTCTCAGGGTCACCTTTTTTAAAGATGACTCTTTAATAATATTATTATTTGACCATTTGATGTCCGCAGTCTTTAACATCGTTTTTTACATGGGTTTTCAGCTTCAAAAAAGGATTTTGGTATCAATTTGTAGGTTTTTTGGAAAGGAATGCAGCGGTATAGTTAAAAAGTACCTAGCACATCCTCAAGAAAAAATATTTTAATGTAAAGTTTGAAAAAGTCATCAGTGTTACGGTCTCAAGAGGGTGGGTGTGAAGTTCATTAACATCTGAAGTGACACCTCATTTTAAAGTTTTTTTTTTATGCTGAACACGATGGTGACTTCAGAATTACGATATCGTATTAAGTCCTCAAACTGGAGCACTTTGAAGATGAAGAAACGTGGTTGATACTTGAGACGTTCTTCATGGACGTCAAGTCCTTCAATGGAGACATTTTACATAAGACCAGTTATTTCAAATATTCGATCTTATAGATTTTTTTTTATAGGCATTGATAGCTGCTAAAAGACAGCGTCGGTAAAGAGAGAAGCGAAAAGCAAGATACAGACTGAATCATGAAGAAAGAAATGACAAGAGGAAGAAGATAGACGAAATGACAGCTCGTGAAGCTATAAAGGAAAACAAGAAGATATCATATAGGATCGAAGAAGAAGGCATATAGGGATCGAAAAAAAGTGTTCAAGAATTGTTTTCTTAGATAGATCTACTGCACCTATTCACGGTAACACTCCTGACAGGTGCAGTAGATCTACTGCACCTGTCAGGAGTGTTACCGTGAATAGGTCCCCATAACAGTTTTTGGGAACAATAAATAGATTTAAATCAATTTGCGACAGCTTGCTTTGTTATTCTAAATGTAGTTTAGAAATTCATAGATTGCTGAAGGTTTTCAGAGCTCGAAGACGTGTACCAGGCCGCATTTTGTTCCATTCAGACTCTTTTTGTACGGTACCTAACACTCTTGACAAAACTTCCTTTTGAGTTCAAACGTTCAAAATTGATAAAAAGAAAGTAATACTGAAACAACTGACAACTGATGATCAAATGTGTTGTTCTGAACATCTACAGTAGGTAACATTCCAGATCAAATTTTATTCAAAAACATTGCTTTATTTTTTCCCCTAACTTGGAGGGTCCAGAAAAGCCAAACGGTCAAATTATAATATGAATATGAGAATGACCCAATAAGCTTGTAAAGTTCGACAGTTCATCGGAGTTCCCCTTTATTTTAACAATAGTGTCTTAGAATCAGCACTATAGAGCACGACTTCAGATAACAACACGGTGATCAACTTATCTAATCGCCGTTGTTCATGTCTCATCTGGCTAGTGGTTCCCGTTTCGTAGGCCTCCTGTTTGATCATGCCAGTAGGGGCGGCCGATTGTCGATAGTAGCCAACAATCGATTGTTTCAATGCTATCGACTAGAAACAATCGATTAACAATCGAACATTTTAAATACTGTTTTTGAAAATTGTAATGAAATGAAATTTTATTCTTCATAAAAAGGTACTTCAATGCACATAAATAATTAATGGAGAATTAGTCCCCGCGTTAGGGTGATGAGTCAGTACCGAGTCGGTACTCGTACCTACAAAAATGTACCTTACAATAATAATTATTTTTTTACATTTTTTGTTTAATACATAGTACAAATAATATATAACATTTTACATTTTATTATGTATCGTACAAATAGTATATAAGCCTCCAGATTAGTGATTATGGGTTACCTATTACAGAAAAACGTCTTTGGAATTAATGCGATGTAGAACTTTGATTGTCATTGGAATAGGTTTAAAAAAATGCACAGTGAACAATTTAATGTAGAAATTCAATCATAAAACCAATGAAAAATAGGAATGCAGTAAGAAAATTTATTCTAGTAACCATACATTGCCTTTCAAAAAAATCTGCATGTCAGCCTTCTGGGGGTCAAGGCGGCTTTTATTTTCGGTGACGATGTTCTGATGGCACAGATGTAAAAGGAATTATAAAATATCTTCTGGCGATTGCACTCAATTGAATACCTATAATATGAAAGACAAATATTATTTGTCTTCAAAAATATTTGTATCTCCAGGTACAGGCAGCTCACACAAATGAGGGTGTCCACAGTGGCTGATCGCTGATTTTTATCAGCTTCTTTTGCTGCTTCCAGCTTGTGGCAAAAACTGTACTTTACACTTTGCGACACAATTTACACTCCGAAGTGGCGTGGTCTTTACGGATGAAAAACTCCCACACGTCAGATTTTTTTGAAATACTCATGATGGTTGAACGAAATCCTCGAGAAGGTTGAACGAAAACTGAAACGATTTCTTCTTTTCTGATGGTGGGAGAAGGCGGTTGATGGGCAGAGTCAAGAATTTTCGAGGTACACGGGAATAGGGGAAGTCTCTGTTTGGTTGTGTAATGTATTTCCAGCCTCTGTCTACCGTGAATCGGATTCACTGAGTAACTCAGATGCTCATCTATTTTTACGAAAGCCAGCTGAACAATGCTTTAAGTATTGTACTTTAAGCGAGTGAGCGTTAAGTGAGCTGCTGTCATTCTCTGCTTAGCATCAATTAGAAAATGCTTGCATACGAGTCTGCAACACATTGAGACATTTTCATGTGTGTTCGGTCATCGTCAATTTTTTTCGCTCACGATACTCTCGCGTTTGTTCACTGATCGTTTTGAAGTAAAAGAAGTACGGAAATGGTTGAAAATAATAAACCAAAACAAAATGTCAAACACAACACAACAAGGTAGTGAAGTAAGGTGTGAGTCACTACAATTCTTTGAAGTTGCATACCTATTTCCGTCAGCAATTTCGAGCGAGCGTCAAGAGTGACGTTTTCTTAGTTCATGTACCCAAGCATCAAAATATGAAAACAGTTGATTGTTATCTACGCAACACAGTCTATTTTTATTATTGGTATCGCCTGAGCAAGTTTTCGTGACGATTTTTCAGTTTTGTGCCAAAGCAAAGACATAAAAATGCCGAGAACAATAATAGTTTTGATGGTTTTTGCTACAAAGCAATTATTGCTTAGTAGCAAAACCAATCAAAACTATCGATTGTTTGGAAAATACAATCGATTGCATTTCGATTGAGAGTAACAATCGATCGATCGATAGTCACAATCGACAATCGGCCAACCCCTACGGGGCAGTTACAGACGTGGATGGAAGTGATTCCTACTCGATCATCCAATTTTTATTTCTTCTTCACAGGTATGTTTAGTTATAGTTAATGTATTCAGTTTTAGTTAATGTGTTCAGGTTTAGTTTTTCGTTCAAGTCTTTCTTTCAAAATATTGTATTCTCGATCGTTCTCCATTATTGAAATAAATTCTTCTTTACAGATGCAATCATCCATGGATTTATTCCGAGTACGAATCTTATGTGCTATAATACCTAAGTAGTAATATCATAAATGCTATGTTGATCATGTATAAACGATATAATAACATAATATTATTATTGTATTATATCGTTTATGCACGATCAACATAATATTATTATTCATTGTATGTCACATGTCCACCACGTCGAGTCTTGCGATTCTGAACTATCATGGCGGAATTCATAGTCCTGCCTAAAGTAAAAACCATTCTTGACTTCCGAAAGTAAAGAAATCCCTAAAGGAAATGGTTAGTCTGATTTCTAATTCATAGTCGTTGATAATTAGCCCCAATCTGATTGGGTCCGCTACTTAGGACTTCTTCATCTTCACAATAAATTGAAGAACAGTGGATTTAGGTACATACCTATTTACTTGGTACATACTTGAATTTAGGTACATCGACTTGGAAGAATGAATTCCTTCTTCCATGGTACATGGACTTGAGTAGAAATGTATAACCGTACTGCAACCTTTTGTGAATCAGGGACGGAAAAAAATTGATTTGTGAATCCCAACTCCATCGTTCCATTATTTGGCACTATTTAATGTATTACGAGTTTGTGCATTTAAACTTTAATTGCTTCGTATAAATATGCCGTAATACTGCGTTGATAATGTAGGACATACAGAAGAGTGACGTTTTGCAATTTAATAATAGCGTAAATTGACAGTAGGTAGTTCATTTTTAGTCATCTCAATTGAGCCTTTGGGCGACGATGTTTTATCCGTTTTGAATATCATCAGACGTGTCTGAGATGACCTCGAGTAATGCTACGGAGCTTTCTTGAAAGGTAAAATTTATTGGAAGACGAATTGAAGGTACCGCTAGAATGTGTTGTTTAGTGAACAATCAGTCAAGAGAGTGGTCTACTGGAAGAACCTCTCAAAAAGAGTTTCTGTTGTGGTTCGAGTTGTGTCAAGTTATCTGTTTGTGGAGTTGAGGCCTGCGAGGAGGAAGTGTTGACATAAATTCAATTCAAAGTTTGGCGAAATTTATCAACGATTTATGTCCACTATTCGTCGCTTGATTTGCCAAACATAAAAAGAAAACACGATAAAATGAGATTCTCAAGGAAGTAGAAGTTACAGAAGTACTATGTGCAGAACAGAAGTTTTAGGAAATTATAAGAGAGATTAATCATATCTCCAGAGTATGATTTACTAGATGGACGTAAATAGATAATGAAGAACATAAAAATATACTCAATAGTGGTCGTTAGTTGACAAATATTGACATGGATGTGTCTCAAGGCTGGGGGTGTCAATCATTCACAAAATGCAACGTTTTTGTTAATGATAGTCATATACAACCAATCAGTAACTAAGTAATTGTAACTCCTTGAGTATTCATACCACGAAAATCGTTCACGACTCGTTGGAATCGTCAGATTTTAAATAACATTTTCATGGGCTCCAAAACCCTGCAATCGTAGTGAAAGCTGCGCTTTGTAACGTAAATCCAAACAAACCGTAAGTGCCAAGGAAAACATTTTCGATTGTCACTTAGTATAGGAAATAGTAGGTGTAGTACACTGTAGAGGTTTCAAGAATATTTGGCTTTTTCATAATGTTTTATTGAGTAGTTTGGTGACTGATGGTAGATTCAAAAGTGAAAAACGCAAGAAAAAGACACATCCATGATCTTGAAGGTACATTAGGGAGATCTTTTTAAACGAACGTTTGAATGAAAGGAAGCCATTGTTCTCGGTCCAAAATTTTTAAAACTCGAATTCCCGAAAACGTTTTACCCCAAAATCCGTTTCAGACCATCCACTGCCAAAAGACACAAAAAACATACCTAATATATTATGTATATGTATGTGACATTCCAGACTATAACAACTGAATTGAGATAAAAACTTCAAATTCGCACAAACAATCTGTTTTCACCATCGTGTTCTGCGTTGAAAAATCTATAAACTGAGGTGTTACACAGCAAAACATCGAGACAACATTTATTATAAAATTGGTTGTTTCTTCGAAAATTCGCTCTTGACTTTGGATTGTTTGTGATTTATATAAAGTTGAGCATCCGAGGAAAGTAAACATTCCATAATTCCAGTAGCTCTTAAGGACAATACTAGGCTCAAAATATTTGGTGAACGAATGTGCATTGTTTTCCAGAATATTTAGACCATCAGGACCGTCTAGTCCAGCTGCGAACAGAGCTCATTTCTTCTTTTCAACGATGGAACATGATGAAGGACATGAAGACGGAATGGGAAGATCTACAGTCAATGAGGAAGTAGGTTGATTTTCAATTTAAATTAATGCTCTATGCCGTAGCCCAAAATATTGTCAAGTACTTAACTTGAGTTTTACAATTTCAGGTTGACAACTCTGCGTATGTCTTAGTGAAAATTGCCAGACTTTACACTGAAAGGTTGTGGAATGACGTTTGTCTGGTCGTTGGAGGCGTTGAGTATCCTGCTCATCGTTTGATTCTGTGCTTATCCAGTGAAGTGTTCAAAGTGAGTTCAGGATTTGTTTTTTTCCCCCTTTATTCAACGATAACAATACAAAGATGCATTTTTTTTATTATATGTTTGACAAGGCATACAAAACTTCAAGTAACCTACATAATTTGTAGGTTACTTAATTCAATTTAATTGAATTCAATTTAATTGAATTCTTTTAATCAGGTGATGCTGATGAATCCTCAATGGAGTGAGTCACATGAAAGCCGAGTTGTTCTGAAAGAAACTCAAGCTTGCATGAAAATATTCGGGGAATTTATCGAGTATTTTTACACTGGAAAGATTAAAGTTAACCTGGAAATCATCACTCCTTTGCTGGCTCTTGCTGACAAATACAACGTCAAGGTATTTATATTGATTTTCTTAATTAAACTACCAGTACGTTACAGTAATTTATTTGTAGTACATTATAATATAATGTACTAGTATAATAGTACATTATAGTATAATGTAGTATAGTATAATAGTACATTATAGTATAATGTAGATCTATTAAATCCTGAAAACATAATATTATTATGTTTTCAGGATTTAATAGATCTGTGTATCGAGTACATGTGCAATCACATAGCGTTGGCAGCCAGCAACAACCAACTTGTCACTTGGTACCAGTACTGCCTCTCCCTTAGCCACCATGCTGTTACTTTGGTGAGTCTTTTTATTCGCTATTATTAGGAAGTTATGAAGAAGTATCTTTCACTTATGCGTAATTATTTCAATATTTCAGGCGTGTCAAGACTTTCTAAAATGGAATTTCGAAACAGTTGCAAGAGGCAAAGATTTTGGTAATTGTAACCAAGAAATCGTTTCAGGGTTGCTTCAATGGAATGACTTGGTGGTCACTGATGAAATCGCTTTGTTTCAGTGAGTATTAATGTTTTTTTTTTCTGCATACAAAGCCATCACGTGTTTATTTGAAACACATCACTTAGGTGGGTGGTCAGAACCATAAAACAATGGCTATTACTGCTTGATTGGCAAGTTGAGTACATGTGCGAATGGGGAGGCTCATGCGCAGAGCCTTGTGGGATCGAGGATTCTGTTAATTGCAGACGTCCACTATAAGAACAAACTTGAGGGTGCACGATTCAGAAATACGATCTGTGTTTTACTGACGATGGTTTACGACGAAACCGGTCCCAGTGACAGTGCAAAAGCCTTTTGGTACAATTTGTTCCAAAAATAAGGTCTTGAGCTTCACCAGTAAATTTGGGGCGTTGTGCACACGCTGATAGGGACAGAATCGAGCTACAACGCTTCATTTCTCCTTAATGGATGTTGGAAATAACCTGTAGGTTGTGTACAGTTACTATTGGAAAACAGTTTTAATCGTTTCCTGAACATTTTTGATTCATGTAGCTTTTGCACTCTGGCTGTCTAGTTTTGCTGGAAATAGACTTTTTCATCGTGAGACTCTTCTTTTTGTTCCTGGAGATGGATTTCCACTTTTTAGCCACACCCTCCTTACGTTATGTACACGATTCTAGGTTGGAGAAAAAGTAATCCATTTTCTTACGTTCTTTTTGAAACTTTATTTATAATAGATACAGTCACTCATTTTGATCCAAGTATGCCCCCTCTTTTTCGCTGACTCCTTGCCATTTAGAAGCCAACTTTATGATGCCACTCTTTTTAAACGATTTTTCCTGGGAGGCAAAAAAACTGAATGAGTGTAATTTTAGACCACTTGAAGCGTTTGCAATGGACAAAAAAGATGGTAGTCGCTTGGTGCCAGGTCTGGTGGGTGCATCCCAGCCTAGCTCCCTGAGCTTCATTTGAGTCATCTTCAATGTGCGAGGTCTGGCTTTGTCTTGGTGGATCCCCTATCGACCAGTTCGGGCCTCTTCTGGTCGATCGCCGCTTTCAAGCGGCCCAATCGCTGGCATAGAGGTCTGACTTGAGGGTTTGGTAATTTGTGTGCCCCCTTCCAGTCCCACCAAACACTCAGAGCTTCCGGGCCGTCAATCCTTGACGCTTGAAATTGTCATACGTGATCCATTTCTCATCACCAGTTGCCAATCTTTTAAGAAACGGGTCGATCTCATTCCTTTTAGCTAAAGATTCGCAAATTATACGCGGCTCATTCGGTTTTGGTCCGTCGGTTTTTTTAAGCCCAGTTTTATGTAAGTGGTTCAGCACAGTTTTGTGATCGATATTCAGCTCCTGAACAATGCTGCGACAGCTCTCATGCCGATCCTTCCTAACCATATCTAGAATTTCATCGACATTTTCGATGGTAGGCCTTCCTGGGGTCTTGAAAATTTCCCAAACGGAACCGACAAAACCAAAATTGAGCATGATTGGCCGTTATCGTGTCGGGACCATACAGTTTATGGTCCGGAAAAACTAAACAGTATTCAATGCTGTTTAGAATTTCACCGTCTGACTTGCGTTTTCCCCTTTGTCGAAAACAATTGTAAACATACCGGATTCTCCTTGTTCACCTCCATCTTCAACGCTCTAACTCACAACTAAATCCACCATCCACAACGATGGTCCAATGTCGTTTGTTTTGAAGAGTAATTCCCATTTTCAACAAGTATAAGGTTAATCCGATGACATAAATAAAAATATATATATATATGCCAGTGCCTGTAATATAATGATTACTTTTCCCCTAACCTTTTTGTTACAAAACAAGAAAGAAGAGGTACGGTGATTATAATGGTGTTTGTTTTCAGTATTATCGAAGGCTGGTTGGAATACCAACAGCAGACTCTGCTGGAAGAAGGAGTGGCTCTTGACGTGATGGAATCGACTTTAACGTCACTGGTATACGAGGTCATGTCCCATGTCCGATTCCCAATGATGACTCCCAGACATTTGGCTGAGTTACTAATCAACCCCTTGGTCCAGAAGTACAAGGAGTTTTTTCTTGAGAGGATGTCGATAGGAATGTCTTTCCATAGTAGTAAGCATCATCTAGTCGCTCAATTTACTGCCCTGTCAATATTATTACTCTATTAGCACCCAGTAGTAGTTTTCTTGGATAAATGAATGGGTCAATTGAATTGTATTAAATTTGCTTCAGATGTTATTCGCAGTTTTACCTTTACTGAATTGAATTTGATTTCAGATCAAAGAGAAAGAATTCAGCATTTACTCCAAGATGACAATGGTCGACTAATGTTTACTCCTCGGCTATACACGTCTGAAACATTCTGCAGCACTTTAACTATTGATAATTTTACTCAATTTTCTTACTATCAAACCAGATCCCTCATCAGCTCATCTCCTTCCGGATTGGCTGAACATTTAGGGGATAAATACTGCGACTGGGTGGGTTCATGCATTTATTTATTTACAAAATTCAACGGGCAGATGCCCAATTTACAAGAGAAATATAAGTATTAGTAAGTAATAAAGAATGAAAAATAAATATATCCAAGCGTATTTGAAAAGGTTAAATGGTCTTAAATGGGCATTTGGACTAATTATATTATTGAGACTCACTGGTATTTCCAGAGCATCAAATTGTTTGAATTTTCTGGCTTCTCAACCTTCTGATTTACTTATTTTTTGAAGAACCTCGTTACTTGTTACTCAGTAAGCTTCTAAAAGAATCTTCTACACTTCTTAATGACTCGTCGATTGTACAATAAATGGTCAATTTTCCTCTTCCTACAAATATGTGGCTACTGGTCATTTACTGACATTCTCCGTTTTTATTTTCAGGTAATCGATTTCTCTCCCAGAGGCGTCTTTTTTCCCAAGTCTCAATTGATTTATTGGCGTGGTCCCGTCGAGGTACCGGAAAGTTTATCAAAAACCGTCCGTGTCTCAATCACCTGTAAAGACGAGACTGAGGAATTTATCCGAGTCAAAATTGGCTTACTTATCGTCGGTCTTCAGAATGGTATCGAGCACGTTGTTAGAGTAATACAAAAAGTCTTCTATTTCAACAAAGACGACCGTCTCCTCAATATCGACCATGTGATCCCGTTTGAGGAGCTCAATTACTCTGCACTTGTAAGAGGTAGTACCTTTAGTCCTACATTGTACAGTGTGTTATTGATTTTTGTTATAAAGAAACAGGGGTGATTTTCTCAAACCTTTCTTTTTAATGGCCAACTATGAAATCAATATAGACAAACTCTAACACATTTAGTTTCAATCCCTTTCAAACTATTTATTAGAAGAGACATAATATGACATAATCCATGTCATCCAACATTGCTCTATTTGATTAGTCTTGGGTGCCTCAGTGCCAACATAGAATCAATGGAAAAACCAACTATAGATTTTGGATTCAACTGTGTAAATATGGCTAAGTGCCTGTGCTCTGTAGAGGCTCTACGATGAAACCATGCTTCCCAAATTCAAGCTGCTAATCATATTTTATGCTCCGAGGGGGAACTAATCATATTTTGGAACTTTCTTTTGATGAAGGAGGTTTTAGTGGGTGCAAAACAGTCGTTAAGGACATTGTTGCAGATATAGTCACTTCATGACTCAATATTATTGGGATTATTAGCCTTATTGTTGAAAATTATGTGGGTATCATAATCTTTGTGGTTCCTAAACCACATGACATGATCAATGGGATATGCGCATGAGACATGAAAATTGAAAAACCCCGATTATTTATGTTATTTGAGTGGCTACTGCACATAAACACTAGTTTCCATGTCTAAAAACGAGATAACCTCGATTGAAATCTGATTGATTTGAAACTTGGACGTAAAATGGCGCGTGGTTGTGACGTCACCCACCGTTGGCCATCTCGCAAGTTTCAGGAAGAGTGGATACCGTTGTTTGTGTGGGTGCTGTGGTAGCATTGATTTACCGACCAATCAGATGATTCAGCGGTTCTGACGTCATCGCGCGCTGTTTATGAACATGATTATGTTTCTCTATCCATAAACAGTAAACTGATTTCGACGAATGGTTCCCATTTTCAAGTTTCTGAAGTAATTCTCTATCAATAGAAATTTTATATTTCGGCTTCCCTATAAACCCCCACCCCTATGCATCCGGAAGTGAACCCCCCTATGTCCTTCCCCGGTCACGGAAACATTCAAATACGGGAGAAGGGTTCGATCCATTGAGCCGTTTTTTGCGTGATTGAATGTCCTTCAACACAGACAGACAGACACCAAATTCATAATTGGCATGGTTCGACTCCATTTCACACGAAACGATTAACTGTAGTGAAATTTTTCGAAAATACCCAAGGAACACGAAAGTCGTCTCTAAATTTTGTTATAAAGATTATAATTGGTAATAATTAATAATCATTCTTAATACTTTTGAATAATTAATAATAATTAACTATTAAAATATTGCTGAAGTAGGTAGATGGAATCATGAATCCAGAATCATGTTGATACAAATTATTTTTAATTACTAATTCATCATTTCTATAAAAGTTTCATCTATCATTTCGTAGACAGGAAGGTGATCTGCACGAAGAAGATAATTAACCATTGTGTAATAATGAACTCCCTCGTGAGATGCCAATGTGTGCTCTCGCATACCACTCATCACAAACTTGGTACCAACTCAATCTAAAATCATGGTTTCCATTTTGTTTTAGATCAAGCGGAACCCAGTCGATACCTCCTCGGTCCGAATTCAGATACTTTGAAACTACATGTTGTTATTGTACCTCTATGCGAAGAATCCAATACTGTTCCTCAGCCAAATCTCTTATTGAGTATGCGTTAGGGACCTAATATTGACTTGCGATCGAATGTTTAGTTTTAATTCTATACGATGGCAATTTCTTTCCCCTTTCTGTTATTATAATATTCCAAAGTACTTTTCTTTTAATTCCTCCAAACCCTCAACATTTGAGCGCTTTGTCCGAGGATGATCCTTGAAAGTTTTCATAACCCTATGTCAATAGGTAAGGGTTCAAAATGAATTTTGAAAACGTCATCTCAAAAATTTCAAATAGAGACAACTGATTTAATCGTAATTCTGGCCTAATAACTGGCTTTTTTTTAAAACATTACTTCATTATTTTACTTCTAAGGTGCAAATTCACATAAACATTCAAACAAAAAAAGGAAAACTTACCTTCAATGACCTCCCAACAATGGCTCAAATCCTATAGAATTTTGGCTACACTTGTGGATCAAGAGCCTTCTGTTCTATCAGATAAATTCAAAACCTCCTTTTCGAAAAATGTCAGACTATCGAGGTATGATGAAGGACATAGCCCAGCTGAGCGAATTGGGTAGTGGACATGACTCCAATGGGCTATTGACGTACAATTCAAAGGAGGTGGATTCCAAAACTGTCTACACTCATTTTTAGCGAAATCTAGTTAGCAGTAGATTCTGAAGCATTATTCTGCGCTCCATCGAAAAGTGTATCCTTTCCACTGTTTTTGGCTTCTAAACTTTGGGGTATGTTCCAAAACTGTCCACTTTCGTGGGTCAATGTGTTCCAAAACTGCCCACCAAAACTTTCTAAATTTAAAGGTAACCTGTGAAGGATGTAACCTTCTTCCCATGTTATATCGTATTCTCACTATTTTACGCCCTCGATTTTTGTTTCTCTTCGTCAGTGTTTTGTTTCTCAGCCGAAATCGGTGTTCCTTTCTTGTAAAGTAAGAATGGGATTGACACGGATGGGATATGAAGGGTATAAAAGAAATCATGATGTACTGTGATGGGTGCCCAGGGCAAAATAAGAATGTTATGCAGATTCTTGTTTCTGAGTGATATTCGGAAAATTCAGAAAACCTTTCCTACTGTTAGGCACTCGTTCACTCCATTAGACAGGGTGTATGGGCGAATTGAAAAAGAGATAGGTAGGTACCTACCTAAGGACATCATGATCCTACCCCAAGAATATGGAGACTTATTTGCCCAGTATGGTACTGTGCCCAAAGTTGGTTCCGAAGTGTCAATTCTGTTGTGAAAGCACGGTTTCATTTCAAGTTTGCTGCATCTAAGCGTATCTTCATTGAGAAAAATGCCAAGGGTATTATACGGGTGGGATACAGAAATGATTTTTGTGAACTGAAAACGATCCAACAAAAGGGAAGATACTGAGCCAGGTTGTACCGGAGCCTCTACCGAACAGAGTTCCTATGAAGCCACAGAAGCTTAGAATCGTGAATAACTTGTCGAAACTCTTTGGCGACAATGGAAGGCTCAAAGCTCTCTGGAATATTACGTTGACGCCATGAATTCTCTGGCAGAAGGAGAAGAGGGCGTTCTTAACGACCAGGATCAGACGGTCGACGATTGTGTTGAATTTAAGGAAGAGGAAGAAACCTTCAAAATATAAAATCCAGTTAAGTATGTCAGAGAGAATGAGTTGAGACCGTCCAAAGATTGTGATGTAAGACTAGCTAAAAACCGTAGGTGTCATCCTAGTCTACTGTTTTTTAGTTATTTGATTTCTCTTTTGTTACGTACCAACATAACTCTCTTCCTAATTTGATTCTTCCTTTTCTTCGAGGGTTAAAGTTTTAGTTCGTAAGCTAGTCAAGTGTGTCCAGTGTCCAATAAAAAGTCTTATTCCTGTTTCCAACGCTTGTTTTCATACCGTTCTAGTTTTCTTTAGAATAAAAACAGTTGCCAAGGAGACATCTGGTCTGCTTTCGACTGTTCGTGCCAAAACGGTCTACATTCCTTTATCAATCTTAATTCACAGGCTTCGTTCTTGATTAAATTAGTTCAAATTTTTCCAACTTCTTTAGTGTTGCCAAATGAGTCAAATGCAAAAGAAATCGCTTACCCCGGGTCATTAGTTGAGTCGAGGTATGTTTTTCGTGTTTCCTGAAAAATTGCAAAATCGGATATACCTAGGCAGTTTTGAAATCCACCGCCTCAATTATTGAACATTAAATTGATTATTGATTAATTAATCAATGAACATTTAAGGCTTGGAATTGAGCGATAATGAACACAATTTTATTGATCACAGAGAGATTTAATAAAGTCATTCTTACATAATATGTAAGAATGACTTTATTCCTCATATTATGAGGAAGAAAATAATTCTACTTTTTTGTTTTGTTCTACGGTAAGCTCTGGTTTTGTTCTAAGCTAAGGAGCCATGGCGAATGAATGATACTTTTGGTAGTAGTCGGTGGAGTGGGGGCCCCCCCCTGGGGGTGCCTTTAAGTCAAATATCGATGATATTTTGAGTTGTTACCTTCTTACCTACAAGATCACTCTCAAATATTCTGAAATGTTACCTACCTGTCCCATTTATATCAATTTATAGCTTTCTAATCCACTAATAAAGTTCATTCCCCTTTTTCCCCCATTTCCCAACAGAAAATCACTACCCGTTGATGAACAATAATTATGGACATAACACAAAATGAAGTGAAGCTCATGCCTGTAGCTACTGCTGATAAAGTTTGCTGTCTAATTGCTTAAAGCTAATGTACCTAGACGAAATTCTAAGCAAGTTTGACTCTCTAAGAACCAATAACGACTTTTCAAATAAAATTTTCATGAAGAAAAAAAAACCCACATTTTGATAACACAGTTTTATTTTGAAGTGGAAAATCGTCGAGAAAAAAGTAGGTACTTGGACCGACTTCATGGAAGAACCGTTCTTCTTCCATGGACCTACTTCTACCCACCCTCCGACGGGTCGTCCCCGGCATTTCCATTCGATTCCATCCGGTTTCATTTGCTTGCTGCAGACTCGGGCTCTTGTCAGACATGACAACTATGGATACTATAAAATTGTATATGTACGTAATCCATACTGTAAGAGGATACGAAAACTATAACATAAACAGGGATTTGATGTAGAATTTTGGCGAGCTTCGAGTGAATTTGGGTCAATTTATTAATTTTATCACTCTTCGCTGACCACATAGTTATGGAGGAGTTTCAAAGTGAAGTGTGATGCTTGTTTATCACTCGTCGGCAACTGCCAAAACATGCGATGGACCTCTTCACGTCAAATGGCAAGTAAAATATTTGTCCGAATAGCTCATCTGACTTATTTATTCAATGATTTAGTTGTCTGTTATGGGTATTGTTAAATTTCATTTCGACGTGTGCTTTTAGGTCTTGTGAAGACCCAAGAGTCGCCCTTAGGCCCTGTATGGAAACCGGATCGTGAGTAATTGGGCTTAATGAATCACTTAGCTAATTTAATTATTTTCATCTAATAATGAATTATTTTCTAGAATATCACTATATAACAATTAACATGTTGTCTAAAATATCTTGTTAGTAATTTAGAGTCACCCTGTAGAATAGTAGCATAATATGCACAGTTTCTAAGTAGGTTGGCAAGAGGGCAAAAACAGGGACCCACCCTTTTCTATTTGCATGCATACGATTGAAGAAGTTTCCAGAAGTTTGTTCATTTCGAAATGTTCAGTGTGTTTGGATTTTGGAGAGACAAATTAGAAGATTAATCCAATTATTATAGGTAATCTCAGTTCTTGAAAGCTTAGATGTGGTCAGAACACATTCAACATTATACTTAACACTTGAATGTTCTAAAAAAGCACATCATCTAAGATAATATCAGCATATTATGCTGATGAAGCAGAAGATGGAATTTAGTATTTTTAGACCGCCTGGAATACCCTGTATCCTGCTCTGGATCATGACATGTTTGTTATTGTCATAACATTGTTTATTATAGTCCTACAGAGTTGTTGACTCATAATCGAATGGTGTTTTATAGTTTACAAGTTGCAACAGGAAGCCCCTCAGCCACGCTGTGTTGCATGTTCAAAATGTATAGCAAGGCCTACACACTATGGAGAAGAGTTCCACGGACGTTTATCCCACCAACAGGCGTCGGAACTCCTCACTGTTGACGGTTGCTTCCTGGTGCGCTACAGTGGACCCGAAGATATCTGCACGTTGTCACTGAGGTCAGTTTTAATACCGTTTTCAATGGGTAGGTACTCAAGTCATTTGAGCGAAAAGGAAGCTACTGTTCTCAGTCTAACTTTTTTTAAACTCAAATTTCCGAAAAAGGTTTATACCGAAGTCCGTTTCAGACCATCCTGAATTCACTGCCATCAGACACACAAAATCATATACAGGGTGTCTAGTGTAACTATGTAACAAACTCAGGGAATCGATTTTGCAGGTAATTTGCAACAAAAAAATTCCTCCTTGAGTTTTCTTACTCAACTAAAAATCCAATTTTCTTCACTTTTAAGATTTAAGATTTTTTATCCAGCATTCAACTGCGCTATTTTCCATTTTTTCCGACTGAGCCAAATTGGCCCAATGCACACCAACTTTGTTTTTTCAAATGAGAACCCCCTTTTTTATTTTAGATTTGGATTCTACGTAAACATTCTTGAAAATGTGATCCCCCAAACGATTTTTTCGGTGGCACACAACCCACGCTGTGAGCCCACCACAAAGATGTGGTGTATCCCCAAGTGTGGCACATGACATTTCATGAAGGTTTGATGTGGTGCTATTGCTGATCTGATTGACGTGGTGCTATCCGTTTCTCAATCTGACTTGATTTTAACGGCAGCTAAAAAATTGTGGTCATTGTGGCAAATAAATCACTTTTTATCGAATTTTCTGCAGAAAAACGTTTAATCCCTTTTGTGTAGAACAAGGGGGGGGGGGGATTACCCATAAGTCCCCAAAATGAAACAGTGTGACAAGTTTTTTTTACGCTGAACACGATGGTGAAGTCAGAATTGTGATAAATTACTCTGTTCTCAAACTGGAGCACTTTGAAGATGAAGAAACGTGGCTATTACATGAGACTAATGGACACATTTTATACAAAACCAGCTCTTCCTTCGAAAATTCGCTCTTATAGCGATGCGGCATGACTGTGGATTTGTAGATTCATATCGATTTTTGTTAGGTAGGTACGTGTTCTGTTAGAGTAGATTGGTAAACACAGAATATTAAATATTTAATGAAATTTTTAAACAGCAAAAATGGTTGGACGCAGAAGATGTGGAAATTCTATTCTCACAACACCGCTTCTTTTCTGTCTCGACCACCTGGTGGAGAAGAATTCCTTCAGAAATGTCTTCCTTATCAAAATTTAAATTTAAATGGTGGATCAAAAGAAACGCTAGAATTCTGGTATAGAAATTCAAGAACGACCTAATCGTAATTCTGTGCCTTTCATGCGTTTCCAAATTTTGTTTCAGGTTCAGAAACAAGGTTAAACACTACAGACTTTATTATGATGGCCAACACTATGTATTGGAAAAGAGGTTTGACTGCGTTAAGGACCTTGTGGCTGATGGTCTCGTCACAATGCACATTGAAGCGGAGGCTGGCTCCTACATCCAACTCATGTGCGACGTTAGGGCTTACGAGCGCAGCCCCGCATACATGACATTATCTCGTTTCAAACGTCGCACAAAACCACTTCTCAAAGACGTCAACGAAGAGAATGAGGTCATTTTGTATGATAAACCCCACAACTTCAAAGTACACAATTTCAAAGGGTTGAACTGGTGTGAATTCTGCTCAAATTTCTTATGGGGTTTCACGGCTCAAGGTGTCAAATGCGAAGGTTTGTTTTCGAGATTAATTCTTCTTTGTTCTTTAGTCTACAGTGAAAGACGTTAAGTGATTTTTTGCCTCGGATTGGCCCAACAAAACTTACAGTGATCTCTAGCCCATTCATCACTACCCAGTGATTGCAGACATGGCATCAATTATCAAAAGTGGTCAGGTGTCCCTGTCTTGATCTCTTAAATTTTGGCGATAATTGAAGATCAAGAATTATTGTGGTTAGGAAATTAAACAATTATTGTGGTTAAGAAATAAAATTACTTTGTTTACAGATTGTAGTTTCTCGGCACACGTCAAATGTTCTGAAAAACTGCCTCCCGATTGCTGCCCCGAGTTGAAATCGGTTCGATCAGTTTTCGGAGTTGACCTGACAGCATTCGTAAGATCCAGAAGGACAACGAGACCGTTTCTTGTTGAAAAGTGCGTTCAAGAAATCGAAGCCAGAGGTCTTCATGTCGAAGGAATTTACAGAATATCCGGTTTCGCCGATGAAATGGACAGCCTGAGGATGGCCCTTGAAAAAGGTGAGCAAAATGCTCTCACATAACGTCGTGGAAATTCAGTAAAGAATTTCATTGATCGTGGTTTTCATTCAACTACTATAATTGAATTGGTCAGTTAAAAAAGGCACACATTCCATAAACCAAATAGGTCGGTACTAGTCTAAAGCACAAAATGGCTATTTCAACTCATTTTGTCATTTTTATTGAATGTGTACCTTTTTCAACTGACCAATTCAATTAGGATATGAGAAGATCAAACTTTAGTCCCAAATTGGGACTAAATTGGGACTCCCAATCAATACCCAGTCAGCCAAGTCCAACAATTGGCCCAAATCACAATGTAAATCAAAATCCTAGGTCCTAAACCTAATCTTACTTTAGACCCAATATTAGAGGAAAAAGGAATTACTTTGTAGTACAACAAAATTCGGTGTGAAGAAGGGATATCATGCGGTGCAAAATAGTAGATTGAATTTTGATTCCTGATGAAGCTTCGATAAATGAGGAAAATGCGTGCTACTACTATACTGTACTTATGGAAGGATTATTACCTCCTAAATAGTTACAAACATAGGGAAAACTAGGTAATTCATTCACAACTTCACACCTATCATGTTGACTACCGAAAACCATAATGTGTCAGAAACACGTATATGAACCACCAAAAATACCAACATTAGGTTAATCACTGCAACAAAAATGGTGTATAAATAAATGAAAAGATTCTTGTATAGTCTTTGGAAAAATATAAAAAATGAAATCATTTGATTGGATTTTCAACTACAAACACGACATTGAAAAAAATTCCCAAGATCAGGAGACGTTGGTGTTCATAGTGGGACAAAACTCGTTTTGTCATTTTTATGGAACGTGTACTTTTTTTAACTGACCAATTCAATTATACTGATGAATACTATAAAATGGAGTTGGTCATTTTATGTTTGTGATGAAACGATTGAGTGGATGTTTCCAGCATGCTATCATTCATTACTGTTCTGCTAAAAATGGTTATTTATGAACGTGATAATATCACAGTTTAGTTAAATTGCAATAGTGGAAGGAGGATATTATCCTCCTTCCACTATTGGAATTTAACTAAACCAAATTGTACTTTTATTTAACCATACTCAAAACAAACATTTCCAATTCCAATCAAACAAACATTTTGTTTTCAATGTAGTCAAGCTTTGATAGGTGTTACGTTGGTGCAACTGTAACCACAAAAGCAGAGAACCACCCCTTCATGTTGCAAGATTTGCAACATATTTATCATCTGTCTTTAAGTACAATACTTTTTTTGGAATAAAGCAGCCTGATGGTGATTTAATATAGAGTTCCAGGGGATAAGTCCGCTTCAATAGGAACAGCGTTGAGGGCTTATCTTAGGGCGAGCAAGACCAAACGCTAACCCGATAAGCCCAAGCTTCTAGAGTGAGGAAGAGTGGCGTTAAGCTACGCCATATTTTCCGTTTTTTAGACGTTCACCGTAACAAACGGTTGTACTTCGATTTTATACTTGACAACTCATTCAACGCAGTTCTCAGTAAGCTCGACAACTGGCGAACAAACACTGACACGGGCGGGAGAACCAATCCTGTCTAAGCGGACTTATCTCCTTGGAACTCTCTAATGTCTGGAGAGTAAAATGGTCAAAAATTTGGAATGATTCAGTTGAAACTTGAAGTTCAGCCCTGTAAGGTCGCCAAATTTTATTTTATTCAGAACCTCTTTTCCATAGCAATGTCAACAAAATAAGTAATGCCCTCTTAATAACTACCACCACTTATATTACTCATTTTAATATTCATTTTCAGACGGAGAAAACGCAGATATAAGTGCCTCAGTTTATGACAACATAAACGTAGTTGCTGGCATTCTGAAACAGTATTTTAGGCTTCTTCCCATTCCCTTACTTACCTACGAAGTTAATCCATTCCTCATAAAAGCTGTCCGTAAGTATTTTTGGTTGATTTGCCGTTATTATTTTATTTTTTCCCAGAAGCTATTGTGGTACACCTGTAATTCCTCAGGCCAAACTTCGGCCACTTCAACGGTATCCATCAAGGATTGAAACCTCGTTTTGGTGTACGCGTATTCATTAAATACCAAACCAGTTCTAAAATAGATCAGCTATTTTCTTCAAAACAGTGCTGTCCTTGTGACAATGTTTTGAGCCTGAACTATTCATCAAACATAATCACATCATGAATAATATATATCGATTTAAGATGATCAGAGGTGAGGGGAAAGCAAATAACAAAACTTGGTTGAGAGTGGAATAAAGTAAGTTTGGTTTATTGCTCTCAAGCTACACAAAGACTCGAGTCTCAGGTAAAGTACTATTTGTAACGAGGATTCTGATTGGTACTTGATGACGTGGTCGTCCGGTCATAGGACCAATGAAATACTAGATAGCATTCCTCCCCTCTTTTCATCTTTGGAGTTGGGTCGGCTTGGTGTACGACAGTGATCACTGTCGTACACCAAGCCGACCCAACTCCAAAGATGAAAAGAGGGGAGGAATGCTATCTAGTATTTCATTGGTCCTATGACCGGACGAACACGTCATCAAGTACCAATCAGAATCCTCGTTACAAATAGTACTTTACCTGAGACCCCTTGTCCAAGGAGGTGGTTCACCCTCGCAAACGGAGCGGGTACCAAAGGCATCGGGAACGCGCTACAAGATCGTAAAGGTGGAAGGACTTGTCATAGGGACAGTCTCGATTCCAAAATATAATATATTTGTTCAATTATTATATTATAATGAACAAATTGTTGATATGTTTTTTGTTTTTGTTTTAATTCTAGTCCGCACCTTCATAAATAACGTATTATTTGGTACAACCTCACTTTGTAGTGGTTTTCCGTTGACAACTCCTATTCCTTTCAACGCTCAGTAGTCAATGTTTGAGCCTAGCAAAACCAGTACACTACATGATCAACACTTTGAATTAAAACTAAACAGTGCGAGTAAAACGGTAATTAGAGAGAATAAATACAAGTAGATCAAAGGCAATAAGCCAAGAGGAGACGTTCAATTTGGCCAAAACCTTCTCAATTAGAAAACTATTTTTGATTGAAGACCTTATTAATCTATATAACTAAATTTAAAGACGATTTCCGTGTTCCTTGGTTATTTTCGCAAAATTTCTCTACACTTATTCGTTTCGCGTGAAATGGAGTCGAACCATGCCGATTTTGAATTTGGTGTCTGTCTGTCTGTCCTTCAATTACGCAAAAACGGCTCAATGGATCGAACCCTTCTCCCGTATTTAAATGTTTTTGTGACTGGGGAAGGACATAGGGGGGGTTCACTTCCGGGTCGGATGCATAGGGGTTCCTCCTGTTGTCCCTATTCTGCTCGGTTTAATACCTTTAGTATAATCAGTGGATACCATTGAAGTGGCCGAAGTTTGGCCTGAGGGATTACAGATGTACCTACCTAATGCACAGTTCCCATTGAGGATAAACAATTTGTGAAGTTTCTCACTCATGACACTGGCGATGAATATCATTTATTGGCGATTCACGAACGTAAAATACCTAAGTTTTTCCACTGAGTTAAAATTTTATACAGTAAATCAAATAAGAATTTGAGCTAATTTGTAGTATTTTTGGTTGACAGAAATGCACACTCTGAAAGAACAAATCAAAGCAACCAAGGAAGCCCTGTCGTCCCTCCCTCCAGCTCACTTCAACACTCTCAAGTTCCTCATGGCTCACTTGGCAAAGTAAGTTTCACATTATCCACGTCGCCTCCAATAATAAAGATAAGAAGTGGTGAACTTACGTGTATCCATCACTATTCTGCCACTACATTAACGAAAATTTGTCTAGTTTAGAAGGTATTTACATTAAATCTCTTCTTAATATTACAGGGTTGATGAACACCAGGCAGTGAACAAGATGAGTTCTTTCAACTTGAGCACCGTTTTCGCTCCAACTCTTATGCCGCCTTGCACATCCAAGATATCTGCTTCAATTCCAGATATTAGTGGAGAAATCAATGCAATAAATTTGTTAATACTTTATAATAAAAGCATTTTTGAGTAGATCTTAGAATTTTTTGCGTGTTTTACAGATGACAAGATAGTATTGATATGTAGGTTTCAATTCTCCTTGGGGATATCTGAGTACTTGAATTACATGCATGGCAATTTATTGAAATCCCAATTTATGCAGAATTTTTAAAAACAGGTATGTATTAGACTTGTCCTCAGCAGTAGGTGCCGGGAGGCCACTTTAGGAAGATGAGGAATTTTATAAGAGTACTCGCCTGTCATGCTCCTGTACAAGAATAGCTTGCCAATGATTGAAGAGCCGCCAGTTATAAGAAGAGGAGGCTGCGGGAGGTTAAGGTATCTTGCGGGAGCTTGCGAGAAGGTACAAGGTACAAAGGAGGATACGAAGGTACAAACAGAGGACTATCTGATGAGTGGTGGGGTCCCTGACCCATCGTATACTGAGAAGGGTTCAGTATGCAATAAGTGCTCCTTGGAGAAGGCGGTACCGTGAGTCTAGGTTTAGGTTTATATGGTTTATTGGCACAATGGAGAATATAAACAGAAAAATAATTAGATACTGAAAATGAACTTATTATATAAATTGATTAAAATGTAACGCAATCTGCTGTAAAACGAACCAATCAAAATGAGATGTTACAACTTCAAAATAAAATAATGCCAGTGCCCACGGCATGCTTAGTTCTTAATGAACTTGTGTTATGCCGCGGAGTGCATGCATACCATAATATTGTTACTCCATAACCCACCAGCAGACTAATTAGTCAATCAATACTTCTTACATTTTCATATTGTTACAAGAGTTACAGAAGAGTAGGAACATGCATTATGCAGGAATCGCTAGATATCCTTACCATTATACCTTGTATTTCTCTATTGAATGTGGAAAAGCTGACCAAATCCCCTATATTTACGCCATGGTTATAAAAAAAATTTAATGCCGTCACATATGAGGTCCTTCTATAAAGTTCTACGGCAATTTTTGGTAGTCTTATATTAGACCTAACAGTATTTCTTGTGTGATATTCCCAAAAAACCGAAGAAAACATGCAATCCCAATAGGAAGGGAAGACGACTCCTCCAGTACACAGGAGTAAGCATCAAGGAGGCAGCAAAAAACAACGATGTTCCTAGAACCACTCTACTTGGCCACTACTTTCAAGGCCAAAGAAGAAGATTCTCAGCTGTGTTTTGTGAAAGATGTTACAGATAAATTAAACCCTGTATTGATTGGGGAAGAGAACGATGAGGACAGGAGATACATTTTGCCAACTTCTTCCAAGTGATTTTGTTCATTTTGCAATAATAAGTTACCAACTTGTGATTTTAATTAAACATTTATCTTGTGATTTTATTTATTTCGTAATGTGATTTATTAATAGTCCACAGCTAGTGTGTAATGAATCATGCAAAGTCTTTACTATGGCACATAACTCAAAAAGTGTGACATTACGGTGTGACGAAGAAAGCGTTATGAAAAATTTCTAATGATTTTCACGTACAACCGATTCCTTGCTACGGAACTTTAACTTCGCCAGTTATCATCGTACAAAAATCGTTGGATAGCTCTCGATTTACCTAACCATATTACGATAACCACTGCGGAGTGCGTGGCCGACATGCTGCGGTATGAGCGTGATTGTTTAAATAATTGTTTACACACAGGTGATCATTCTCAATAATTTATATACATAACAATTTAAAAAAAAAATGAAGTACGAGGTACGTGGTGTGCGTGGTCTCCTGCCAGCCGTCTGACGTCATAGGCTTGTGCGTCATAGGCTCTGACGTACTAGTTAGTCTCCTGCCAGCCGTCTGACGTCATAGGCTCTGACGTACTAGTTAGCCTCCTGCCAGCCGTCTACGTCATAGGCTCGTGCGTCATAGGCTCTGACGTATAGTTAGCCTCCTGCCAGCCGTCTACGTCATAGGCTCGTGCGTCATAGGCTCTGACGTACTATTTGGCCTCCTGCCAGCCGTCTGACGTTATAGGCTCGTGCGTCATAGGCTCTGACGTACTAGTTGGTTTCCTGCCAGCCGTCTGACGTCATAGGCTTTGACGTACTAGTTGGCCTCCTGCCAGCCGTCTGACGTCATACGCTTGTGCGTCATAGGCTGTGACGTGATCTGAGGGAAAGGGTGAATCAAGGGAACAAATTTTTCCCGTTTCAGTTTATTTGCCAAAGCAAAGACATGAAAATGTCAAAAACTATGTAAATAGGTACCTAAGCCCAACTGTAATGTCAATTTTCTGACAATTAGTTTTCGACTATAGTTTTCATACCTTTTTACTTAAGTACTTATTGCAATTTGAGACTGATAATGAGCTGTTTGCAAAAAAAAGTCTGATAACTACCTACTTTATTTCATCTTTTTAATTTATTTTCAAGTTCCGATTCACAGTTGAATGTATTTTATTTTGATGGAATTCGAAAAAAGTGAAAACGATGGAATGACGAAACCTGTCGACTACTGACTCAAGAGATACTGTCGACTTCTAACACATGTAGGTCGACTACTAGTGCAAAACCATGTCGACTACTGAAGAAAATGTTGGTCACTGGTATCGACTACTACCTAGAGCATTGGGATTTTTTACAAAACTTGTTTTTTCCTTTTCAAACCATGTTGAATAATAATATTTCCCGCTGCCAGGATCTTGGGTACACATTGAACAGGTTTGCAATGAGAAAAAATTATTTCCCTACGTGAAAGGTAAGCTCAAAGTTCAAACTTCCTTTAACGTGTCGACTTCTGACGCGTTAATACCTTACAAACGTGGTTTTAAGACATTTCAAACATGCTTATGAGAAAAAGTTGGGCCAGTCCTGGAGGTTGGCGCAGTGGCAGGGCCAGCGTCGAACGTGTTAATGAAAAAGTGCACTGGAGAAACATTTTCTCCAATGCACTTTTTTAATATGAAATTTTGGGAAATCGAGAGGTATTTTTGAATAACCCGGTTTTCAACCGAGTTATTTGCTACGCGTAGACTCATTGACGATCTCTAGTTTCAGGTGGAGATGGATCATTCCATGGATTCAGATGGATTATTCCATAATCCATACACAACGCTAGTTTGTCGTGCAAAGCAATTTGAGTGGTAATTTTTGCTAACTTTTTTTGATACTCTTTGAATTTCGTTCTATGTAAGATCGGCTTAATAATATTTTCGAAGTTTAGTGATCGAATTTTGTGATCGAATCTCTTGTGAGTAATTTTTCACGCCACTACTGCCGACAGAGAAGAAGAAGAAGAAGACCAAGCACAAATAATTACTATTTATCATAACTTCGATGATCCAAAAGTGAGCAATGAACTGAGATCTTATCGTGTTCTCCTCAACTACTGATTATCGTGTTCTTCCCAAGAACTTAAATTTCGGAGTGAAATGCCTGTGGTCGAAGAAATCGTCATCCTCCCTCCGAAAGAGGAGACGACAGCTCCAGCTGCTAAACCTCTGGTGGGCATTATCTACCCACCTCCCGAAGTCAGGAGTATCCTTTTCCATTATCGCATTACCGTCCACTGGGCATCATGATTATTTAGTTGGTGAGTTAATGAATGATTAATATACCTATTATGGTTTTTCCGAGGCTTACTTGACTCTTGTCTGAGACCTAGCACACATGATTGGCCTCCTGAAGGGGTTGTCATCACGTCATGTAGTTACATATTTGGTCCTTCTGTCTATCTTCTTCCTGTATTACTTACTCTGTATGTTGAGATTCAGAAGCCGCCTTTATACGATCAATTGTGATAGCGACCTACTTTGGAACTGCTAGCTATTATGGGGTACTTGACGGATTTCTGTGAAATAGACGATGTCGAGTAAGAAAAAATGATAATGTAGAAATCGTGTTCTCGAACTTCTCGAGTTTTCTTGTCAATAACCTCGAATGTCTGAAGAGACTCCTCAAATATCGCGGGCGACATAGCTGGCCTGGAGTTTTGAGCCATAGTCTGGAGAGGAAGAACGCTGTCTTAAATTGAATTTAACCATTAAGTATATTTCCAGAGGCCTTGCCTGATAAATGAAACGACAGTTTGCTGGATCTCCTCGCCAGAGAACGAATTTTGTTTAAATTGTTTGATTAGCACAATTGTACTGGTCACCCATGGTCACTGGTGAAGTCTACTGATAGAGCTGATAATATCCTGTACTTATCATGATATGAGAGATTCTGTAACTCAAGTACTGTTGACTTCATTTGAATGTTCTGTTGATGACTTGCTCAAGTGTTCAAATTATCAGCTCTCGCTCGCTACGCTAGCCTTGACTCAATTATTCAGACATCGTCGACAAGACTGCGAGTTTCGTCGCTAGGAATGGCCCCGAATTCGAGTCCAGAATCAGGCAGAACGAATTGGGGAATCCGAAATTCAACTTCCTCAACTCAGGAGATCCCTACCATGCGTACTATCAGCATAAAGTTAAAGACTTCAAAGAGGGAAAAGGTACGTTCATCGACTTTCTATTCTACGATGATAACTGTGTTGATACTTGATAATGAATTGTTCATAATTGGTCGGTATTCTCCAGGTATTGAACCTGCCACCCCTGCTGGAGCTCCTGCGCTTCAAAAAACACCTACAGCAACTCAGTTGAAGCAGCAAGAAATATTGAAACAGATTGCTGAACCCTTCGTGCCCAAAGATCCTCCAGCGGATTTTGAATTTATGGCTGACCCTCCATCGATTTCTGCTCTAGACTTGTAAGAAATCCATTCATTTGATTTTAACTATTCAATTTATTGGGAATACTTACTATTCAATTTCATTACAAATTGTTTACCTACAAGTGTGCTCCTGTAATGACGTGTGGGATTCTGATTTTTATTTCAGGGATATCGTCAAGCTCACGGCACAGTTTGTTGCTCGTAATGGAAGGCAATTCCTCACGAATTTGATGAACCGCGAACAGAGAAATTATCAGTTTGATTTCTTGAGGCCTCAACACTCATTGTTTCAGTACTTCACGAAATTATTGGAACAATATACTAAGGTTTGTGTCATCATCATCATTAAATCCCTTGAAATATCGTGTCAGTTGCGATAATTTTTATCGTTAATTCACTTCGTAGGTGTTGATCCCGCCGAAAGATATGATGACCAAACTTCGCGACGAGTGTAGCAGCACATCTGGAGTTCTTGACCAAGTGAGGTATCGAGCAGATTGGCTTCGCTACCAGGAAATTCAAAAACGCAAAGAAGAGCAAGCGTTGGAAAAAGAAAGAGGTTGGTTACATTGTAACATGTATTTTATTTTATTCATATAAAGGAAATAATACATGATACATATTTAAAATTGCACATTCCATAATTATGACTAGACTAATTACATTTCCATCCCTAAGGTCATAGACCCGTTCAGGGACTAGTTGACGTTTTTGTAGTAGGTATAATTTTCATATAAGTGCGACTATGATTAGGCCAACATACCAAAGGCCTCAGGCAAATAGCCTTTTTCAAGGCTCTGACAACACCCTTTTTAAAACCATGATAATAATACGAACCATGGATAATGGTGCATAATTTCTTACGCACAGAAATTATGAATGATTTCACCTATTAGGCACAATTCACATAACCCAGCTGTATATATCTCGTGATCACGGCCACCAGCCGAAATATTGAGGTATATTTTTCTATGATTTTCGCTTTAAATGTGATCTCCATTTCATTTTCTATTTGCAAAATATATCGTATATATAGCTGTATATATCATCGGGTATGCATCCACACACCCACAACTAAACAAACTCCCCCAGGTACGCTAAGTGCGAATCTTGAGTGTATACGTCCTTCAGGTATGACAGTACATTTTTTGTGTATAACATCTTCAGGAAATGATGAGCATAACTTAGGAATTAGCCATGGATATTGCCTAGTAAAAAAGTCGTTATAACATTATAATTTCTAACAAGGTGCAAGAACGCACATACATAATTCATTATTGAATCGTATGAAATATTTCCACCTCATTTTAATTGTTATCTGACGTCTTTTGTGGTTTCTCATTATAGTCGCATACGCTCAGATTGACTGGCACGATTTCGTGGTCGTCGAAACCGTTGATTACGTTCCGGGTGAAATAGGGAACTTCCCTCCTCCTACAACTCCGGATGAAGTTGGCGCCAGAGTTCTCATGCAGGTAATTGTGCATCTTCATTCAGTATTTTCACTAAATTGCAATAATACTTGTCACACATTTTTATTTATGGCCTCATTGCTGAACTCAACGTTTCGTTCTTTGAAGGAGCTATTGAAGAATGGGGAATTGCTGTCAATTTTCGATTCCGAATATCATCATCGTGTTGTGTAGTACGGCCGTAGAGTAACGTGTATTGCTAGCGATATTCATTTAACAATCCGGCCTGGAGGCCTCACCAAGGGGGCTACGCCCCCCTGGACCCCCCTTTCCCTTTGAGCCTTACGGCTATATTTCTATTAGAAATGCCGCTTAATTTGTAAGTCCTGAGGAGGCTACATGCCAAATTACAGGTTCATAGAGTGAATAACATAGAATTTAGCTTTAGGAGCCACTGAGCTGATCCCGGCCCTATGCTGCTTAAAGTGTACGTCCAAAGGAGGCTACATGCCAAATGACAGCTTCATAGAGTGAATAGCATAGAAATTAGCTTTAGGAGCCACTCAGGTGGTCCTGGGCCTATTCTGCTTAACGTGTAAGTCCTCAGGAGGCTACATGCCAAATTACAACTTCATAGAGTGAATAACATAGAATTTAGCTTTAGGAGCCACTCAGCTGATCTGGGGCCTGTGCAGCCTCAAGTTAGAGTCCTAAGGAGGCTACATGCCAAATTTCAAGTCTCTACCACCATGGGAATTAAATAAATTTCTATCAGGTATTTACATAACCACTTCATTTTTGATTTTCGTACGACGTTCCGTTTTCTAGGAGCGCATTATGGACAACAACGAAGAAAGTCGCTCAATGCAAGTTGACAGCGATGGTGAACAGGACAAAGACGAAAGTGACGAGGAAGACCTCGCACCAATCGGAGAGAAGGGGGCTGTAGATAACAACCAGGTGTGTTTCCATGCATGTATACTGTTTCCATTCGGAGTAAATTATCGTACTCTCCAACTCATAATTTTGAACGCATTTGCTGCCTGTGGGGGCCAAAGCAGCACTCAGAGAAATTGTGGGCTAATGTGGTCGTTTATGAGGTCATTGCGTTTTTGGAACTAAACCATTGGAATTATTTGAGAACGATATTAGCTGTGTTTTGCAGCTACCCTTAGCATAGCTACCCTTAGCCCCATACTAATTTGAAAGTACTTGACGGCCCCTAATCCTTCTTTCTTTACTCTTTCTGCATTAAATACTACACGTAGTTTAAATCAAGACGATGAAACATATTTTTGATACTCATAAATTAATATATTTCTCTGGATTTCACACATTTTTGTACTTGATTATCGCTCCAAATGAATCAATAAAAATCCAATTTCAGTGTTGTGAAGAAAGAACACTCATTAGGCCTGAACAAGGAGTTTCAAGGAGTTTGTTTTTTCAGCGTGCCAATGGTATACGGTTGGTTTACATGTCGGAATACTTGCCTGCCGCATTGATTTGTGACTCTTTGATTTGACTCTTGTCTTACATCAAGGTTTTAGTTGGATATCTCCTCTACTTTTTCTACTGTGAAATGTCTGTTCTAAGATCCAGTCTGATTCCTTATTGAGCCATCAACACCCTTATCCACACCAACTTATTCTTATTTATAATTTATCCGCATCTTTGTACCCTAAAAATTGATTCAAATACTAACAAATTATTCAGGTTCAAGATATGGAAGAGGAATCGTCTGAAAGTGAAGATGAAAGTGATAGGCGAGGACCGCTTCCGTCCATTGCTAAATCAGGTCATAGTGATGCTAAGAAATCCATGCAACCTCCTCTGCCTCCTGTTCCTGAGAAGGTCATCGTAAAGAAGGACTACGATCCAAAACAAGGTAAACATAAACATTCCTTAAGAGACGATGATATTGTAACTCCTCGAAACCTTTTTTCCGATTGACTCAATTTGTGTGGTTTCTTCCAGTTTCCAAGAACCTGAAATCCGGGGATAACTACTTGATTTCCCCACTAACCAGCGAGAAGATCCCTGCCAATAAAGTGCAGGAGCATATGCGAATTGGGCTTTTGGATCCAAGATGGGTGGAACAAAGAGACAAGCATATTCAAGATAAGATGAACCAAGACACAGTTTACGCAGGAGGTAAGCAAAGTACAAAACTGGAAATTTCCAATCAATTCGGTTCACACCAGAACGAAATTTTAGTTATTTTAGTTGACCATGTTTCATTTCTTTCATTCAACCAATTTCAGGATCGGCAATCGAGGCTAGCTTGAAACAGTTGGCAGAAAGACGTACCGATATTTTCGGTGTGGGTGATGAGGAAACTGCCATTGGTAAGAAAATTGGAGAAGAAGACAAGAAGAAAGATGACAAGGTAGGATAACTACGATATTGATATTTCCCTCGTACATTAATGTAGTATAGTTACTCCACTTTGAGATACTCGATACACGGAGGGTGGGGGAAAACATCCCAATCAAATTGATTGAGCAAATTTTGCGTCAGTCTCGCAGAATGAGGACGAGCATTGTCGTGAAAAAGCAGGATTCTTTTGCTCAACATTCCTCGCCTTTTGTTTTTTTTTATTGCCTTTCTCAATTCTGTGAAGACATTGCAATACCTCTCTGCATTTATATGTATTTTTATCTGGCAGCTTATAACCTACCGAATCAGACTGAACAAAATTCAAGGGTACCAACCAATCTCAACAAAAGTCGGTATAGCAGTGTTTTCCAACTAACCGTCAAAATGCTGGTGTAAAAAATGGTCGGAACTTACTTTTGGAACTACGTTCGTATAATGCTTCTCTATTTATATTTGCGCTATTGTTACGCATTGAAATCCTCCTTCTTCCAGGTCACTTGGGACGGCCATACAAGTAGCGTTGAAGCTGCTACTAGAGCTGCGCGAGCCAACATCACGATCGAAGAGCAGATTCACCAGATTCACAAAGTGCAGGGTCTGCTCCCTGATGAAGAGAAGGAAAAGATTGGGCCGAAACCAGTTCAGAACCGCCAGATGTCACAACAGGCCCCTCCACCATTGCCGCCACCTAAGATCCAGGCACCGCCACCTTTGCCACCTCCGCCGCAGGTCTCTGCCCCTCTTCCGCCTCCGCCGAGCATCATGTCTGCTCCTCAACCTCCCATTATGATGGTCCCTGCTCCGATTCGCCCGCCAATCATGGGTTTGTGTTTGAATTTCCTTATTTTGGTATAGACATACTTTTTGGAGCTGCTGTTCAAATGAAAATGACATAACCTAATTTTTGTGTTTGATATTTTTGCAGTCCCTCCTGGTGCGTTCCCTGTTGTCGCTGCAACTCCACAAGCTTTCATGGCACCACCTGGAACGGCACCACTTCCTCCGCAACCAGCGCCGCCTCAGGTATGTCTAAAAAACCCTCCACCTGCAGATCAAGCATTTCAGCAACATTTCTAATTTTGCACTATTATATTCTAGATCACCAACATTTCTAAATTAGCACTATTAAAAAAAGAGTAATAAATTTTATTACTAGTTAAACTACATCTCATCTCAGGCACCTGACCAGGAGCCCTACAAGTAGGGCAAGTAATGTACAAAGTTAAATACACCTTGTGTTATCTAAATTTCTAACTAGGATCCGTTGGTATTTATTTTCAGGTAAGCAACATCTTGAAACACGTCGCAAGTGCTGGAGATATGTCGGAAGATGAGCCTGTCGCTAAGAAATTGAAAACCGAAGAAAGCCTGATACCTGAAGCTCAATTTATTGCCAACAACAAGGTATGAATTGGCACTGTCCAGGTATCACCTCAATAACTACTTTGAAATACTCTAGAATGAGGATTTCTTGTCTTTTTTAGCCGCTACCTATGACCAAGTTTTTTGCTACATATCGCTCCTTTGCTGCAATAGTGTCATATCTCCAAATTTCATGCTTCGGGGTAATCGAGAAAAAAGACCATTTCAACTTTGAAATATTCCGCTACGAATTTCACGAAGCAAGGTTTTAAAGCTCTAATTTCCGAGCTTTAAAATCTGGCTTCCTGAAATTCGTTGAAACGGTTTTTTTCGACTACCCCGAAGCATCTAATTTGGAGTTATGGCACTATTACAGCAAAGGAACGATATTAAATATTTTGGCCATGTAATTTCGCAAACTATATGAAGTACACTTCAGTCCCTTTACCTTCAGATTTAGTTATCTCGTGTCATCTTGTATTGGATCTTTGTACTATTTATTATATCTTCCCAATTCTACTTGGCAATCTCTCTTTCAGGGTCCTGCTGCTTTCAAAGTTATGGTTCCTCTTATGACCGATAAGCCCGAATGGAAGCTCCATGGTCAAACTCTGACGTTCACTATGCCTCTCACCGACTCCGTGGGAGCTCTCAAGTCGAAAATCCAAGAAGTCGTTGGCATGCCGCCAGCCAAACAGAAGTTGCAATGCGAGGTAAATTGCCATCTTCCTGATTCCTTCTCATTACACCATTGGTTCTACACGCTTCTAAAGCCTAGTCCTCACCAGTAGACACTTGGAGCGATTTTGGTCTTAGAGATGTGTCTAAGGTTGCCTCAGGGTGTCTCGGTAGACATGTCTAAAGAACAAACCCGGTCTACAGGACTGTTACGAGACCAAAAATCGCAGGTTTCTATTCTACTAATCGGAATAGGAGACTTGTTGCAACGTTTAGACTCTCTAGGAAACGCAGTGTGACTGCCAGTCGAAGAGAAGCTGTGATACAGGCGGCCCTCGTTATAGGCGGGGGATACGGACATGAAACATCCCGCGTATAATGAATCTATTCACCCGCGTTGAAAGGGGGGTAGGGGAACAGAGATGGTCTGATAACAGAATGTGAACGAATTAATCCTTTATTTAATGCAAAAATATAACAGTGTTAGTACATATTATGTACAGTACATTTATTGAGGCTTGGGCTTGAATAATTGCGTTATTGTACGTTATTTCGCTTCTTCCTGCAGACGATTGTGTAGAGCTTTGTATGGAGCCATCATATCTTTCAATTTTCTGCGAGCTGTAGCACTCCTATCGCATATAAGCGGCTTCCACTCCGAGAAGCGCGTATAATGAGACTGAGTCTACATTCGTCCGACAGCGTATAACAAATCTGCGTATAGTAGTTTCTCTAAATTGTGTATCCTGCTTCATTATTTTCCCTCCAACCATCGGAAGCAATTCTTCAAATTGAGTAGACGTCAGCCGGGTGAAATTCCGAAAACCCTTGGCGCCTTCCAGTCTTAATTTATTCGATAATCAGGGTTGGCAGCGACCGGGAATTTCGTATTTCTACAGGAAATTTCAAAATATTCATTTCCGTATCATTTTTCATCATCACATTAGATTTGCCAGATTTTGTGTGTAATTTCAATATAATGAGGCGAAAAATGACACAATGGATTAATGTTGCTTGTTATGAAAATAGACAGTTAATGAAAAGTTTGCCAACCCTGAACGTAGGTTCTACAACGAGCACTTCGCGCGACCACCAACGTTTATGTTTGCTTATGTCCATTCGAAATAATATCAATTAATTATAATTATAATAATTAAACAGGCACTCATTCCACACAAAGCAATGGCTGTCATGATGGTTTGCGAAGATGGGACTGAAAAAAATTCACATCACAGTGTGGACGCAAGACGAGACAAGATGGGTGTCCATAGGCCGTGTCTATGTCTCAAGTCTAGACCGTCTCTAGACCGCCTACTATAGACAATCGTACAACATGGTCTAATAGTGTGTACTAGGCTTCAGATACCTTTATGACTTTAACATGTCTTATTTGTGTGTTGTTTTAGGGAATGTTTTACAAGGACTCAAACACTCTGGGTTATTACAACGTCGGAGGGAGCACTATCGTACAGCTTCAGCTGAAAGAAAGAGGAGGCCGCAAGAAGTAGTGTGTCACCTTTCATTCAATTGTATTCAAAACATCTTGTACATGTTCGAAACACTATTACATGTATTGATTCGAAATCGGGATGCCACACATTAGATTTGATTATTCTATTTATTTTAAATATCCCTTCTGTTTCAACGCTGGCTCTACCACTGTAAACCCTGCATTCAATAAAAGTGTAACTTGAGACCCTTGCGAATGGGTTTTTAATTATTTCTCAAATGAACGCTCATTTGAGTACGTCCTTCTCCTTCTGACTGTAAATGTTAACAAACGCCAGCTCAATGACATGGCTGCAGCTTATGTAGATCTATGGTTATACTTGTATGACAAGTTGAACAGCGAAGTTGTGGATTTGAAGAATTTAAACGAATTTGTTTACAAGGGCCGACCATTTACCGCTGCAAGTGTGAGATAAGAGTAATTCTAACACACCTAGATACTAATTTATTAATTTAATAAATAGTGGTCGAAACGTTTTGATCTCGTGAACAATTAACTGGGGTACCGATTAAATATTCCAAGTTCCATGTTTTCACCTTGAATTGTCAATGAACACTTCACTTCATATCTGTTTATGCCAGACATTTTAGAACCTGTACCTTACGTACATACTACCAAAATAGTATGACGTAGTTACAAATAAGATTATCAATTCTTAACTTAAGTTGCCAATATTTGTTTAATTAGTTACTTTAATTAATTAATAAAGCCCTGTTTTCTATCTCCCTAGACCTGTCACATGGCAACTCTCTGAAGTTCTCATCACTTTTTCATAAACTAAATGGACTATTTAAATATTTAGAAAAGGCTCAATCATTCAATTATACCTTGAATTACATGGATAATTTTTGATTCGTGCCAATTTACAAGTTTGGCTACTGATTTATTATTTTTTTATGCGTGTCACATGGGTTTTACCTATCTCCCTAGAACGTTTACAAATTATCAGCTGGAAGCCTGAAAACAAGGAATTTTTTTGTTCCCTGGTGGGTAGTTGCGACAATGACAACCTGCCTTTGGGTCAGATAATTTCCAGTTGCTTGGTGCTGTTGAAAGAAGCTTTTTTTTAGTGAATCGTTGCGTGGAAATTTGAGTATTTTTATTGCTACTGCTTAGTATTTTATACTACTAATATTTTATTGGGCCCCGTCCTCCTAGCCCTCATAGAGACGAGGCGCGTTGGGAACATCTGTTGCTGTTCAGTCATTGAAATCTGAACGGTCATCTCACACAGTTCTTCCAACTAGGGCTCAAAAAAACAAAAATTGCCAGCATGGAAACACGACGTTGAGAGCTGACAGTGACAGTTTGTCCATTCTCCTCAAAAACAATGACCAATCGCCCCTGTTGTAAACCAACTTAACGTGTAATATCGTTACGCGGAAATGAAAGAGCAAGGAAAGGGGACCAAAAGGGAAATGACCTGGGTTTTTGCCAGAGCCCTTGGAAGGGGTACATGACCGGCCTATATAAGCTTAACCCTTTCCAAGGGAATTCATTCGTTCCTGGGCCTTTCGCCTCGACCACCTACCTACCCTTGCCTTATTATTTAAACCTAAGGTGTGTAGGTAGCTGGCCTGGACGTGCTCTACGTTTTTTTACTAAGCGTAGCGGTTCTCTCTATTGAGGGGTACTCGCTCCTTGCCATATACAGAGTAGCTGTGTTTCTCCTTCAGAGAACTACTTGCACCTGTATTGAACTGAAGCGGTTTTCCTCTTGAGGAAGTACTCGCTCCTTCACCATACACAGCGTAGCTGTATCTCTCCTTCAGAGAAATACCTGCTCCTGTGTAGAAGCAAAGCGGTTTTTCTCCTGAAGGAGTACACAGTGTAGCTGTCTTCTCCTTCGGGAAAGTACTTGCTCCTATGTAGAAGTGACACGGTATACTTCATGAGGGAGTACTCGCTCCTTCCCCCTTCAGGGAATTTTCAATTTAGTTAAGTCAGACCTTAACAGCCCCAAATTTGGAAAGGGCGCACAAAACGGTCACTTCTGGGGAGTGCAGAGGTCTCTCGTGAAGGGCCCTCGCGTAAGGGCTTCTATCAGTCTTACGAGAAAAAACTTCATGATGTTCCGATTAAAATTAAATCTATACCATTTCTGTAAGATGTTAATTTTTTCCCAATAGCCCTTCAAAACTACACAATGTGTTTTACCGCACCGTGTAGTTTCTTTAATTTCATTATTATAAAAACAGTTGCGTAGGCCATTTTTTTCGATAGACGTACATGCGAATTATCATTTGTCATCACATCCACCTTGTAATTTGTTGTAACTCTAAAAAAGATTACGTTTTAATCACTTCGCTTTATTGTGAAATCTCACAGCGCTCTTGAACGGAAAAATTATTATGAATCGATATCCGCAATTATTTTAGTATTTCAAGTATTTACCCACTCGAATCGGCTCATCTGACGCAGACGCCCGATTCATTACGTGAGAAAAATCGCTCACCTCGAGTGTCATATAAGCTTCTGTATACAACAACAAAATCAACCTGCCCACTTGGACGCTGGTAAGTTTTTTTTCTTTTGATAACGATCATAACGAAACGTGTACTAACTGGATTGGTCAAGAGCGGTATCTTCCTTGGAAATAAAGGTTTGGATGTTTTGAGAGATAAGACCAGTTACGAAGGATCTTTCATTACCGTAGCAGCCACACACTGAACAACAAAATGAGCGGGTGAGTTTCACTGAATATTTAAATCCCTTTAATTCATTTGAGTTTTTTTTTATAAAATATTTATTTTATTTGCGAATTTATGACGGCGTATATGAATGCAAAATTGGCCATTCGAGTTGGCCAATCTCATATTGTCGAATGAAAGGAGAAACAAATCGAGAACCTCGTGGTAGCCACCACATCCACTTGCCCTTCAGTTTCTAGTTGGTAATTTTAACATCAACCAAACCAATTCCATTTGTTTCAATTACTGTAGAGTTCGTTCGACTCCTTCAGTTGGTATTTTGAAATATTACGTCATTTTGCCTTGTACGATTATTACAGTTCACTTAACTTTTGGCTCAGGAACTTGAGAATAATGGAAATCTTAACGTGAGCTAAAAGTATTGACATAATATTTCAATAACTATTTAACTTGGAATTAGCTTCGTAAATTATACGAAAAACTAGCTTTTTTCCAAGTTAAATAGTTTACTCGTCAAAGGTAGCTGCCCTCCTCTTATTCAATGTGTTTTAACTCTCAATTTCACTTTTGAGTTACTGTATCTACTTTCTGTGCTCACTAATGCCCCGTCCCCTTAGAATCTCACTAATGCCCCGTCCCCTTTAGCCTTAGTATCAAAACGGGGAGGGGGATACACATGCCGAAAAAGGGTCGGAGACCGCCATCATCGGACCCGAACCCTACTGTGGGGTATACAAGACTCTCAGGAAAAGCACCATAAAATAGTGGTTGCTATCAGAAACTCAAGCCGCATGGAATAGATCCACAGGCCAGAGGCACTGCAGACCTACTAAACCTCAGTCGCACCAGGCTGAGGGTAACGGTAGGCCTGCTGACTGGACACTGCCAACTCCGCAAGTCCCTCTGCAGGATCGGGGTGGCCGAGGACAGTTAGTGCAGAACCGGCAGAACACGTCCTATGCCACTGTGAAGGACTAGCCAGGTCCCGGTTTTCCGTGCTTGCGCAATGAATCCCCTGACCAAGAAATCTACATGAGGAATCTTAATAGCCTCTGGAAATTGCTAAAAACAATTAGAGCTCACAGAGGATCTCTAATTACAGTGAGAGCACAATAGATCTAATTAGGTCGAGGTGCTTTACTTATAGCAAGCCTCCCAACATCAAATCCAAACATGGTAAGCACCGACTCATTTCCCGTTTTTACGTGGTAAATTGTAATATTGTATTTGAATTTGTCACAGGTGTACAAGACTGGTTCTCGCAGGCGTCTTACTGGTGTCGATCGCCCTAATTATCGACACGGCCGAAGGAAAGAAGCAGAAGAGGGAAGGAGGCCAAGGAGGAAAAGACGGAAAAGTCAGGAGTGAAAAGATGTGAGTTTGTCCGTGCGTTTCCATTATTTTATTTACGCCCTCTTCAAATTTCACTATAACGATTCACAGTCGTACTCTAACATGGTGATCCGATCATAGATGCAAAAAAAAAAGTTAAGCGATTAAAAGTTGTTTTGTCGTCCTGAGGCTGAGATCCTGAACAGTAAATAAGTCTAAGATTCAAAATTAGCGCATAAAAAAATTCGTGTATCCAACGTCACTTTTTGCATTAGAACCACTTTTTCTGCCCTCTGATCAAACTCCCCCTTTTAAATCGCCCAACTTCTTTTGCATGGGTCTTTTTATAGACTTTTTATTTTTGAATAAAAACTTGAATTTTTGATCGAAGAAACATGATTATCTCAAAGTTGACCAAAGCGTTGAGAAGCTCATTGAATGAAGTGTTTTGATTATATTTGTCAGATTCCAGGATTTGTATTGGAAAAATAGTAGTAACGTTCTGAAGATTTTCAGATTTTTATTTTTTCAAATTCGTCTATGTTTGAGCTGTTGTTATGGTCATTAGTTGGAACTCGTCAAGAGTCAAAGTACACTAATCTTAGGTATATAAAATTTAACGCTAATTTCGAAAATTTAGTCTAATGTTGAAATTGAATGGAGTAAAGTGGAGGAATTTGAGTTTAAGAGAGAAAACATGGTTTTTCTGAAGAAAGAAATTTAAAATCATACCTTGAGAACGGATAAAGATAAGAATAATACTTATATTTTACATCTACGAGCTGATCACCGTGTTTTTGACATTAAATTTTTATGTCTTTACTCTGGCACATAACTCAAAAAGCGTCACACGAAATCGTCACGAAAATTTCTGATGATTTTCGCTTACAACCGATTCGGTGCTACGGAACTTTATCTTCGCCAGTTATCATACAAAAATCGTTCACTACTCGTTGGATAGCTCTCGATTTACCTAACCATATTACGTTAACCACTGCGGAGTGCGTGGCCGACAAGCTGCGGTATGAGCGTGATTGTTTAAATAATTGTTTACACACAGGTGATCATTGTCAATAATTTATATTGTCAACACGAATGCAACCTTCATAATTTAAAGTATAATTCAAAGGCCCCTAAATCCCTTCTTTAAAGACATAAAATGTCCCAATGTGTTGCAGACTAGTTTTCATATAGGTAAAACAAGAGCTTTCCAAAAATTCACATTTCAATGATACATCAAGGGTTAACGTTAGTCATGATTTACAAGTGGGCACGCTGGTGTAAAATGACACATTTCGACGGTGAAGACGAGAAACCTCGTATCTCCAAAATCCCAACTTTTCAGGAGAGCAAAAAAAACTGTTTTTTTGGTGCCTATGACACCCTATTTACCTCGTTACGTCTTCAGCATCGATTTACCCTTTTATATTGACCCGGATTGTATACGATTTTTCTATTTCCCAGACAGTTTCAGTTTGAAGGCCTACCTAGTGAGCATTTAGTCACTCGTTTTATTTATATAACAGATAGTCGGAGAAAGAGTTGGATTTTGTTGTACAGGGTGGGCCACGGGAACCGGACGTTTGTAAAGTGGACAGTACTCGGCAAGAGGAGGAGGTAGAAAGGTGGGGGAGGTCTCATGGTTAACTTGGTTAACCGTTAATTATTAACGTTAATTTGATTTCACTTGCGGTTGAGCGTTCCATCAATGGTTGGATCGAGGTTACGGTCATCCAGTGGGTCGACCGCGGTTAGGTCACCTAACTTAGGTGGATGGAACAAACCTATTCCAACCCTGTAGTTGTACTGTGTGTAGTTGTACTGTAGTGTTCACCATGGCTGAGTGGCAGTTGGAGCACCGCGTTTTTATTTATGAAAGTTTTGTGCGTAATGGCGAATCAGTTGTAACGGCCCAGCGAGAGTTCAGACGGCACTTCAACATCGGGCGTCATGGCACTATACCAAGTCGCAATACGATCTCGAGGTGGGTGAACAATGCAAGGACAAAGGGAACTTTACATAAGGTAAAGCCACCTGGCCCTACACGAACTTCTCGGACTCCGGAAAATGTAGAGAGAGTGAGGCAGGCATTTGAAGGGAGCCCAGGGCGATCAACTCGCAGACATGCTCAAAATCTACGCATTCCTCGAACGACAGTGTGGCGTATTTTGAGTCGCGATCTAAGGTACTTACACAACTTTTCAAATAGGAGATAATCTACGTCGTCAACAATATTTTATCTAAATTCTATTTGACACGTTTTCTCGGGATTACCTACGAGTTCATAGCAACGTCTACTATGTGTACCTACACACTTGCGTTCGAGATAAGATTATTATGAATATTTCTACACCTCAAGATTGATGGGTGGGAATATTCAACGTAAAAATAGACGAGCGTAATGATACCTATTACGTATTATTTTCGTGATTCTTTCACATATTATGAGCATCTTAAAGCCTGAGCTAAATCCAATAGCTTGGTACAAAATCACCTGTTAGGCGTCATAGCTATACACTCTTCACAATGATAGTATTCAACTGAGATCGGAGTTTTTCATTTCTCTGTCCATTACTTCCACCATCTACATACACATTTATAACCTGCCAACCATTACCAGGTACACAACTATCCATTTTTGAGCTTTTAGAGGTTAGGACATATTCCAATATAGATTTTGACGGGATCTATCGATTGGACTAGGTTAGAAAGCCCTATCTCGATCAGAAGTGCTTGAAAATCAACGTTGTAACGGCAGTTCTCACTTCAACGGTACCTATAGAAAATACTCATCAATTCACAAAACCTCCTTATGACGGCAGTAATAGCTACCAAACATTCTTCTAAAATTTAGAATTTCATCAAGAAACGTTATTCTGAGGGGACAACATATTGCTTTCCAACTGCCATTGAACGAGTTGCGACCATTTTATTTTCATCGATTCAACATACTCGGTGTTTTTTATGTTCTAGAAAAGCACAAAGTGAAGAAAAATACTCGAAAAAACAACAGAAAGGCAAAAATCTTGAACAGAAAAACAAGAAGACCAAAAAAGACGGGAAACAAGAGGAACTGGCGGTGAAAAATGCAGAATCAAAAACGAAGGAAGAAGAAGTGAATGTTGACGGAAGTCAAGTCAAAACCAAAGAAAACAAGAAACCCGCAAAGGTTCAGACTCCTAAGAACGAGAACAACCAGAAGAACAAAGTGGATCCCAAGAAGCAAAAAGGCAAAGGCAAGAACAAGGCAGAGGCTGTTGTCAACAAGAACATGAAAGGCAAAGGGGGCAAGAAACAGAATGTTGTCGTTGAAAAGGAACCCAAAGGTTTGTATTATATTTTCATGTACAGCTTCAAATAAATCATAATGAACATACAGATTAAGGGCTAATTCTGTACTTTGAGATTAAGGGCTAATTCTGTACCTCAGAGGTCAAATATCGTTAACCCACTAGTGGGCGCTATGACGTGTCACGTTAGTGGGCGCTAGCGGTGCTCTGTACCGCATATTCATTTTCCATAATTTCTCACCATTTTTGGGTCTTGAAATCTATTTTCAATTAGGTAATGGGATGGATAGAAGAAGTTGATGTATGTCAGATAATGAAGACAGCTAGAAAATATAAAAATTCAAATTAAATTACAACTTTTGATTAATTTTATTAGTTCGAGTTTCATTATCAAAATTAGTAGTAGGTATTATGAAACAACAAAAATTAATCAAAAATTGTAATAATAAATGAACCAAAATATAAAGTATCAGGGGTCTCATCGTAGGTTCTCTTACGACATATGGGCCCCTTGGGTGCCAAGTGGTGTAGGTAAGTCCAATTCTTCAAATTTTCAGAATATCAATTTGAAGTCCATTGAAAACTGTACGGTCGTTTTAAAATTTAAATTTTTGAGGTTACACCGCATAGCTGATGAGCAAAGCTACGAGAACCGTCAATAGATAGATTTTTACAACGACCGTAGAATTTTCAAATTGATATTCTGAAAATTTGAAGAATTGGACCACTTGGCACCCAAGGGGCCAATATATAGGTACGTACGACTGCTTACCACTGACAAATTTTGTTTCTATGACTCTCACGCTTAACCCCTGACAAAATACAGTAATACAAAAATACAGTAATTTTTGTGTATGCATTTACGACAAAAATCTCGCAAATGAGAATTTGAGGACTGTTGGCCTCTGAGGTACAGAATTGATCTCATGTAATCTTCAACCGAATGTTAGGTTACAAGAAAATGAAAACTAATGTGTTCACTCATCAAGCTTTTCCATGTAAACGTAACTATGGAGCTTACAATATGTATTTCCATTTCAATTTCCAGTCGTAGCCGAAGAGAAACCGGCCGTAGTGAAGAGGAGCGTCGCGGAAGAGGTACCCGCCGAAGATGAAGCAGAGGTCGCCGTTGAGGTTGAGGAAGAAGTCGCCGAAGAAGCAGATACTCCTCAACTGGTCAAGTGTGAGGCAGCTCCCGCTGAAACCGAATCGTGCTCCAAACAAGAAAACACCGTAGAAGACGCTGAAAGTGAACAGGGAGAAGAACCCGTTGCTGCTTGAATCAGCAAAGACCTTCCTTTTACACCAATAATTGCTTGAATAGTATTTTAGCCCTGTACATACAGTTGTATCTTCTGATCGTCCTTATCTAGTCAATTTAAATTATTTTAAACGATTTCTCCTTTAAAATGCGTGAATGCCTCGCCATATCAATTGATCAAAATCTGTAGGTAGTTACTGTCTATACGTTATTTGCTCAATTGTTGAATAATCCTCCCATCCTCGTACCCTTTGTCTCCCTACTGGTCTCTAGCAATTATTTTCACGTTATTTAATAAATTTATCTCTATTACTTTACCTGCCAGTTTTATTTCCCAATACACATTCCATGATTTAAAATACTACTTAGAGGGCGTGAAATGTTGTGACCTTGTTATTTCATTTCAAGTATATATTTACGGGCTATTTCAGATTAAAAGAAAGAACCAGTTATCATCTCGAAACACGAAAGTACTAGGTAAATGGAAAATTCGGTACAAACTATGAATAGTTCAATTAATTGAGATACGAGTAATATTCAGGACAGTTGGAAGGTTATAAGGAAAACCCGGGTGTTATGAAGAAATGTTTGAATTTGACATTTTATCAGGTGGGTAGCTACTCAATATATTTCCACCCACCTTTGTTCGTTTATATTTTTAATTACACTAAGTGTAATTAAAAATATAAACGAACAAAGGTGGGTGGAAATATATTGAGTAGCACAAGTCTTGTGTTCGGAGATAACTCACCTCCAACTCACATAAATATTTGTCTTTACCATAACTTTTCAATGAATGAATCATCTCTACTGAGAGGTGATGAGGCATTTAGAAATTATGAAACTGTCGCGTTTTAGTTCCGATATTAATACACAAGGTCAGTACACGCACAACAAAATAGTGGTGAACATGGCACACAAATAATGCAGCATGGCTATAAGAACAAATTTTCGAAGAAATAACTGGTTTTATGTATAATGTCTCCATTTTGCTAGTTTTATAACAAATTTCGTCTCCTTTTTTGTGCCGAGTAACACCTCAGTTTGTAGATTTTTCAATGCTTGACACGATGGTGAAGTCAAATTGCGATATCTCATTCCGTCATCAGATTAACCATAAAAAACATCTCAGGTAACTACCACATTTCTTCATCTTCAAAATTCTCCAGTTAGAGAACGGAATAAGATATCACCATTCTGACCTCACCGTCGTGTTCAACATTAAAAAATCTTCAAAATGAGTTGTCACTTGTCAGACTGTCTCATTTTAGGAATTTAAGGGTCATTTTGTCCCACCTAAAACTCCCACTTAGAGTGGCCCAATTATCCCCATCTACGAACTTTACCTTTGATTGCCAAGACAGATTTTTCGTGCAAATTTGAACCTTTTATATCAATTCTATCGAGAGTTATCGTCTGGAATGACATACATATCGCACTGCCAGAATACAAGGGACGCAACTCCGAAAACATTATTTTCGGAAAAACGCATCTACTAAAGGTTTTAGCCTTCTTCAAAACGCAGTTCTAGATAGGTAGATCCTGTACTACCTAGACCCTTCGTTGTTTTGTATTTGGTAAGAAAATTAAGCTGCTTTGAAAGTTTTTAAATTTTTGTGAGTTGTGCATAGCTACTTCTACTATTTGATGATGATGGAGCTCCGCACTTTCAGAATCCTGTAGAAAGAGGATAATAAATAAAGAAAAGTGGCGGCAGTTGTGTAGTTGGAGTGTATTATTTTCATCCATAAGAGAGAACTGTAATAATAATTTAAAAAAAATTTAATCACAGCAGATTATCTTTGCTACTTCTATCTAAGCAAGAAGTAAAATCACAATCGTTTACAGAGCTCGCCTTGAATTTATGATCACAATCAACATTATGCTTGGCGCATGTAAGTAGTTGAATGATTGAATTTTGACCAGCATAGAAAGGGACTTGACAATACTTAATAATCTTTGGGACTCGTAAGGAGCTGCAGCAAGATCGTCTAGGGCGGTCTTCTGATCATTTTATTTCTCCCTTTGAGCCAAATCTTTCTTTTTCAAATGTTGTGAGTGTGTGTCGTCTGCAGCTTGTTCTTCGGGGGTGTTATTCTGAAACGCTGCACATTCTTCACACTGATCTTTCTTTGGAAGAAAGAATGAAATGTTAAGCTCCGTGTTGAAAATGTGACGAAACGCTGTATCCCGCGCCCTTGTTAACTCCCCGACAATTTTTCCACAATGAAAAAGCCCTACCCCGCTCTCTAGCGGCAACCAGAGCAGATACACATCATATTAAAACATCACATTATGATGTTTGGTGTCTTGGCAGTGAATTCAGGGTGGTCTGGTATACATTTTTTTCGGAAATTCGCTTCACCATTTTTCACTATAGCTTCCTTTCTTCAAAAATTCACTAAAACTAATCCAATCTGTACTACCGGAAACATGACATGTGGAGAAGAAGTGGAAGTTAGGACCTTCGATGACAAAAATGACAACTCAGGGTTTCTAGAGAATGGAAATGTTGAAGCTATTGACTGGGCTGTTCCATTTCAACAAGTATTTCAGCTCCCAGTGAGGAAGTACTAGGAGGACCAAGTCACTGTAATGAATCCAGAACCGATCGAAGATACAAAACAAAGCATCAACTCTTCTGAGAGGAAAAGTTATAATTTATAACTTTTCCTACTTTATAACTTATAAAGCAGGGCTAGCATAAAAGGATTACGAATTAGACCCAGCCTACTTTAATAACGTATAAGTAGAATCACGACCAGAGAATACATTAGTTGAAATGTTTTGTAGGACGATTTCTTCGTTCAAGAGTTAATGATAGACCTGAAGAGTAAAATGCCCCCTGGCCTGGTCAGGTTCTGTCTGGGAGGAGGTGGTGGCTAGCACTGTATCCAAGGAGACAAGAAATAAACACAATATTGTATATTATTCACTTGTGTGGTCAACTCATTTTCTCTTGTTAGAAACAGCGTTAATCTCCAATCATCAATACCATGGTATGTCATTACAGTATGTTAAAATTTAATCAAGTCACTTATATATTATATTAATTAAATCCACCATTCTGAAAATGGCGTATCTACAATATCATATACGTTCTCAAGTAAACACAGCTGAAATAAATATTTGCCAACCCCAAATGAACTCTCCGAGGTAATGCCCAAACGTTTTATTACCTAAATCCCCATTTAGGTTGAGCCGTATCTATAAAAGCCTTTGGCATCGACATTCTCTTCGACGAACATCTTACATCAATCGGCTCTTGCCACTGTGACCTCAAAATGGGCCCAGACTTGAAATGTTGAGCCATGAAATGATAACAGCTTTATTTCCTGAATACCACTTCTACCCTCTCAAACACCTCATGTGGGGCAGGTAGATGATTTCATCAGAATCAAATTGGGGTATAAAAAGCACAAATTAGTGAGGCCTCAACACTTAGTTTCCTGTCCGAGAAGGTAAATAGAACGTAAATATTTTCAAGTTCCACGTGTGGAAATCCTGTGAGTGACCAGTGAAATATAAATAACTTATTGATTCTTTGCAGGAAGGTGATGGGTTTGGCTTGAATGATCAACATCAGAATTTGATACGGAACTATTTGAAATTCAACAAACATGAGAGGCAGAAGCACCTGAAGTTTATCGAACTATCGTTTCAAGATGTGGTTAACCAGTGAGTTGTAATTTTCATGATATTATGTTCAAAATATCCATCCAATCACTAAACACTCGTTTTATTCACAGAAGGTCGTTAAGTACCACCTGTTGAATATGCAGCTTAGTCAGCTTACTCACTCATTAAGGTTACATGGAAATAGATTCTAAGGTTCTGAGAAACAGATTTAATTTTGTAAGTCACACAGGACACAGAGACAAGCTCTGGTGGAAGGCAGGAGCTCCATCATTATTAAGGCGTTAGAATGAAAGTGGCAAACTATAACTAGGTACTCTATATGGTATATAGAGTAGTATTATTGAGTATTACTGCGGGAGTTTGGCAGGTGTGGCATTATAACCCGTTGTGGCAGCATGGGCTGCTCAAGAAGCAGTCACATAGGCTCAGGCATTGCAGTGGCTCAGCTTGTCATTTCTGACGGTTCATGTATCTCGTAAGAGACAGGATTGCCACAAATGAACTTCAAATTTTGAAGCCAATGCAAAATTCTTTCTTTTTTTTTTTGCAAATTTGCAAAAATGAAACTCCCTATACACAACAGTACCAACTTACTGCTGAATAACGTGACGGTGTTAAAGTTCCCATTTATTCTTCAGGTTAAACGAGGCAACTTACACTAAAGATGAAGTTGAAGACCATTTCGAACAACTGAAAGACTTAGTGAGTGGAGAAGTAACGTCAGAGTCGATATCCACAGCTCACATGAACGTGCTGCTACTGACCCAAATGCTGGCTCAAGCTGAGAAATGGCACCTGAATATGTCACTAGACTTTTCAGAGATTCAAAACAGGTGAATAATTCAATTAAGAGGCGATCAACACAACAACATCAAAACTCTTAATCACTGCTTAGCAAACTTTTGGCTTAATTTTCTGTGAAGGGATTTGCTGGATAAAGTGAAGATAATGGAAGAATCTGATGGGAAACTAAACCTCCCAGTGAGGCTTCAGCCTTTGGACGATACCAGCGGATCTGTAGAGCTGTTGAGAAACGAAATAGAAAGACTGTTGAAGGCTAACCAGGCGTTAGAGTCTAAATTAGCAGATGGCCAAAGTCAGGTATAGGTTACCGACCTTAGAACTTCTTGTAAGATTAACTATATCAGATATAGATAACAGATTCTGTTACATTAATAACGTACAGTTAATGATTTGGAAAATTAATATTTTGTGGAGTCTACAGTCAGTAATGATTCAACATGTTGATAGCTTGAAGATCTACAGGGAGAGAAGCGAAGGATAAATCAACTTTGCGAGCTCAAGGAAAGAGAATTATTAGAACTAAAAGAGAAAACCACCGTGTTGAGTGGTCCTCAAGAAGAGGTGGAAGACAAGGAGGTACCTAATAATAGTTCCTACATTCTATAATCCTAACCTCTACAAATGTACAAAAGGATACAAGGATTACTGGTACAATTGGACGCCTATTAGAAATGTTATACATAATACTTAGTTGGACTATTTATTTTCAGAAATCCGATAGTGAAAAGCTCTTGGGGGAGTATGAAAAAGTCCTGAGTGAACAACTTGGTTTAGAACTGGAGTCCATGCGACAAGAATTCCAGAAAGTTCAATCTCAATTGACGCTAGCGGAACAGGTAAAGGTGTCAGACTGTAATATAATCACTATAATATAATTCATATTATAATTGACTCGAGGAAAGTCAAACAAAAACCTCTGCCACATCCTATAAATAAAATTTATTTATATTTAATATTTCCCTAACCAAACGAACTTTTGTGACTGAGTTCAAATCCAGCCTCCAGTCAAAGGCGCCATCACATTCCTTCAATTATAACATCTTTGAAATTGACAACAGTTCATCATCTGCTTCTGTCTAGATAACTAAATGATAGATTGATTATTATTATGATTTGATTGATTTTTTTTTGTTCGAATCAGCTGGGCCAGTAGTAACACTGACCCGACAAGCTGCCGCACGATTCACCCACATGTTGACAAGTTTTGATCTGCTCCAACTTTGAGCCCTCATTGTGAACGAACGTCTGGTTGTACAAAACTCCGGATGGTTTCAACAAATTTTAAAAATTAAATTATTAAAATGTGAACTAAAAACTTTAACGTTCCATTTTAATTTTCAGAGATTTTTCAAAATTCGTTTTGAACCCCTTCTATTGACCTAGGGCTATGAAACGTTTCAAAAATCATTGTGGGGTCTGTCCGAACCCGTAAACCAAATTTCGTAATTTTAGCACTAGCTAGGCAAAGTGCCGCGGACGGAAGGATTTTTTCATTCGATTTTTGGAATCTACGTATCTTGAAACATAAACCCTCAAATTTTGAGAGAGGGGTAATTTTTTTTCTTGGGCGATTCCAATAGTCCAAGAAGTAAGGGATGTGCATATGTGCCATCATACACAGAATCTCTTTTGACACTTATGAATTTTTCACTCAGTTAATACCATCACAACCTTCATGTTCAATATTTCAGGAGCTAGAAAGAAAATTCAATCAAACGGCTGCCTATAGCAATATGAAAACAATTATTGCCAAAAAGAACGACCAAGTGAAAGAACTAAGGAATCAGCTGAATAACCTTCAGAGGAATCCAACACTTGCCGAAGCTATCAACGAAGAGTAACCACAGAATAAATACGATGAACTTGCGTCATGACCTGTTTTACTCTCGTAGGCACTACTTTTGAAAATTACAACTTTTCAGTTATTGTAATATAATTATGTATCAGGAGAAATTTTAAAACCCTGATAGGAGTGCTCTGTCCCAAACAAGAGCGAATAAAATACCTCCGACATTCCACATTTATTTTTTGTTTCCCAATCCAAAAACCTATGGTTGACCATATTTCAGTAGAATAAGAGGTTTCTATACAAGCAACACACTCAAACAACCTCATACATCGAATATGTATTTTCATTAAATGAAAATATACCTGTACAAGTAAAAGTTTAAAGCGATTAGGTCAAACGAAATAACCGCGCATGTTCGGTTGCAGTAGTTTATTGTGAAAATTACTTGGAATTACATGGGAACATCAAACACCTTCGATAATTCTCAAAATGAATTTCGGACTTCGAAAAGGCGAAGCTGAAACTTGAACATGGTATTTTACCTCAGAGAGTAACATCTCACTATAACCATTTATACAAATATACATGTGCTAATAGGGATAAATGAATACCTAGTATTTAGGAGCCGGGGACTGGATTTTACTGTAGTCCAAGTTGGGAGAGTAAAACTGAAACAAAGAAGAAACAGGTTTGTCGTAAAGTTGTGCCAATTTTTCAGCCGACAGTGCCCAATGATTTATGGACTAAATACCGACCTTGTACTGTTTATCGGAGTAGTCGTTCCAGGGAGACTGGTCCCCTTTCTTGTTCCAGGCGACTTCGGGACTTTTGGTGGCAAGGCGGATACAGTAGTATGCGCAGCCAACACAACCGATTCCGACACAAGCGAATAGTGGGATCAGCTGAAACAGAAAGTACGAGGTTGGTAACTTGAAAACACTCAAGAGGGAAGAGCATGGACGAAGTACCTGCCTAACGAATTTTTGGAAGTTGAATTGAATTTCTTCTGTGATAAATAACGATGAGGGGAAATATGAATCTTCTCCATGATGTGAACCTTTCATGGACAGAAACACAATGTATTTATCAGTAAAATTTACTCATTTAATGATAAACCGTCGAGGGCCACTCGGGCAAACGGTGTAACGCTCCTTCCACAGTGGTTAACATGAAGATTGTTGCTTTGCGTTCATTTCCAGTAATTCATTCTCTCATAAAACATAAATAAACCTGCACAAAAGCACTGTGAAACAGAACCTCGTGTCATAAACAACAATCATCCTGAGTAGAATACGTTAGTTGTCAATTAGGTTTGGTGCACGATCGTATTCGTCATAACTTCAAAAGCAATCATTTGGGCTACATTAAAGTATTGAATAGGAAATCTCAACGCGATCTTGTACAGGGCCATTATTCTAGTCGGTAAGAAACATCCCTGATAACAATTACATTTATCTACCATAGAACATTCGCATCGCTGTTTCTAAGCCAGGTTCATCTGGAGAGAACTTTTGCCACGCCCATCAGCGAACCTGCAAAAGCTGGTTGTTCAGGGATTTGACTCGAACAATATTAACCAAAGAATCATCCAACCTACCTATTTCAAAGGTAGGTACCTAACATACAATTCAAAGGATTGATTGAACCTACCCGACTACTACCTACTACTTAAATTACGACGCAGAAATGTATACCACCAACACACTTGATACAAAGAGTGGTCAGTTGATAGGAAGATGTAATTAAATTTCTACTCCAAAAAGTACAATGAAATCAATTTAGAGAATTCTGAGTTGGGGAGGTACCACGTAGGTTAGGCATCTTCATGAAAACGAAACCGCTGAATGAGAATATCTCGATAGAATTACATATTATAACTCGACGAAAGACATCTCAATAATGAGCAAAATGAACACAAATTACAGAAATAAGTACTCGTATGTAAATAATACCAAAATTGATAGGTAGTCTGACGTCACCGTTCAAATATGAAAGTACCTCAGCTAACTTGTAAACGATAAAGGCTTATTCAACTATCTCATAACTTACAGCAGTGTGCTTTTTCAAGCTGGTGAACGACATTCCTTGCATCGGCATGTTGGATGGAGTTTTTCCTTTAAACTCGGCAAAAAATAACGTAAACTGTAAAGCTTTAAATCGATCTGCACAAATAGGAAAATTGCAGAAATAATCAGCAGGTAGAAAATCTGACCAGCTGTTCAGCCACTTGAGCAGGGCTGCCAACAGGATGACGACATGTCATGTTGAACATGATGTCCTTGAAGAACACACAAAGAGGTATGGAGGAGGCGATTTTTAATGATATAAGTTCATTATGAAAATTGCGTTGCTATAATTTGCTTATATTATGTTATCAATTGCCTATATAACTCTACAAAATTCTGTATGAATTTATTTCGCCATGGCTCAAATGTGGATTTACAAGGATATGCTCATGTAGAAGTCATCCATCATTCCGCATGTGCTTGTGATCTAGTGTGCCGTGAAAGTTGGCGGCCATACTGTCGGTCTCATCAAAACTCTTTCACGCTTTCGTGTTTCTGTGGTACGTAGACTTGATTTTCATCGGAATTAATCGTTGTTGAAATAGCAACTTGTGTTGTTTTGAAGGTTTATATTTATTACGTTTAATTTAAATTATCGGATAAATTGGTACTCGGGTCAGTTCAGACAATTTTACTTCTGAAGTTGTTGGTCCGTGGGGTAGGTTAGATCGTCCGGAGAAGAGCGTTTGGCAAGTCGATATATTTTCTTCTCGTCAATAGCCGTGCGTAAACAATGTTGTAGCTTGAATTGGAAGTTGTAATTTACATGAATGATGTTCAATCCGTTCGTAACTTCTGTAAATGCTGAAATCAACCATTCACGATAGTGTTGATTACATACAATATACCTCCTTACAGGTTATACAATTGATGAGATGGACGTCCCACATTTTTCAGCATTTATTCTGGTCTAGATTCACCTGTTTTCCGATCATTTAGTAAATTTGAGTCAAACTGACATTTTAGTTGCGAACATTTTTAGATGGTCATTGCGTGACAGAATCTAGTTCGAAGCGCTGCAGTTCTAACATAGTCATATTTTTATTGTTCTGCTGATGTTTTGAGGCAGAGTCGTACGTTCATTACGACACCTGTAATTAACACCGTTCATGGTGCTTCTGGGGGCACCATCATCTTCGACATATCGAAGTTAACAGCACCTGAACCGTATATCAACATGCATATTCATCTTCTTGTGCTCCGCGATTGCCTACCTCGAGCTTGAACTTAACCACCTAATTCGCGTATTCGCATTTGTACAGTAGTATAATATACTACTAGTATAATATTATTATACTTTCCGTACTCTAGAATGTAGGTGTCAACTATGGAGGTTTGATTGAATTTCGGAATCATCGTATTTTCTGAGTCTTGAATTATTTTTGATGTCTAACGCTCGATATCTGTTTTATTCATCCAGGGTCCATCGACATGGGGGCCTACAAGTACATACAAGAATTGTACAGGAAGAAGCAGTCGGATGCCCTCCGTTACCTCCTCCGTATCCGGGTATGGCAGTTCCGTCAAATGACGAAAATGCACCGCGTTCCTCGGTCTTCCCGTCCTGACAAAGCTAGGAGACTCGGATTCAAAAACAAACAAGGTAACTGTCTATATTATTATCTTTCAGTTTCAATCGGATTGAATCTCACCTTTCAATCTCGAATAATGTTCTGTGACCATTAATTTCTCAACGGTGTTGTTTTGCAGGTTTTTGCATCATTCGTATCCGTATCCGCCGTGGTGGACGTAAAAGGCCCGTCCCCAAGGGAGCAACCTACGGCAAACCCAAAAGCCATGGTGTCAACCAACTGAAGCCCACCCGTAACCTCCAAGCTATGGCTGAGGTAAGTTGTGCGATAGTTTTCGATTAACCAACTGGTCTTTGTGAACGACACAAGGAAAACATGAATTTCATATCATTACTTCTGGAATTGGAACTTTTGAGACTTGAACAGTTCCCGTTGATTTCTTTTTTCGGGTGAACGAATCACCAAGTAACCAGTTAGGGACGCAGGAACACTCAATCTGACCAACTGGTAGGTTGTCAGATTTCAACAGGTCTGCTTTATATGGCTAGAATTTTAGCCCCCGAACAGTAAACTAGGTGATTGAAAACACCCTCACGTGGCTTCATCTATATCTTTAGACAACGAATTAATCAGTTCATATTTGGACCACACGTATGTTCGGTAGTTGTAGTAGTTCGTATGATGCGATTAAATCCCCCAATTTACCTCTCATTTTATTCCTAATTCCAAATTTGTGCTCGGTTTCAGGAACGAGTTGGAAGGAAGTGCGGCGGATTGAGGGTCCTCAACTCCTACTGGGTGGCTCAGGACTCCACATACAAATACTACGAAGTTATTTGTATTGATCCTGCTCACAAGGTAAGGCCAACTTCTTGTTTTAATTTTTGTTGCTATTTGATTATTGCCCGGTGGTAGCCAATTTTCTGCTACCCTGGCCATACTGAAGTTTGATGGGTACATATCGTCCCTTATGATCCCACAAGTTCTAACTCAGATTTTTGGCAAAATGAGTTGAGGACGGATAATTATGAGAAATCTCTCGGTGCGTCTTTCTAGCTCATTGGTATGGCCTTTATTGCAATGCAGGAAAAGACTTCTTGAATGCAGAAAACCCGCGATAACCATACAAATCACTACAGCACGTTGGAAAATCCGTTTTTTGTCTCCTGAAAAGTTGGGAAAACTGAGTTAGACCTTTTGGGATCTTGAGGGACGATATCTACCTACTTTGTTGCAAAGGTAGTACAGTAGATTGTAAGGGAAAACCGATTGTGAAACTAGGGGAATCGAAGCTCTTGGTTACGAGACTTACGGGTTACGGTCACATAATAACCAGTAAAGTTGAAGTAATAACTTGGTATATTGGGAGTGTAGGTGGTATGTTATATTCCTAGCCCTGCGTCAATAAATGGAATAGAACAAGTATTGCTTCAGGCATCGAGTGAGTCACCTGTAGACTTGCTCTATTCCATTGTTCATTCTAATTCTGAGCCATATCCCGCTAGATTCAGAGCTGTCATCTAGAAATGGCGATTGTGATTGCTCGAATTGAAATAAGTTGATATTAAATACATTTATGTCAAATGAGCTGGCTTGGTATATTATCGCGATTTTCCATCCAATGCTTCCATTACATTCAACTCAATCGCCAGAATGAAGTAACTAACTACCGCTTCCTCATTTTGTCAAGCGAAACGGTCTCACATCAGTGATCCCCAGAACTTTTCATGTAGTCGAATAGATCGTGATACCTTGTTTTCCATTCACAGGCCATCAAGAGGGATCCCAAAGTCAACTGGATCGTGGACGCTGTGCACAAGCACAGAGAAATGCGCGGAAAGACCTCGGCCGGAAGGAAGTCCCGTGGACTCGGAAAGGGACACAGGTACTCCCAGACCATCGGTGGGTCCAGGAGGGCTTGCTGGATCAGGAGAAACACCCTGCAGCTCAGAAGGAAGCGATAGGGTGTTTGACGATTTCTTTTACTTTTATTATTTTAAAATCCTACTTCCAATAAAATATTTTATTGGGGATCTCTTCTTTTTCTAATTTATCCCCATCATCCATTTTTTCCACCCAATGACGTGGCCCTTCATTTCCTTGTTACCTCTCCTAGGTATTCAGTGGCAATTCCAAGTACGATATAGTATTAGTACCTATGTCATGAAATTTATTGGAGTTCGAAGAATGAAATATTTATCCGACTAGATCACTCACCCATCCATGATGGATAATTATCATCAAGTAAAGAGTTAGTGCAGTCACAATTTGACTTGCGATAGAATGTTTGGAAAACAGCGATTTTGATGACTGATTGATATGGGTATTCAATATACGTTCGCAAAACAGAAAAATGATGTTTTTGGCAAAATTCTCACTGATTGATGAGCAACTAGGATATAATATTTAATATAAGGTATTACCTAGTAATGATTCCCATCACTGATTTGAAGAGATAACAATTGGTTTTATTTGAGGCTGAAGAGAATCAAGTCGCCTCCACTTTATTGTTGTCCACTTTATTCTGACCCTCTTGGAGGTTTTCCAAAATATGATTTCGTTACATTCGTCTGAATAAGCCACTGAATCTAAATTCATCAGATTTGAGTTATCAATTAAAATTATTCATTACGCCTGGACGTTTTCAAAGAGAGCTACTTGAATTGACTCCCAAAAGTGAATGAATTTAATTATCTCTTGTAAAATTGGTACTTCAGTATACTAATTCAACATCTTAAATATTGGTACTAGATATAAATTGAAGGGTATTTATTAAAAAAATTATATTTGCATGAAAAAAATAAATAAATAGCTGTGATTATTCTTGACCGAAGTTGTTAGGGAATCCGATTTCTTTGAAGTACAATCGCACCGCATTGTTGAGGATTTTATACACGTCCTCACAGCCCTTCTGAGCAGTTAACATAACCTTTTCTAAATGGTCCACGTGGAATCTCTGAGACATTTCAGTGAAGGCGATCTGAAACAACGTGGAAAATAATTGTCAAAACATGAAAGTGAAAACAAATTGGGTTAAGTCGTTGGAAGGAGTTCGTACCTGTTTAGAAGTGGGCAGCATTGCTACAGTGAGACAAGGGCCACCGAGGGTCTCTTCCAAATGGCTGATATCCACCATTGGGATTTCATCCCTTGCGAGGGAAGCTGTACACGCAACCACGTATTCGCGGAGAGGGATTCCGGCATCGATCAGTGCAAGTGAAGATGCGTTCAGGGCAGCGCAATAGTTTCCGCCATCGGCTGTCAAAACCTGAGGAAAGTGCAAGACTTGACGTTTTTAGAATTTTAGCTTAGAATCAAGTAGACACGAATTACGCAGAGCTATTGGACCATATAAACGGTGTGATAACTTTAGCAATCAAGACATTTATATACGGTGTAAACATTTCTGTGAAGCTGAAATATGGAGTTGTCTTGCAACACCACAAGCGCAACATTTTTAGTTTAATAACTGAACGATAATCCTTAGTTAGCAGTGAAAACACCCAATAGGCTGTGGACAAATCAGCCACTATTTGTGGAGGAGTAAGTACATACTCGTAGGTATAAAATAGTCATGAAATGACTAGTCTCCTCCAGAATGACACTATTGTACATATCGTCAGGATAATCAACTCTGATGAGCTTATCAACAAACACTTGATAAGTTGTGGTTAGAAAAACTATGTAAATTCTTCCACAACGGTTCATCAGATTCCGTTCAGACTACTGTTCTGTATACAATTACCGTGTGAGTCCTATAACTATACGAAACAAATAAGTGATCAGATGGTAATTTCGAAGATGGCTGGTGAGGTGAGGAGGTGGGGGCCGGTAACTAGCTCAGTAATGGTCTATGAATTATTCGTATAAAAGATAAATGAATAATTCATATTTGGTGAAACATTATTTAGAATCACCTTTTATTGTTGTGCCTACCGACATCGGCAATAAAATTTATTTAATAATAACCGGAAGCACCTACCACCAAATTGTCGAAATATCCTTAATTCCGTAGACACGAAAAGCATGAAAAGAATCTCAGAACGCAGAACTCGATGTGACAAAACAATGTTATTGGAATCAGCTGTGCCACAGGAAGAACAATGCCCAGGTTTGCTGCAGATGGTCTTTTTACTTAAATGTGTACAATAAACTTTCGAGAAAGTTGCGTTCTTAAACTTTCAAAATTCATTTTTAACCCCTTCCCATCGACCTAGGGTTATGAAAAGTTTCAAGGATCATGGTGGATGTGGTCCGAAGTCGTAAACCATATTTCGTGCAAACTGGGGAAAATGCCGCGGACGGACGGATTTTTTGTTTAATTCGATTTTCGAATCAACTTATCTTGAAACGTAAGCCCTCAAATTTTGAGGGGATATGTCTTCTTTTCTTGGGCGATTCCAATGGTTCATTATCGAAAATAATAAACCAAAAGCATTCAAAGTTATGCATGAGATGCATCTTTGTCGCTGTGGGAGCTTCTTACAATTTTGAACGAAGCGGAATGGAATTTTGGTTTATTATCTTCGATAATGAACTACTGGAATCGACAAAGAAAAAAATGACACCCCCCCTCCCCTCAATTAAACTCCTTCATAAAGCTGAATGGACGTCAAGGGCAGTCAATGCATTGTGGGGTCCGTTCAGTGTGTATAGGACCACACACATTATAATACTTATTATATTACAATACTTGAGATACTCACTTCTACCATCACGTCGATTTGAGTTTTAGGGAGGAGCTCTGTCCTGATGACGGACTTAAGAGCTTGGTGTAAGTTTATTGTCATTTCCATATTCCTCTTGTCCCTCGGTCTCGGCGTCCGTCGATCCTGTTTGCTGAACGGAGCCATACTGTACTGACAATTTATGAAAGCCGAATCCATCATCGTCTTGGACCTGTGAGTACTTCGCACCTGCATAGATCGCACAGTAATAATATTTGATTTACAGAAGATCAGTAAACTAACTACTTGGTTTAGAAATTACGAAACCTGTCAACATGAAATGTTAACGATTGACATTGAATGACGAAAAGCTCTTCAAAGCTGCTCCACTCTTTTTCAAGTCGTTTATATAAATATTCACGAAAAATCCCTATAAGAGCAGAATACTATTGTATCACCAATCTTGATAAGAGAGCAACGTAAAATTCCAAATATCTTCGGAGAAATGAAGTTCAAGTTACTCTTCGTCCGTTGGAATTACACCTGAGCCAAGTTGCTAATCAAGACTGTTGGTTTTAGAAGAGAGTGTTGTAAGAACAATGTTAGATAGATTTCTGTTTGTTCAGATAGTCATATGGCATAAATGTCCCAAGAAAATGAAACATGTCAGGCCTTGCAGGCAGCTAGAGGCCAGTGTTGGAGCTACGGGTACGGGTTTAAATACCTGCTTCAGTATATTGAAAATCCACCAACCTCATAAGGTCCGAAAACTGACACAAGAACTTTGGTGTTTCCAAGTTCCAAATAGGCACTTCCATCGGCATGCGGGACAGCTCCCAGTTTACAACGTACGATTCTCAGCTCATTGGGTTTCCTTCCGTCTGGACGCGTTCCTTGGTCATTGAGCAATTCCATAGTTTAGGTCGTCTAACTCATACCTGTTGAAGAACGATAATGTGACGACTGGGCAGTTAGGAGGTGAGAACCAAAATAACGTAAGAATCAACGAAACGAGTATGAATCAACTTGAACAGACAGAGTAGGAATTATTGTTGATGGACCACTAATACATTCCTTGAGAAAAAACCCACACAAGACCAGAACCGTGCTTGACTATAATCAAAACCAGTGATAATGGTATAGTAGGGTTTTCTGTGTAATGGACTACCTTATTCAAAAAGCAATTTTTATCATTTTATTTTGACCAAAACAAACACATGTGGCTTCCATCACAAAGCATCCATGCTAGCATAAATGGATACTTGTCTATGTGGATACTATACGACTGAATGTTTTTTTTTTTGCCGTTGGCTGCGCTACGAGCGCCTGTGCTGTTATTTTCAAAATCTCAACATCTTGAAATAGAGAAACTTGGGAGTTTAGGGTCAGTACCTACTTCAGATCATCATTCATTAGATTATGATGCGTGTCAGGAAATTTTGGCGAAGATTCCACAGTTAGCAAAGGTCTCCCAGCACAAATTAAACCATGATATAATACTCATCTCTAGTACCTAGCGTTTTTCACTGAAAAAAATTTTTTTTGTCGCTGTTATTATTTTTTGTCACTTTTTTCCTACATCTAACTCGTTGGTAAAAATACCAAAAAAGTGGTTTGGCCTAACATTTATCAAAAGGTAGGCCTTCAAATTGAAAGTGGGAATCCTCAAGTGCGTTACCAGTAGCTCATGTGTGTTGCTCTTCAACAATAACATAAATCCCACAAAAAACAACTCAGTTGTAAAAACTGGCCCGCCAAAAGGATTGATATCCATTTTGCCTGCCAGCCTCGTATATAGGATGCTCAGTGCTTCGCACCTCGCTGTTGAGTGTGCATATAATATATTATCCTTTTTCCCCTAATCTCCATCACCTATTCTCTGTCTTCTTTCCACAACGCCCGTTCACCTTCCGCCCCCCTCGGTTTCTCCTAATATGTTTCCTCTGTTGCTTAGATTGGAGAAGGTTTGAAAGAAAATGACTCACAATTTTAGAAGTCCATGCACATTTATTACAAGTAGGTTGTTCTGTAAGGCACATGCTACAAGCGATTTGGAAGAATTCAAACTTAACCACTTTCTCGAAAAACGATTGCCCCCCCTCGGAATCACAATGTTCGCCTCTATTATATGACCTCCTAATCATTTGATAATACAGCAAGCAGGCAAGTTAGACCTGCATAGAACTGGTAGGTACTAAGGTAGTGTAGAGTTCGAAATGAATTCATTGGTAGCTGCCTATGGCATTCTCTACTGGTGAGTTATGATGTCTGCAGCTCCAACTTCAGGATAAAAAAAGAGTAATATCACAGCAAATAAAAAGTTCTTCAGAAACAACCATCTCAAGAGAAAGTGGTAACAATAGACATTCCAACAAATTATATTGTTTTAATGATCAGTGATAATAATAATAATAAACCGTTCAGACATTTTTAACAAGTGACTTCAAGAGCTTCTTGAATCTAGAAGTTAGACATTTAGCTGCCAGGAGCCTTCCACTTGTAACTTTCAGTTTTTCCACCAAACTCTTGAAGGAGCCAGTGGATCCCAGAACTGTTTCAAATGCCTTTAAAACGACAATTTTTACCTCTCGACGAGTCAGACAGTTTCTATCTACAACAAATGACAACATGTAGTACAAAGGTGTAAGTGAGTAGCAGGGTTCTCTTTCAGTCATAATAATACATCATACACATCATAATGCATCATTATATCGTCCCTACTATCGAATGTGAAAGTCACTACTTTTCAGGAGAGCAAAAAACCCTTTGAAAGTAACTACAAAATCACTGCCATAACGAAACGACAAGTTTTTATATGTCTCATGTGCATTTTTCAAAGCTTGTTAGAATGATATTAAGATTCATCTAGGTATCTACTGTGACCAAAAAATCACATTCGTCACTTGTATCTTAGTGCAAATCAGCGATTTTCCATTTTTCGCCAATTCAAAACTGCGAATATGGCACTTTCGATAGTTTCACTTGCTATAATTTTAAGAATTTCATATTCGTCATTGAAAAGATGAAAGAATAGAATGATGTTTACCACAAAAAAAAACAATGTATTAATTAGTAAACATAAAAGTTTACAATGAAAGTTTAGAAATGAATAATTTGGAGAAAAAATTCACTAAAAAATATTACAAACAAATAGGAAAAACTTACTAAAAATTATGTTAAAAATATTGAAAACAGCAACACTATTATTTAAAAAGATCTCATAAATAAACAATAAAAAAATATTTGACTTAACTGAAAAGAAAAAAAAAAACACGCAAAAATAGTACCTATAGGAAAACGAAATTCAACTCGTAGATACCTGTTGTACTCATGATAAAAAGAATGGGAAAATTTGAGTTTAGGTAAATTAATTCATTAAAAAAGATGCAATTTTTCTAATCACCTTCGTCTTCACTGCCATCAGGTTCAATCTCTTACATCACTACTTGATGATGGTAGAGACTCGTAGTATACTGGTATATATTGATGGTATGGCCTGGGTATTAGGTTTTGTGAGCATAATGTTAAGAGATCGCTTTTTTGCATCCGTGATTGGTAGGTAATCTTTCCTTGTATGGCTTTACATGGTATGTATTTTTTTAACCCTTTTTTTGCTTGGCTATATGTGCTAAATAATTTCCCCTCAATGCTCGTCTTCATGCAATGTTTTTCATTTTCATTCTTGCGGTATTGATACCATACACCATCAATATATTGAAAAACTGTATCTCTTTGCTTTTCAACCCCTTCGCCTTCATTCTTGCTGTCTCAAAAGTCAGAGATTCACAGCAAAAGAGCGAACGGGCATATTCGATTCTTTGACGTAGTAACATAATATTATAGAAAAAAGTTCATATTCGATACTTTATTGAATGTAATTCCCGCTCTTCTAATGGGACTAAAGTTTCAATTCGCCACAGGACGTATCGTATCTAATGCAATAGCAAGGTATCGAAACTGGAAAACGACATTTTTCACATTCGATAGTTGGCAATAATTATTGTAAAGACGATATACTTTATTATATACTGTGTTCAAATTATGATAGAAGCTTCCACGTACCTTCATTGACGTATAAAACTTTAGATGATATTATATTCGCTGCCGCAATGATTGGAACGTAACTCTCAGTCATGGATGGCCCCGAGGTTCCGTTTTCCACCAGAAACGTGTGAATCGTCTTGTATTTAGACGCGTGGATTTTCGAACACAGGTAAATGTTTTTCATAACGGCAAACTTATGAAGATAATTCGAGTCCAAGATTAGCGCGTGCAGTTTGATGTGCGTCACCATTTTCATACGTCTAGTGAGATCACTTGAAACCAAGAGAAACATGAGGATTAGATAATATGTTGATTCGTAGATCGACGAATATCTATATTGCATTCGAAACCATGCTGCAGAGGTTTTAATAACATTCATTAAATGCAGAGGAAGTGTCATTCATATTCGATCAGTGTTGCTTCTATAGGAGCTCCCTGCTTGTCAACTCTCGAACTCCGTTTAAACAGTTGAACAAATTTCCACTTCCACAGAATTCAAAACGTTCTCAAATTGTGATGGTTTGCTGAGTGACCCTGGTTCCCGAAGTTTTGGTTCGACCACTCTGGGGATAGCCAGGTCTGTGAATGCAGACCGGACGTCTCTCTGGGAGGGCATATTGCCTACCCCCCCCCCCCCCCCCCCCACAGAGAGCAGGGGCAACTCAGCAAACCATACATTAGACGGTACACATATTTATAACTGCTTGTCTTCATCCTACGAGGGACGCTTGTGGTGGCCATACACTTAACACATGAGTCATAATATTATGTTTGATTGATGTCGTGTCTGGTTAGTTTTGTTACTGATTTTGTAGTTGCTTTCGAGTTTTTTTTTTTTTTTCAATGCTTGTTTCCTCTCTTCTGAGAGTGCAGTACTGAGATATGGTCCATAATCAGTTGATGTCTTTTGTCCAATAGGTACATGGTTAGTTTGAAATACTTGGAAGAGTTAGAAAATGGGAGCCCATGCAGAGTTATAACCACAGGATCCATTTCTTGACCAGTAAGATCCGTACCATGTCCACATTGACCTTATCTACCTAAAAAGACGTACTCTACCATGGTTGTCAGCTTAGAAGACTCCTCGTCAGCCACATGAACACCTCAACCATCAATAGGGTGTGCGCATGGGACGCAAAATCGAATTTTTTACCCCTAATTCGTTTTTAGCGCCCTTAATAACCCTTTAGGGATCAATTGTCAGGTCAAAACTCATGCTTTTTAACGTGAAAATTCGCATGAAAGAAGCGAGCATTTGAGATATTTTATTCGCCAAGATTACGCGGTTAAGCCTGCAGCCGCAGCTGTCCCGTGTAATCTTGAAGAACAAAATATTTCTTTCTTCTGAAATTTTACTTTAACCAGAACAAGTTCAACTTCAGTTGAAGTGAGTTAAAACTTCGCGCGGTTGTGGGGTTTTGGTCTCAAGAAGTTTCAGTCCGTTGGTAGGTACCTACTCCTAAAAGCGTCAGCCACCAAATCCCCCAAATCACCAGCCAAATAATTTCATCAACCCTAATTTACCTGCGAATTTATAAACTGCCTTTTTTGTTTATTTCTTACAAATTTGGGAGAAGTTAATTTTCGCGCATGAGGTCAATTTTTGCCATTTTTGAAGCATCTTCTTTAAAAAAAAAAAGTTCAAAAAACGTGCGCAGGTCATTGGGAAATTAAATTATTCAAATCCTGATAGGCTCTATACATATAAAGGAGTACCAACGTTATAATAAAATGAATACGTAAAAATGGAAATTTTCGATTAGGTTTTCTTTGCGACTTACCCTGTTGTCATTTTAGAGTTGAGGTAAACCCTGGAGGTCATGTCATCTGCCCATTCAGAAAAGTCGGGCTCGATTTTACGACTGAGGGGGTAAAACTTGTATCCAAAAAAAGAAAAACACATCACAGGGCTACCCAAATTTGTTATGGTTTTTGTATGTTGGAATGTTATACCATAGTCAGAGACCCCTTCGATGATAAGGTCAAGAAATCTGTAAGAGACATAGTTCGTTGAAATTACAATGCCGTACAACTGTATGAATCCATATAACTTATTCCTACGATAATCGTCAATTGAGCAATGTATTCATCCTCCTCAGAGGAGCTCAGCGCACTGGTTTCCATGCCCAGCGGACGGCTTCCTTCCTAGATAGACAAGGTTGAAACCCGAATCTATTATCAATCTACTTACGTTTTTGCTTTAACAGGATCAGACGTCAAATACAAATAATCATCTACTCCACGAATAAGAATATCGTTTCTAGCCTTCAGGTGATTCAAATAGCAGTCGTCCATATCTGCTAGATAAAGTTCACATAATACAGAGGACAAGTAACAACCTGTAACATGATACTTAGGATGTATGTACATAAGTTATTTTGTCCAAACTATCGATCGCTGGGCCTCGGCTCGGTTATTGGTGAAACGAATAGGTGGGCACATAATCTAGTTTAACCTAAAATGTCAATAATCTAGAATTAAGGTAAATGTCAGTTATCTTCTGTTTTGCTTGGTAACCGTCATATCGAGGGTCTCACGGCAACTTCCCACGTCATTTGGGCGACTTTTCAGCAGAGCCAAAAAACCATCTGCCATTGATTATGTTTACTGAGTAATTCAGTAAAATAAATCGTGAGTGTTACCTAACTTATACTTATTTAGATCGACCCGCAGGGGAAGACGCTTCGAATGGTACCTATGCATAACTCATTTTGGCCAAAAGTGACGATGTGGGGTGTTGCCGTGAGACCCTCGGTATGTTTAAAATGGCGACTCCGAGAGCTGGCGACTTGGGCTCCACGGTAATCGGATTTGACACCCTGTGACTTCTTCCTGTGGGGTTCCGTAAAAGACTATGTGGAGCGGTGGTACATAAACGTTTGCTTTAACGGAACCCCACAGGACGAAGTCACAGGGTGTCAAAACCGGTGACCCTGGAGCCCAGCTGAGACATGCTAAGAATATAATATATTCTAATAATATAATATTATTATATTCTTTATGAAACACCCTGTATAATCATTTCAAACCAGTCAAAATATCAGTCCTGGCATTTTCAGTCCCACCACAGTCCGCCTGAGCCAACGAATCACGTCATTCCTGATTGAACTACGATACACAGTCAAATATCATTCAGAATCCACGTGCTGACCCCTCACGATATCAAACAGTTTGAACGAGCAGTATCGAACAGTTTGGTACCAGAGGAAATCTTGTCGGTGATCATCGCTCTTGTAGAGGGAGTAGACTGGAAGGAAGCTGATAGTAGCATGCTTATACGATACGTTACCACATACCTTGGGGAAGACCCTTAATCTGATGAAAAATTTCTTTGCGATTCATAGAAACATAATTCTGCTTGATATACTGGATTATTACAGCTTTCAAATATGAAGTTGCGTATACCTTGGAAAATAGGGAAAAAGTTGAAATTAATACACGCATTGTTCATACCAACAACGCAAGGCATTGGCAAGGGCATTACTACTCGTATTACAAGAACATGTATCGTATCTAACGTACTTTGACGGAAAAAGTTGAGGACTTCATCATTATGAAAATTGAATTTCACATAATAATATTATAATATTATAACCATTAATGAAACCAACTTTTTTCCCAGTTTCGCAATAGATGGTTTTATTGTGCAACCGTGGGCTGACACTGGTGAATTGTAAAACCGATTTCATCCTCAAACCACACTTGAACTTGAAAATTCGACAGGTTTGAATTGGGTCGAGGGCTGATAGTCTCCGATTAAGAATCTCCAGGAGTTTCCCCTGGACGAATCACAATGAAGATGACGATTAGTAGTGCAGAATTGATCATGTTTTATGAATCCCAAGGCAATGTCTAATAGTTGAGCATATACATATGCTTTGTTGTATTGACATTGTCAATTAGGTAATATTTACGGTACAACGAACTACTCACGTGCAAAATAGACTGGAACGCATCGCAGACGTCAGTGCGAACGAAATATACTTTTTCGGTTTTCAGAAGATTCAGGTTTTTCCACTGAGAATGAAAACTGTTCAAAATATGGCCGTATCCTGGGTTGATTCGGCTGGCAATCTGTTTTAGGAACGTATTACACACAGATAAACGGAATCTCAACCCCTTAAGACGAGCACTGCACCAGACAAATCGAATTAATCAAAATATAAAATTTATAAAAAATACTAAATTGGTTTAAAACCCTTCATACTTCTGAAAACAGGAGAACTTACCTGGATATGACTAAAGGGCGGAATCCTTTGGTTTTGTATAAAATTCTTAATTTAGAAACTCGCGGACCAAAAGAAACACCCGGAGACTCAGCAAGAACTCCAGATCCAATCATATTCTGCAACGCCTTCTTTTCGAACGCAGTCCACTTATTTTTCTTGAAGAACAAAACTCGTTTGTCCTAAAAACACAAGGACACAGGGTGTAGCGTAATTAAACGTCCAAATTTTGAGAAGTCAGTACATAGGTGATCTAAGAATATTGAGTAGTACGAATATCTGCAAGACGTCTTTAAAGTCAGGGTGTATGTCCTAAGGAATGACATAAGACGTTTCTATTTACCTGTTACTTTAAATGGCACTAATCACATAGATCTTACAATTCAAGTTAACGGACTTCATTACAAATGCGCCAATATTGAAAATTAAATTATTTCAAGAGGTTTATTTACCTTCAATGACTCAGTCACATGAAAGACTTGGTGAACTACCCTATTCACAAATACGTTCGTCAGAAACAGAACGAATTTACACAGGAAGACGTTTCTCTGGAAGTTCGTAGACAACAACCCTCTCATCAGGGTCACCAATCTCACGGGGAATCGCGAATTGGTCTGGAAAATTTTGAGTATATTCGATGTCATCCGGTCAAAGGCTTTTTTGGATCCAATCAAACCCCGGGGTACGTGGTGCACCAGTAATGTTTTAACAAATATGTTTATTTGCACAGACTGTAACTGGCTCTTCTGAAAATGAAGAATTAAATTACACTTCAAATAAACAATACCTCTTTTTTTAATAGCACAAAAGCTCAAAACGAGACGATTGATAATGAATGGAGTTATCTTCAAACTCCAAGAAACTCTATAAAAATGTTTCGTTTTCTTAATTTATCCGATTCTTCAATTTTATTATTAACCATCATACTCTGCTGAGACTAATCCTACTCGAATTATTCGTATCAGTTACCTGCAACCTCGTCAAAAGGAATTTCTTCAAGCTAAAGCTTTTCTTGAGAAATTTCTTCAGCAGTTTCACTTGAGTTGGAGTGATGTCGTTACAGATGTCCCTACCGGGGACGCCAGTTTCTTGATCTTCAATCATTTCACACAAGGATTTATAGTTAGTGGGTATCACATTCCGCCCGTAGGAATTTCGTGTTCCTTTATAACTTTTGCGATCAATCAATAATAAGGGATTATAACCCTTGGATAAATCAGTGGGTTGTCTAATACCACTTGGTTTATTTCCACCGTATGATGGGTTGTCATCCAACGACAACCACCCGTTTAATGATATTCTAACATTGTTAGGCATTTCGAAAAGAACGAACTTGTGTTTCCACATCTTCTGAAACTCCTCCTCTCCCATTAAAGAAGAAATTGTCTTCCAAGTTTCGTTGTTGTTAACATCATCTATAATATCCGGATGTGGATCACATGGACGTAACGCCATGCGAGGAACAAGGAATGCACCCTTGACTTGGCTATCAATGTAAATGTTGGATATGAAGTTTTTCTCGGTGTCATTTAACTCGGAGGTGTTGAGCACCGACGCCAAAGTGCACAGTCCATCAATTTGATCCATTTTGATGCATTAAAGTAAGTTGTTCAAGCTATGCTCATCTGTGAAACCAGAATAGAAGTATATTATACATGATTCGGTAGTAAGTGCACATTGACAGTGAATATCAAAGAAATCTTTAGATCAGGTCTAGGTTCCTTTAGATTAGGCAGGTCTAGTATTTTTATGGAGGGTTTAAAAATTCAGAACTAGAGCCATACTGAAGATTAAGCCAGCATTTAACCTGATGTATCCAAATTTAACAAACTTGTAGCTTACAACAAGTGTACTAAGTGTAGCTCTAAAGTACACAGTAACTTCTGAATTTCAACTCGACAGGACACCAAGAACTATTTGCAAAGTGAGGAATTGAAAACAGGCCTGAATAAGAGAGAATGTGAGATGCTAGCCAGAAATCGTAGTCACAGCCAAGAATAGTAGTTGGTAGTCATTCATAGTATGACCACAGTCCCAGCCCTCTCCTTCCCAGCACCGTCTTCGCCTTTTGAACATGCCCTTGCAATACCCGCAGTCGAACTTTCCATTAGGTACTATTTGTTTCAACTGTCTATTTTCATAACAAACAACATAAATCTATTTGTCACTGTGTAATGTATCGCTACAGTATATTGAAAATATGGCAAACCTAATAATTATTTTGAAATTCCCGGTAGACACATGAAATTCACGCATAATTCTCGGTCCCTGCCAAACCTATATGAACAAAGCAGAAGGGACCCTGTGCATGCATTACATCACTACAATGTCTGCAATAACTACAATCTTGGGTTTTTCGCTCCAGTTTACCTCAACGAGATAAACTCGAACGCATACAAGAAGGAAACTATTGGCAATCAAGTTCCGTGTCAGTAAGTTATATTATAGTAAATATTACTAAGAACTTTCAAGTGTCACCCAAATGTATTTGTAATTACTTACGTAATTCTAACTTGATTAATCAACAAGCAGTTTAAAAACAGCAGGTGTACTATTTACAATTGAATAGAAAATCGCTCCCATAAAACTCTATTCGGAATAAACAACAATCGATGATAACAAACGAAAATGATAACAAGAGTGTGTGTGTGTGCTCTTCTTTTCTCGTAGGTTGGTTTGTTTCTGATTTCAGCCCTGATGTGCTGCTAGTATGCTGACTTGCTCTTAAGTTGATAAGCGATGATGATTTCTTGTATTTGATGAAGTGATGTGAAGGGTGACGTTTTTTAGTTTTGTCGGTGTTTTATCATTAGAAGGGTGAAACCACAAGACAGTTCGCGAATAGTATGAAAGTCAATAAAAGAAACAACAACAGTAATTATCCCCCTTCTTCATGTCCACCGACGTACAAAATCGTGAATGGTGTTTCAGAAATTTGGTTGTGTGCGAAGTGCTTTTATGAATGAACTACTGCGAGTGAGGTGGGCTGCTAAGCGCTGCTTCATTATAAGTACGATGATGTTGGTGAGGTCCCGGTGGTGATAGATGAAATTAGTAGACTTTTGATTGTTTCTTCAGCACTAGGGTTGACACCCCACTGATGTGCTTATGGTATTGCTAGCGGGAATGTTTGAGTGGTTTCAATACCGAACTGTGAACAATATAATGATGTTCTCCTGAATAGTAACTGCTCGAGGCTGACTCGGAAGTTACACAAAATCACTCTCTTCTACCTACCAAGTATTACAGAGACCAATTACGTCGTCCACATTAACTGATCGAACAATCCGTAAGTGATATTACTTTTATACTACGTCAAAAGAATTGCTACCATACTACCTTCGCACTATGTAATGTAAGACCCACATGCACTATTTCTAGAAGACTCATCAGCTTTCACATCCGGCAAAGCTTGAGCAACTCAACTATGGATGAGGACATTTTTGACAATGAACACGGAGGGGAAGATGTGGAGAGTACAGTGGATGTCATGAAAGATTACCAGGAAGAAGAAAGCAGTTCTAGTTCTGAAGCCCGCGACATTTTCGATGAATGTTACAGCGATTCGAATGATACTCTAGAAAAACCAAACAGGAAAAAGTTCGTTTGGGGTACACACATAAAAATCATTAATGGTAAGTGTTGAGATAAAAACAAAATTTGCCTCGTAATAAAATCGATGGTTCGCCGCAAGTGACTATCGACATGGTTTGAGTTGTACACTGTACAGTTCGTGACGTCGACCATGATCACTGAACATGTTGCTGACGTAAATCATGGATAAGTGAGCAACACGGCTACGAATCGTCGCAGAATCGGCTACCTGCGATCTCAATTTTCCTTACTTTTCAAGGGGGCCAAGAAAACCATTCAGGAGCTCACTCCACATTTTGTATCCCACGTTTGGGTGTCACCTAAAATGTCAGAATGAAGGGGAAAGCTTGGGATAGCCAGTGTTGCAGGTCCAAGTGTAACGCTATCTCAGTGGAGCTAGACCCTAGCTAGGTGATTGAAGCAACTATATCAGGCCCTTTTGGTGCCAGTTTTCATTAATTATTCTTGATTTCAGAGAAACCGCCTACCTGTTACCATTGTACGATTTGTGATAGCTACTTCAGTCACAGGAACACTGCTCGTAACCACAAATTTTGTGACACTGGACAAAAACCGTACAAGTGCAAACTTTGTGACAAGAGATTTATAAATAAGAGTGATCGAGATAATCACCGTAGAACACATTTAGGTAAGAGCATAAAATTTATATTTAATATTATGTATTGTGCACTTCCACTTGAAATCATTAGTGGTCTAAGAAATCGTAACTTATTATGCTTGGCAATCCCTAAATTAAAACGTAACAATATCTCTATTAACTAATATGTTTATGTAATAATTTTTCTCGTGTGGCTTGTACAGGAGACCGGCCCTTTGAATGTTCGATCTGCGACAAGACTTTTTATCTGAAACACAAACTGAGTCGTCATATCCGTTCACATACAGGTATTTAATTCAGCATTTTTTGGGAAATATATTTTAGTTTTTTCTAGAGCCAATCCATTGCAATTTGTTTTGGAGGTTAAACTGGGAGTAGCCATGGGCTGCATTTGCTCTGTATGTGGTTTTGGACTGTGTCAACATGAATTCGTTCTGCATTGTTTTCATGCAAGAGCTTTTCCAAACTGCCACCTTCCCAATCAGCTTTGTTCATATATCGTAATAAATTAATTTATGAGGCGAAGTCAATTTAATAAAATATTTATTATTGGAATTAAGGTTAACAAGTTGAAATCTGAAAGATGAGAAAAAAGAACAACTTTAGTAAGCTGAGTAGCTTTAGGGTTTGGGAGTAGCAACACAATACTGTACTTTAGGCATAAAATCGACCAATAATATCACTTTCCAGTTCCATAAGGCAGATATCTAGGCATATGCATATTTATAGGCATATGCCATGGTCTTCCTCTCTGAAAATTGGACTCTGCATTTTTGGTTGATGGTGAATGGATATGGCGCCACTGTAGAGACTGCCTTGTTGACTCAGGAGTATAGTGACACACCCTCGTCTCGTCGCCAGTCACAATTGATTGATGAAAGTTTTCAACCTCGCTTTCATACCATTCAAGAAATTCAGAGCGGTGGATGGAGCGATTGGAGGACGAACTGCGGTTGGTGGAGCGATTGGAGGACGAACTGTTTGACGCGTTTGCAAACTGTGACGAAATTTCGTAACGGACTGAGGAGTTTGATGATTTATTTTGACCGTTGGGATCTTACCTACCAGTGGTGACAACTCTGAAAAACCAAATTCCCTTCGACCTACAGAGTAACCTAGGTTACTCTCTGAAGTCCAGAAAGTAAGGTTACAAGCTTGTACCTTACTTTCTGGACTTCCCTCGTATAACCGTAGTGAATATATTCACAACATCTGCTCTGTTCCAAGTTGACTTGGTTGCATTTATTTTGTTTTACTGTATTTTATATCACTCAGTGAGTCTAGTTATGAATCATCGATGATATATTTATGTTGGTCACCATTTCTAAGGTAATGGAGCAAAGTTCAAATACTTTGATATTCAGAAACACTACTCGACCAACTTGTATTTTACATTTTCTGCCACCATAATATTATGAGCTACATGAATGAATTGCCTGTTTACATTTATTTTGATACCCTATTATTATACTATTTCTGTAACCAGGAGTCAAAGGGGAGTTGAAATGTTCGAAATGCCAAAGACCCTTCATTTGTAAGGAGGCCCTGAGAAAACACGAAGTTAGTCAACACTTCTCCAAGAAAGTTACTGAGTGTAAAACATGTAAAAAGGTGTTTGAGAACAGCAGAGAACTATCTAAACACAAGTGCTCGAGTGAGTAGAAATAGTGCACTTTACCACTGATATTTCACACTGATTTGTAATGTTTCAATTCGACGAAAAATTGTCTTCTGAAATAGTTCGGTATCCATTTTTCAGAGAAAAATAAAAAGAAGCTGGTTTGTGAAATTTGCGGGAAAACGTTCAGCAAAAATTGGAACCTGACTGTCCACCAAAGGATACACAAAGGGCAAAGGCCGTACGAGTGCACCGACTGTCAGAAAAGTTTCAGGCTGAGACAGCATTTGGAGAGGCACTCAGCAAAACACCAGTGTAAGGATACGTCTCTCGTTATTTCAACACCCGGTAGTTCTGAGGGAACTTTGGATCTGTTGCAATCTTTACTCTAATGTACAAGTATTTCATGTCTCACATTCTTTATTTTTATAGCTGATGCGGATTTTGAATGCACTCTGTGCAATCAAGCTTTCGGGCGCAAGGACAATATGATTCGCCACCTCAAGCTCACACATCCGGACCGTCATTTAGGAGTAAATTTCGATGAAATCGTGAAACGATCAGATAAACTGAAGAACGACAAAACGAAAAACGCCGTTGTTGAGACGCCAGCGGTTCACAGCGAAATGGAAACTCCTGTAGTACCAACGATCCTAACTATAGACAATCTGCCAAATATAAGATTTGCTAAAATGCCTCCTACACATGGTAATAGCAAAGCTATTCTGAAGGTGCCGACTGAAGTAAGTGAATCCAACATTAAGCCAACAGAGTTGCGAGAGGGTGTAAACTCTTCCGAACCGAGTGTTGATCCGGCAGGTCGGGAATCGACAGTTTATGAGAGCAGGACAGTGAAATCGGTGGTTTTGACGACTGTTATACAATCAGGAAGGAACCAAATCGTTCGACAGACGGCGACCCGAGTTTTGCAGCAGTCTAGCGTAATATGTCCTACAGATTCCTCAACTGAGGCCAACAGAAGTGACCGGGACCAGCCGAGCTGCAGTGTATCTCATTCGCATAAAAGCAAAAGTAACATAGTTCAGTCCATCAATTGCAATCAAGGACCAGCCACGAAGCTCCTGAATCACTCGTCCGATGTTCGAGACTCGCCAAAGCGTTACCTTCCTGTGTCGGTTTTGTGTTTCAAAAGTTCCAGCGAATTGAGGACGGCTGTACCGAAAAACATTACGTCCAATTCTACATCCAACTCTTGAATGATGAGCTTTTTTCTGGTGGACGTTACATGTAATGGCAGCTGTACCTCCGTGTCCAGGATCTCATACCGAGCGAATTCCCTTCTAGTTCTATAGCGTGACTGCAATTGGCTCTTCTAAGACCTGTGAATCTGTTGAGGATCGCCGGAGGTTGATCCGTTTCCTCAATCAGAGTAGTGGCAGCAATGACTCCTACAGTCTGGAGAATGACTTTGTTACTACCAATCACAGCTTCTCACGATTGAATGAACCCTCAGAAACGATCGGTTCCACCGAACTTTCCCAATCACTAAAAATAAGTACGTACACCTACCCACTCTATTGGTTAATAACGTGCTTTCTTGTACTGGCGCCCGTTATATTCAGCTCTTGCTCCCGTTATATTCAGCTCTTGCTCTCACCTTCTTAGAATGATCGGCTTTCGTGTTACTAACTATAATTGTGTCCAGGGTACACACCATGCTTACGAATCGCCAAGGTTGCAATTGGTGTCTTGCATAAAATGTACGGTTGGATAGTGTGAACCGATTTATCAATAAAAATGTACTTTCCGTTCACCATTTCCAATTATATCTTGGAATCCTCAGCCTACCTATCTGTTGTATAATTTAAAAAAACATCTTGATCGTATACATGTCAATAATATATTATGTAGGTATAACATATTATGTACCTTGAAAACTAACCAACTCCCATTTGGGAAAAGAAGGCTGTGATTATAAAACCATTGTTGTGGTTCTTCATTGATTCAGTTCAATAAAATTGAATAGAATTCTGAGTTTATTATCTTGTAACCCGAGCAACCTAGTAAGTTCACAAGTAACAAAATAGAACAAGTAACCATTCTAGTTCACCTAATTTTCATGAGGAACCCACATAACTTAATAGTGAAACAATAACCATTATGTTATAGGACCACAATGCTTAGCAAATACAAACTGTAGGACAAAACATTAAAACACAAGTTTCATTTTTCAACACATTTAATTTCAACAAACATTTACAATTAAATAAAGCTTTGATACGACTAGAACGCATTTAAAGGAAGAGAAAATGAGATTACAGCCGTAGAAGGAAAAAGTCAGATTATAATATTATTAACTCTTCTTGATTTCCTAGCTATAAGACAAGTCAATTACTAAAACACTGCTTTTCAGGTAGGAGTTGCTTAGTCAAACAATTGTAAATAACCTATGGAATTTAGTTAGAACATCAATAATCCTCAATGACAAGAAAGTTGGTTCGAGAAAGTTTTTACTATCTAAAAAGCCCTTTTATAGGGTAGAAATAACGAGTGATACGAAATCACTCAAGTGGAATGACAACAGTACTTCGGAATACACGTCAAGAGTACTGAAAAACCTACAAGTGAGATACTTTAGGTGGTGATAAGTTGAACAATGTGTACCATTGTGATCGAAAAATCAACAAATTGTAGGTAAAAATTACGATTTCAGAATCATGCTATCAAGACTAAGAAATTCGTCATTAATTGAAAGGTAGATAAATGTGTAAACTACTTTAAGGTTAAAAAGTCTCGATAATTACAATACAAGGAAGATTATAATAACAACCAGATAGTTGTAATAAGTCTTGGAACAATATATTTGACACAAATCGCAAGTCATTCAATCGGGGAGATGGAATGTAATACACTTTGAAATAATCTTGTTTAGATTGAGAACGAGTCGTAGGTAAGGACGTCAACATTGAAGGCCATAAACGGCTTTTCAACTGAAATTAAATAATTTAACCTAGTAAAAACCACACTTCAAAGTAAGTAAATACGTAAAACTAGGGAATTATAAATTGGAAAATAACCCTACTATCCCCAAATTCTTGTACAAATACACGAAACAGTGAAATTCCCTGGGGGAGGGAGAGTATCAGCAACCAGTGGTATGTCTGGTCTTCAACTACGTGGAATGAGCTCAGAATGCTTAGGATTTCTTCTGACGTTCGGTTTTATCGACCAAGCTTATGTTGATTGAAGCAACGTAGCCGTGTACCAAAGAAAGCAAGGTTTTGACAATTGCGATCGGGAATGTGATATACGCCACAGCTCTGAACAGGCCTATTCCAGCGAAAATAGGCCCTTCAGCGAAATGCAGGATGTAAAGTGATGCGTAGAAGGCTTCGTTACCGGCACACATGAAAAACAGTGGGCCTTTCCTGTAGTATATGGCCATGATTGGGTTCTCATTGAGGTCGTGGAACTTGTGAGAGGATTTACCTTGAAGGAGAGACGTATGGAGGAAAAACCAGTGGCAGGCGATGTCAATTACAATGGATAGCTGGAACCAGAAAATGTACTTCGGGTAGAAATTCGACAGAGTGAGAATGAGACCTGTGGTACCGCATCTGTCAGTGAGTTGGTCGAGCATTGCACCGAATTTAGTGCTTTGATTGAAATGTCGAGCGGCGTGGCCGTCGACGGCATCCAGTAGGGCTCCGGTGATGTAGCAAATCGCGGCGATTACCCAGTCCGTCGGCATGAAGTAGAAGGAAATGATGGTCAGGATGATCCGAGCATAGCCGATCAGATTAGGGTAGAACAAGAAAATATTCTCTGTTTCTGTGCTCATTTTCGGTGCACGTGAATAGCCTGAGTACCGAGTAAAAGAACTTATTGGAAAGTGAAATCGATAAACTCCGTAATTTGAATTCAAACGAGTACGAATGACAATGACACTAGTAAAATCCAGTTGATAACAGGTAAGATAATATTATGATCGTGGGTCATACAGAAGGAATGTTCATGAGACCGCCAAATAATCAATAGTGTAGAGAGCGCTCTGTTGGGGGAATTCTATACTATTATAAACAAGTTCCAATCCCTGGAATACTCCAGAATTCGGTATGGTGTGTTTTATGAAACCATGATTGCCCAACCACACATTACTTTTGACCACACATTACTTTTGACGTAGGGTGATTCCCTCGAAAAAGGTCATTTTCAGACATCAAAGATTTAATAAAATTCAACTTTTCAGGTGACGGCCTAGGATTTTTTTATCAAGCTATCAGGTCAAAAGAGATCTTTTTCATTAAATTTCTCATTTTCAATTAAATTCGGATGCATGTGAACCCACGTCATTGAGGAGGATGGTTACACGTCATTGAGGTCCTCAATTTGAGGATTCCCTATTTGCAGTACCACTGTAGCCAAAAACATTCTATAGAATTTTCTATGGGGCTGCGATAAGATGTGGTGATAATGTTACCATAGGTCTCTGAACAATGTTCAGTGAACATAAGCTCTCTGAACTGCTGTATGTGACTCAACTTGCCTTCGGTAGGTATTACACCGAGGATATTACTTACTTATTGAGGATTACTTACCTCCTCATACGAAAAGGATATTGACGGAAATCATCCAGTTACACTCGAGCAAGGCGCATCTTTGGAACGCATATCCGTTTGCTATGAGTTGATCGATCTTGCGATAAAATGATAACGATCGCCTTCACGAGTCTTCTGTCGGTAAAGATTATTGCGTTGAATTGCCAAACCATTCGAGGAGAAACCGTTAATAAATCGTTGCAAAAGGACCGGATGTGAGGATGAGGAAGCATCCTTCCGTGAATACAGATAGATGTGCAAGGATAGGTATGCGTATTACACTGAGGTAACTTTCATCATTGTTCGGGAGACAAGAACTACCAGGTACCTACTAAAATATCTTTCTCCCTAGAAATTAGTTTATCATTCATCAGGTAATACCTATTAAATGGATGATTTTGGAGCAAAATCAACTTCGCACTTAACCGATGGAAAACGGGAGGGAGCAATAATATAATTTATCTTAGATTGACGTACTAGAAAATAATGGCAAAGGAAATTTCAGGTTGAATTTAAGAGAAATAAACCATTCCAGCAGTTCAACGGTGTTTCTCGACTGAAATACAGCGCGGACTAAGTGATACAATGTCATAAATTATTCCATGTTTTCAATGACTACAGCATATTTGTTATAACCTCAACGAGATTTCATAAAACTTGAACCTATTCCTGCTGCTAGCAATGTCACCCTTGTCACCCTTGTCTGTTTGAATCTATAATCGACTTGGTTGGTCTATAATAATGGTTGGTCCATAATATGGACTAAGACCAACCAAGTCGATTATAGATTCAAGTCAATTATATTATAATAATTGTTGATAGGATTCCTTGCTTGATGTCACGGATCACGAAGTTGAATTATTTAGAAAAATCACCGGAGGAAGCCTTATTCATCTAGACAGTGGCGGATCTAAAACTGTGGAAGAGGGGGGGGGGGGATAATCGGGGGATCGGTGTGTGTGGGGGGGTTATCATAGACGATTTGCTGCTAATTATGTTTATTCTCCATGAGAGAGGTCAAAATGATTGATATTCAATCATGCTTTGTGAGAGAAAGTTTTGGGTAGATCAAAAATTTCTCACATCAATCCAGAATAAAAGATTGAGGGTCCTCTCAACTAACAATCCAAGCGCTGAAGGTTACCTACAAGCCCAGACGAGAAGAGACATGAAGATTTCAATATTTCTTCGAAGCTCACAGGTCCGACACGCTTCTGCATCCAGTAGGAATCGTAAGAGAATGCTTGCATTGGGTTTGGAGCAAGACGACCCTTCACAATCCGTCTTCTAACCACATTCGCATTGCGTTGGATGTCTTTAACGAAGGAGAAATCGTGACAGGGGAGGACGAGCGAATTATTCCGGAATGCCGGTTGATAAAATTCAAGAAAAAGGGGATGGAAAGGTAACAGGTTAACTAAAGGAGGTGAGACCCGATCGCAAATGTTGACCTCAGGTCTATTTTATAGAGGAACCCCGACAATTATGACACAGACATATTGCTTATTCTATTGGTGACAGTGACTATCTTTTTTTATACATACCGACAATTGAGTGCCTCGAAAAAGAGCTGCAGCTGCAGGAAAAATTAGGAGATTTCGGCACCTAGTTACTTTTGAGTGGTTTGGTATTTCATCAGTAATTGCAGCATGATATATAATGTTTGTTTTCAATGGAAGTATTTAATATTTTGTCGCTTAAGAACCAACACAGCCTAACCCACAATTTCGACAAAATAACGTCAAAACACTTTCTTATTCCAAATTTTGCGCTGGATAGCGTGGTGTCATAATTTCGAAAATCGGCTGCTAAAAGCGCATAAAACACAAAAATGTCAACACCGCTTTTTTTCCCTACAATATAGAAAGGTTTTAACAAGTCGGTTTACCAGGCTGGGAGGTTGTTGAATGTAGTAAGATGTGATTTCATTGAGCAGGATTTATACTTCAAAGACTGACACAATTGACTGTGATACTAGATTACCAAGTTAAGTCCAACTTTTACTTTTGGATTTTGGCTCAGCGAAACCTTTACATTGCAAATCTATGTTTGATGTTCTCAACTATCAGGTTAAGTAGAACTCAAGACTGATTGTTCTTAAGCCAACATCACATAACCATCAGGTTTTCTAGTTCGGAGCATTAATTCTTCTTAAATCATGGTAGGGAGTCTACAGTGAACTAAAAGTGGTGATTTACTGATAGTTTTGGAATGAAACAGAATTTTGTCTCTCTTGAAAAGTCGGGAAAATGGTATAGGCTGAATATTCACTTGTTCAGAGGCTATCATGGCTACAGTACCAATCAAATTCATAAGGGACCACCAAGGACAGTAGCCCTTATGACCGCCCAATTTCAACAAATTCGGATGAACAGAACGGGAGTTATAAGTGAGGCATGGATTCCCAGACATACAGAAACGGAACCAAAGTCGTCGAAAAAAAGGCTTAAAAGGCATAATACGACTGGATACCCAAAAGTGATCACATTAATTTCTGAACCTTGGAAGTCTCGGCAGGAGCAATGGCGGCTTTGTTTTGGCCGTCCTAGGCTTATTAAAGACCCGTTTACACGCTCAGTCTTATCGTACGTCTTGTCGGACATGCAAATCGGAAGAAAAATCGTACGTTTTGTCACAGAACTGTCTTTTCTTGCAATTTCTACCTCAGTTCCAATCCGGACTCAAATTTTGACATTGCACTCACTGAATGAATTTTCTCGTAATCATTAATTTCATTGTGGAGGAAGAAGCCCAGTAGGTTTCTTTAATTTTTTCCCTCATACGTTCCATCTCTTCATTCGCGAGATTTTTTTTTATTACGGTCAGAGTTGTATGTATTTAGATATGTATACCCACTATAAAGGGATTGTTGGGTACAATTAAGTACGTATAATTGTGATTTTGGGGTTTCAATTACAAATTACAAAGAATTGTAATTTTAATTACATTTTGACCTACTCTGACCGACAAGACGTACAATTAGACTGAGCGTGTAAACATTTAATATTAAATTTTTAATTTATATTTTAATAAACATATTTTAATAAATATTAAATTTATTCAATAACATGTGAAAAATGCAGATTATAAACGTCCGGCATCACACGATTATGCACATCTTGTTTAACAGATAATAATTATCTAATAACAATTATCAAAATAGGATAATGTAGTAACAATTATTGTTACTACATTATCCTATTTTGATAATTGTTACTGCCTACAATATAAAGTTGAAAATCCTAGGGGTGTTGACTAATATCTGGTCACAAAACGTCTGTCCATCAAATAATTGGCTTCCAGGTACAAGTGATCCAGTAGGTAACTAAATCAAGTGAAACAGCGTTGCTAAAACAAACTAAGCTATAAGTAGTTCTCTTCCACTAAAAGATAAAAAGGCAGCTCATATGTCGCAATTAGAATCGGGTTAGGGGCGATCAGTTACAAAAGTTGTCGTGTGAGCACGATCAGGATGCTGTCATCACGACCGGTGACGTCACGGTCGTGACGGTAGGAACGTCTCCAGTTGGGGCGGGGCCCCTCAAAATTGGTCCCAACCGCCCCTCACGACCCTCGAATGGTAAATAGTAGCTTTACTGTTCTCAGATTTAAGAGATTAAGCTGGATTTGGATTTCGCTTAAGATGAACACGTCAACGATCGAAGGCAGATACTTAACAAGACATTACAGTAGTATGTTTAGTGTGGGTACCTACTAAAATTGACGTAGGAACCAAATCATAGTGCAGTAATATCAGTAGTTTTGTTAATAAGGCCGTTTGATTTTTGAAGTACACATTTGAAATTAGAGCTTGTAACATATAGCACAGCTCCACAGATTGCCAAGATGTAAATAAATGTGCGAAGTTTGCTACCAATCAAAGACACTTGACATTCCCATTCTTAGTCCTCTCGCAATCGACGACAGTGCGGACTTGGAATATGAATACGAATAAAATTCATGAAATGAATTAATAATAATTATTTACACTACCTACTTGATAATAATAATTATTACACTACTATTATTATTACAAGTGTACATCCCTCAACATTATTATTATTACACTATTATTAGATATCATTACACTATTATTATTAATTATTATTGCACTACTTGATAATAAATATTAATAATAAATAATATTTCATAATAATGATTACTAAATTATTTACTGATAATAAACAGTTTTGTCAATCATTTACAGAGTACAATTTAAGTAATTACAATTACTTGCCTAAAAAATGTAATTGAAATTGGCGTCGGCAATAATTATTACAATTACTTATTGATTCAAAGTAATTACAATTATTGCAAAGTAATTAAATTACAAATCCATTTTTCCTTCTTTGATGAGGAAAAAGAGAAAAATCAGTCATGCAGTATAGCTTTAAGAGCGAATTTTCAAAGAAATAACTGGTTTTTATGTAAAATGGAGACAATTTTACTGTTTTTATAACAAAGGTTGTCTCCATTTTTTGCCAAGTAACACCTTAGTTTATAGAGTGTTCGACGCTGAACACGATGGTGAAGTCAGAATTACAATATCTCATCCTGTTATCGGATTAGAGCAGATGAACCGTCAAGAACATCTCAAGTAACAACCACGTTTCTTCATCTTCAAAGTGCTCCAGTTTGAGGACGGAATAAGATGTCGCAATTCTGACTTCACCATCGTGTTCAGCGTAAAAAAGCCTTTAAAATGAGGTGTCACTTGTCAGGCTGTTTCATTTTTGGAATTCATGGGTAATTTAGCCCTCCTCCCCGAAAACTGCCCTAGCGAATAAATTTGGGGTTGTACGACTTTTTTGGACCTCAGATTCGGATTC